>CM046434.1:51711973-52160908 GCA_025506505.1 Flaveria sonorensis
TTGAAAAAAAGTGATAATAGAACCCTAAAATTGTTTACAAAGAGCTGTTAGATGAGGTGAAAAAAAGACCTTCCCCGGGTGTAGTTAATTATCTCCTTTAACTTCTAAAATAGATAACATAAGGAAAAGTTCTCCATGATATTTTTATTACTACATGACTAATTCTTAGATTTTACCTCCTGTACAGGTGATTGTAAATGGAAGAACTGGCATTGCAGCACTGAGACCAGGTGGTGAGTCTCCAGAACTTGAAATCCGTGTTATTCGCAACTGGAGGCCTGCGTTTCGTGACAATGAAATCTGCTATTATTTGTTGACAAGAGGTAGTGGTACAATTCATTCTTTGTATGCATAATAGCTAAACAGTCTTATGAATTCATATACTTACTATTCGTAAGACAGGGCAGGGTATACAGGCAAAGGCGAGGGAAGAGCCCAAAGATCAGTTTTTTCAAAACTACAGATAAATATGTGCTATAAAATCAATGGATATGCAGGTACGAACCTGACAATACACATCTACCTTATCACACCCCGTCTTACATGCGGATTGGATCAGCATCTATATTTACACCCATACCGGACACACCCGAGCTTCAGGTCATATTTTTTGTTTATAAGTCGACAAAGACTAGAAGCTTTGCATATTAAAAGTAAGGATCCAAGTGAAGCCCAGAATAAAGTCATCGTAGGTAATTACATCTGCTTTTTAAATTTAATTTTCATATTGAATAATTTCAATCTAAACTAGAGTGTGTGATTTTTTTTTTATAGATTACATAGGCATTATACAGCAAATGCAGGATAACACTACAAACAACGGAAAAACATATGTGACATTCACTTTAACAGATTGCAGGTTAGATTTAGTACAATGTGATATTTGTGCTGTCAATATTAAAACAAATATATTAGTACAGTTACCAATTTTTTTTTACTGAATACTGATATGAAAATTCGCAGCAACAAAGATGTAACCAATCAGACTATGGGAGGAAATTGTATCATCATCATCCAGATCCCAAGAGTTACAATAGAGTCATCACTACAACCAACAATACTTGCAGTAACAGCCTGAGGCTCACTGATTTCATGGGTAAAAATATTCAACCAAAAGGTAAGACATCAGTTAAAAATATTATCTAACAAGACTTTAAAAACAGGGAGACTTCAACTTCAATCAACAAATGCAACCCATGTATACGTGAACCCGTCCACACCAGAAACCCACCTCCTTTTAGATATGTAAGATCAATAAAAAAAATACTCTGTAACTACATAAACTAACATGTAAAACTCTGTTCTTATTGTAGCTTCGAAAGGTTAACGGCTGACAGAAATACTCTACAAAAAAACCTGGAGGAAAAAAACAAGATCTGACATCACAAGAGGTCACAATTAACTGTAGCACAACTACTGGCAAAGCAACAAGGAACTTAAGGTAATATAAAACCTCTTATCAAAAAATAATTGCTAGATCCACTATCCATCCTTACAACTTTTGAACCCTATGCTGCCCCAAATCCAGGGACACATATTCGTGTTGAAAGCAGCAGTGACTGAGATACACATGGATAAAGATTGGCATTGTATAGGCTGCCCAAACTGTGACCAATCCGTTATCAAAGCTGGAGAAAAGTGGTTCTGTCGATGCATGGAAACCTTAGTATACCAACCGAGATGTACCTCTCCTGTTATTACTTACCTTCAATAATAAAATATCAAAGTCACATACAATCTAATTGCAGATATCGAATCAATGCTACAATCTCCGATGATACAGGGAGCATAGCTGCCTTAATATTCAACGAACCATCTGCAAAGCTAGCTGAAATCACATGTGCGGACATACTAACAACGCAAGAACCTGATATTGCACTGTGGCAGATCATAAACAAAGAAGCTCTATTTCACGTTCAGGCGAATAAAAATAACAGAGGTGGCATGCTGCGTTGCACTGTTAACAGTCGTCGTGCTTCATGAAAAAAGAAACAGCCACCACACCAGCCCCAACAATTCCATCAACAGCTCAGTCGGTGCACAGGTCCGAAGCGAGCACCTCAGTTAAGCGCCCACTGTTCCATGAACAAGGTAATAAATAACCTGACACATTCCTCAACATACATATTACTATATTACATCCATTACCCATTTTAAAATTGCAGGACCTGCAATGGGGAAAAAACAAAAAGATAACTAAGAGGTTACAGGAACAGTTTTTGAAGTTGCCAAGTTATGTTGAAATATATGTCATCCAACTTTTTGCTTACATACAGAACGACTAATGGCAACTTGAAACTTCATGTTCATAGTAGTTGTAAACAATCTCAGGTCTGTACAGCTTTCTTTAATCAATGATGCCTTGGTTGACTTTTCCCTGAGACTTGAATGTAACCTGCTACTATGGTGTTAATATTAGTCCTTTGTATTGATAAACACGGTTGAGAAGATTTTGTATTGACACCCTGGAATGTCGAATAACCAAAAGCCAAGACTGGATAGGTTATTCTCATATACATTTTTAAGTTCTTGCAGTGCTTGTTTGTGAGGATCACCAAGAAAAATATTGCAGTGACTGGTCCTACTTATGCGTCGTCTCCTACCATATTTGAACAGGTTTGAACAGCCATCAACATTAGAAAATATATATTTTTGCAGAAAACTCAAACAAGTTACTTTTGTGTGGGTTGACCATGACGCCAGTGATCTGTTAGATTGCAGGGTTACGCTGAATTTATGCCCTTTAGGTGCCTGTGCATTAACTGGTACTACCCTGCCAATAGATAGGGGTTCATCACATCTGATGCCATTGGTTTTACTGCTCCAATGATAAACATTTACAGCACAATAAACTTCGTGATTCCAGTATTCTTTTGTTTGTTTGGTTGAATAATCGCTGGTGCCATTATTCAAAACAGTATGCAAGCTTTTTCAGACCATGATTTATTTCGAAGTTATCTCTGGTAATACCATATATATACTTTCTTGGCTTTGTCACTAATGTGCATTTTAGGCATTAGAGAATTGTGCTTTCAGTTTGTAGACTCTTTGTCAGCACTCTCCTAGGCTTGTAAGAGATTTGGTCATACTTCAACTTCTGTGGAAAGGTCTTCCACTTACTTACAAAAGTGTTTTGCAGTAGAAGTTATTTCTGATAATACCATTATATACTTCCACTTACTTACAAAACCGATAAACTCTTACTTATGAATGGAACTAATAACCGTGGTCAGATTTATATATACAGAAAGGTCAAACATACTATACTATCGTGCAACGCACGTGCCGGCTCCCAACTAGTTGATATAAATACCCTTGGAATTGGAAAATTAATACACATTTTATTAACACGCTATCTAATAAAGAAAAAAAAAAACATTAGTGGCCACTCAAACACAATCACCCATCACCCCCACCCTACCGTCACCGACTCCCAGTAACCACCACCATCGCAATACGGAGAACAACCCCCCTACCCTCCCCAATCTTCTTCGTCTTCTGGAGTTACCACTGTAGTTAATGGTTACTCAGATCTGTGCAGTGGCTGCTACCGTTGAGTCGCCACTATGAAGTTGTCGGAGTACATAGAGTCGACCCCCTTTCTTAACCGAAGGACCGCCGATCATCGGTGCCACACTACACAACCACGTGATCCACCACCACTACCACCCCCAAACCCTTTGGATGTGTTTTAAACCTTCCAGGTGAGCTTCCTTGACTTCCACCGCGGAAATATACGACGATCCCATTACCGGCAGGACCCCCCGGTGGTTGTGGCTATTAACAGGGATAGTGGCTGTGAATTGTGATGGAGATGGTGGTTTGTGTGACTGAGATGGTGATTTGTGGTGGGTGGTCTCTTCGGTGAAATGCGATGGATTGGTGGTGGCGGAGTAATACACCGAAGGTCTCGACGGCGGCGATGGATTTGGGTTGTGGGTATTATGATGGGGAGGAGGAGGGTGGGGATGGCGGATGGGTAGGGTGAGATCTATCTATTACTAAAGTTTTTTTTAATGCAAGGGTAAGTTGGTAAACCACTTAACTGTCAACTAATGCCGACCAACTTAGGGACCAAATGTGTTACGTTTATGTAAAGTATTAGATCAATATTGTAATTAAAGAGTTAAGGATCAAAAGTGAAATCCCTTACCACAGAGACCACCCGTGTAATTAAGTTTTAAAAATATCTTATATGATGTTTTTATGGAAAGTAGATGCGACATGAAATAAAATTTATAAAAAGCATTAACATTGTAATTCCTAAATTATATATTTGTAGTGATTTATATTTTATTTTTTGAAACTTCTAAAAATAATAAAAGTTAAGTTTTATGTTGTTTATTACTTTATTTCTATTTTGGTATTTATTTTTAAATATAATCTTTTAAATTTGTTTTAATGAACTCAATTGAGCTTATGTTTCTTGTTTCTAAAGATATAAAAATAAACAAAAGATGAATTTAATGTTGTTTATTTAATATTTATTTTTAAATAAAATATATGAACCTGTTTTAGAACCGGTTTTAGCCGACCCGGCATAGAGCTAGGTTATCTCCTTTCCCAAACCGGTTTAATTATGTTGACTTGAAAGCGAACCGAACTGTTTTTTGATCCCAGTAATGTGCACATCTATCCATAACACCATAACTAACCTAACCCGATCTTGCAAGCGGGTCGTGGTCAAGATCATCGGGCCTACCCGTAGCCCAATCACACATTCACACTGCCTTGTTCTTTTTGATATTATGATTAATACTCAGTCCATGTGATTACAGTTAAAGCTCTTGGCCCGTATTTTAACAATACATTCCAAAGTCCAAACCCACCAATGTAGTTATATCAGCCCAAATGGACACATCGGTCTTGTGTGAAGATAAATAAAGATGCTAGTTCACCCGATCTTGCAAATGGTTATCGATATAATCTTTGTCGTTTCACCCGATCTTGCAAATGGGTCATGTTCAAGATTATAGGCCTACCCATAACGGGTCTTGGTCAGCTAGTTCTCACATAGTACTTCTTATATATATAAAATAAAAAAAACTAAAAGATAAATATGTAAAACAAGAGTATATGTTGTACTTTATACGTCTCAAAATTAGTCCATATTTTTTACTTAAACTTGCAAGTTACCAAGTTAATTGGTATCTTAAAGGAATAAAGGGTAAAATTGATAATATCGTATTATCTTTACTGTAAACTTATGAACTTGATGGTATCCAATATATAAGTATATTTTAGATATTAAAGATTAAAAGAAAAGCCAAGAAAATTGTACATTTTAATTTCTATTAAATATACATATGATAAGAAGGATTAAGATGTTGGCACGTGTCATTTTGATCAAAATTAGGTTGGAAGCAAAATTGATAATGTTCCTTATTCTCAAGTTGCATATTTTTTTAATATTCATAACTTATACATACGATATTATTTTATTTTTTTTAAATAGCACCATAAAAACAAGCATTTTGTAATCTTTAAAACATGTATAGTGTTGATATAAAAAAAACAAAGTTTTTTTAACACTTTATGTAATTTCATTAAATCATTGTGTAATCTTCGAATTAATGAAGAGTACACAATTTCCTGATGATGAATACACAATGAACTTGAAAAATAAAAGTTTATATTTTTTATTATTGGGTTATTCAAAACTAATCATTTTAAGAAACACAACGCATAACACAATGGTCAACATTAGACACAATGGTAACAAATTCACAAGCACTAAACTCGATGATTAGCAATAGACATAATGAACTGCTTTGACGAGAATTACAAAATGACATGATCAGGATTACATAGTGAGCTGAAAAACGTAAAAAAATTACTTTTTAGCATTGTGTTATTTGAGAATCATAATTTTAAATAACACAATTGTCAACATTAAACACAATGGGTAACACAATGACCAACACTAGATTCTATAATTAGCAATAGACACAATGAGATGATTGATGATAACTACACAATGATCTGATCAGGATTACACAATGAATTGTAAAAAAACTTAAAAAATACATTTTCAGCATTGTGTTATTTGAAAATCACCGTTTTAAAAAATACAACGGGTAACATTAGACACAATGGGTAACACAATAACTATCACTAGACTCGTTGATTAGCAATAGACATAATGAGCTGCTTGATGAGTATTACACAATGACCTGATCACGATTACACAATGAACTGAAAACATAAAAAATATATTTTTAGCATTGTGTTATTTGAAAATCATCATTTTTAAAAAAACATAATGCATAACAAAATGGTCAATATTAGCCACAATGATTTGATTAATTTTACATAATGACTTGATATTACACAATGAGCTGACGAATATTACATAATGATTTGAAATTTGTGAATAAAAACTTCGTTTTTAATGCATCAAAATTGTAGGTGTTTTAAAGATCAAAAAACCTTTGTTTTTATGTTGTAGTTTTTAAAAAAATAATGTTATATGTAAAAGTTATTAGCATTTAAAAAAATATGGAACTTGAAAATGTGATTAAAACTAAAATACCATTGGCCTACCATTTATAGTCTCAATTATTTACTATTATTCTATAGGATTTTCTTAGCTCTTGGATCTAATATCTAATCGATAATAATCTTCTCACCCTTTTAGTTTTTCTTCATTTTTACAATAACCCTACCTTACTTTAATTAAAAATTAAAAAACGAAAAGGAACAGAATATTTATTATTTCACAGTAACCGGGCGGGCTTAACCCCAAGATTCATTATTTTTAAAAAGTTCTTTTTTTATTGTTTTTAAATCACACTACTTCAAAATACGTGAGTTTAGAACTTTAGATCACAAGTTCTATAAGCTTACCCATATTACCTCCGGCACCTATTGGGTTAGGGAGAATGTTTTGGATGTATCAAGAAGTTCATGGCCATATGTGTAAGAATAAACAATTGTTCTCTATTGAAGTGTGAGTAGAAGTTGAGCATGATGAAGCAACTGATACAAAGAACTACACATCAATACAGTGCAAGACCATCAAATTCCTTAAATGAAAATGTAAGAGTTCCCTGTTATTCTACCATGAATATTATAGGATTGAAATGTATGAAATCATTACGGATTCTAATTGATTCTTGTTCAACACATATTTTCTAGGTTAGGGGAGTAAGTTTGTGTTCGATAGAAAGCTACATGACTTGCTAATAATAACACTCAAGTTTACAATCTGTACCGGTAGAGGAGCTTCAGTATGTGTTAGAAGTTAGCAAACATTAGCTATTGAGGGGTTAGTTAGAAAGTATGAAGATGTTTTTGAAATGCCATCTACATTACCACCTTTATGGAGTTGTAATTATAAAGTAATAATCAAAGAATGAACAAACAAGTACAAAATCCCTATCGTTAATAGGATGCTAGGAAGGATATCATTCAGAACATGACTTGAGAATTTTCGGATATGGGGATCATATGGAAAATACTAGCTCTTTTGTCATACCTGGTGTCTTAGTTAAGAAAAAAAAGGTCTTAGAGCATGTGTGTGGACTACAAAAAGTTCAATGAAGCTATACTTAACAACTTCTTCCCTAAGTGTCTTCAAATGTGGATGAAGAAAGTCTAATGCTCATGATCAGATTTTATCCAAATATAATCATATGCGAATGAAGTATTTTGATTGCGGCCTAGTTAATTCTGATGCAGGTGAATTCAGATAATAACTAAGTACGAGCATATGCAGATGAAGTAAAGCTTATGCGGATATTGTGTAGAATTAGATGCGAATGATTAGCATCTAATGCGGAAGAAGAATTTTCAAATGCAAAGTCCAAATTTGACTAAATTAAGTAAGTTGCGGATGAAGAATCATTAGATGCGGATGAAGAGCAATAAGATGCCAACGAAGGAAAATTAGATGAGGATGAAGACTTTGTTATTTTTTATACTTTGACTTAAAGTATTTCTAGTGTAATTATTATATGAATTGTTAGAGTCATTCTAAATGTAAAGGTTATAATGAACATGGTTGTATTTGATAATTTAGTCTAATTTTCACAACTTTTTTATTGTACGAGCAACCATTTTGGCATTGAATGAAAGTAATCTTTCAGAGAAATTTTAAATGTTCTTGCTTGATTATGTTTCTTCTCATTTATTGTGAGATTCCGCATCACATATTAGTAGAAATTATTGGCATATTCGATCCATACCCATATCTAGTATGTTAGAGATACCCCATCTCGCTTCACTAAAATAGATCTAAAGTATTTCCTGGTTACTCTTGCCTCTAAAGGGTCATTTATGTTTTTCTCATACCCTCCAACACTATATTATATATCAGGAATTTAATTTCTTGTGTTACACGCTCATCCTTCATAGAAGATTGATAGAGTATTGGTCTACCCTTTACCCATGGATCTACCAACCCTTGGTAGTCTACGGTCCCTAAGCAGTCTGTAGTTTGAGAAACCATCTTCTTCTTAAGAACCTTCTGGCTTGACCATGTTTTACAAGTATATTATAGGTGAAATCACTTTGCACCATACCGTGTTCCTATATTGCCATCTTCGTCAACATACTCACCTTATAACATTGAGGTTTTCATTAACTTGATGTGAAGAATGAATTCTTACATGATATTATTCAAAAGAAGTATACATAGAACAACCACCTATTACGTTCCCTGAAAACTTAACTATCACATATCACTAATTCAAGAATAAATACAAAGAGAAGAGTAAAATCACAAGGATCGACATCTACAAAAAAGGAAATAAAAGCGAAACCTATAAATGCTATAGATACAAACTAAAAATAACAAAACAATTCAAATTTTGAAATATATGATTTGTTTAGAGGGAAAACGGGTTGATCCTTAACACCATCTGGTTTATTGTTTGTGGGGAGTGTGAAAATATGTGCAAAGTAAGTCTTTGAATGGCCTAAAGCAATTCCTCTTTCTCTTGCTTTAAGAGATTCATTTATGTTGTTAGCGAATTTGTTTTCAAGAGAAGTTCATATATTCATTCAATGTTCCTCAAGATAAATTAATTTCTACATGAATGATACATAATTATTGGAAGTGGTAAGCAACATCCAGAAACTAAAGGCTTTTCTTAGATCTTGATTTAAACAAAAGATCTAGGTCCATTAAAGTATTTATTACAAACTAAAGCCTCTCACATAAGAAAACAAATTTGCTTAGCTTAATGAAAATATCATTTAGTTATATTAAATCATAAATGATTAAAGCAAAGAGTTGTGATGCCGATAATACTAAATGCTAAGTTGAAAACACATGAAGGGACATTATTGAAGATCTAGAAAAGTTTAGAAGAACCGATAAAAAGCTAAACTATCTTACCATTACTAGTCCTGATATTACCTTCTTGGTAAGTATGAGAAGTTTGTTTATGTTGTCTATAGGATTCTCACATTAGGAAGCTAAGATGTGAATAATATTCTTAAATACTCATCTCTAGGATCCTCACATCAAGAAGATGTTAATCATATTCTTAAATACCTGAAGGAAACTTTAGGTCATGATATTTTTGTGTCAAAACCACAGTCACCACATCATATAAGAATTTAGGAATGTTGATTATGATGAAGAACCGCCATGAAAGTGAGCATTGCTATTATGTTCACGTTGAGGTAATCATGTGTTATGGAAGAGCAATAAGCAGGTGTTGTATCACGTTCAAGAGTACAATTAGAATAAAGAGCGATGAGACAGACCACTTATGAACTTATTTGGCTTATTAAAGCCTACTTGATTTGAATAAGTTTAGATAAACTAAACCAATGAATATGTGGTGTGATAGCGACACTATCATTCACATTGCTAATAAATTGGTATTCCATAAAAGAAGGAAACACATTGAAGTAGATTGATACTTCATTGTGAGAAGTTGAAGACAAGACGATCACTACTCCTCATGTTAGGATCAAAGCGATTAGCCGAGGTATTCACTAAAGCGCTATGTGGTAGTCGGGTTGCTACATTTGCAACAAAGTGTCAGGATTAAAATCTAGAACCTAGTTTGAGAGAGAGTGTTTTACATTAGTGAGCCTTAGAGTTTTGATTAGATGAGCCTCTCATATCCAGAAATATATATAGTGTATGATGTAGTTAGATATAAAAATACATACAAGTTTCATATTTGGTTCTTGTTAAGTCTTTGCTTTGCCTTTGGTTACACTTCTTTTTATTTTTAGGGTTCTATTAAAATGAGTATGAAGTGGGACCTACCACCCTAATCATTGTATGGTATTACATGTAGTTGTAGTTTTTCTAGTCGTACAAAGTGCTTAATAGTTATGGGTTGGGATACCATTGCTCAACCAATAAATATGACTTATGAGCTGACAACTATTAGAAAACAATTGAGTTAAAGTCGTATCTATGAATGCGGCATACATTCTAACTAAGGCTGCAAAAGAGCGGAGCCGAGATGGGTTCGGGATTGGCTAATTTAAAAACCAAGCCAAGTCAACTCGTTTATCTTGACGACCTTATAATGAGAGCTCACGCTCGGCTAGCGAGCCATTTTGATTATACATTCATATATATAAAAACAATATATAATATATTTTGTAATGTTTTTTTTCTTAACTTGTTAAAACAATGATTTAATATTAGTATTTCATGAACTATGATCATCATCTATAATATTAGACTTACGTTTTTATTAGAAAATATCAAATTGCTCATATTTCTATCAACTATTTAAATAATATGATATAAATTTGGTTTATAATTTATAAAGTTAACAAGCAAGTTAAACAAGCCAATCAAGCCAACTAACGAGCGATCCAACAAGCCGAGTAGACATTTACTCGGGCTCGGCTCATTTACAAATCGACCTTTTTTTGATTTTGAATGAGCGATCTTCGAATTTGTATCTAGTGAGCTACGAGTCACAAGATTTTTGAATTACCCTAAGTCTAACTAGAGGTCTACATCATTGGTATAAAAAGCTTTGCTAAGAGTTTTTGGCTACTTGAGTAACTAACTACGAGATAAAAATTTAACTTGTTTAGAGAGCATACTGGTAATTTAGCCCTCTAGGTGATTACAAAATATTTGTTATTAAAATGCTTTATATCGTGTAACAGCCCAAGTACCGTATCAGATATTGTCCGTTTTGGCAGCGACACGCCCTTCTGTGTTCACTTCTCACGTTTTTAAAACACGTCTAATTGGGAAGGTATCCAACTCCATATAAGAAAGTTTTCGTTCCCCTTCCCAACCGATGTAAGATGTTACATATCGAGATGTCATAGCATATAATATAATAAATACTAAATCTTATATTATATACTGTTAGCAATCATAATAAAAAAGCATATCATATGTTGATATTACTATACGAGCGACGAGCTTTTCGAACGACCCTAATTCTAACGAGAGTTGTACATGATTGATATAAAAGCTTTGTGAAGAGTTCTTGGTTACTCGAGTAACTAACTAACTATGAGATGAATTTCTAACTTGTTTGGGAATTCTTTTTTTCATAAATGGATCTTCTTTTGAAAAAATCCACATGGGGGGCTGGTTTAAAATTTGTTTCACAAGGTTATCACCCTTTGTATTGGTGATTAGTAAAATTTTTTCATTTAAAAAAAAAATGAAATAAAACTAATGTTTGTTAATGTGTTTGTATGTGCCAAGAAGACATCACCATTGCTAATAGTAATGACCTTGGCCACCACCTTTCCCAATGGTGATCACTTATGCCTTGTCACATCCACCAGAATTAAAATAAAAAATAATGCTACCCACCACCATTGCTAATGGCAATGAGCAGGAGTTCACCATTCCTATTGGCGATAAGCGGGGTATTGTAGCAGGATTTTGTGAAAACTTCAAATCTTCATGCAAAACTTTAAATTGTCATACTCCTAATGACGATTAGTTAGGTGGGTTGTTGAAAAAGTTAAGACTCCACCAGTCACAATGACGATGACTATGCAATGGTCAAATCACTACCTCAATAATTTAAGACTTTTTCAAAGATTTATTCAACTTCATTCAAGTCACGAGAGCTACTTTATCAATACATATGATAATCGCCACTAGAAAAAAACAATTAAAGGTTCTCTTTCTCTTTTCATCTTTGAAAAAAAATGTCAAATGGTGGCTTTACTTATTGGTTCGATTGTTAACGATGTATTGTTTTTAAGCTCATAACACAAACCAGATACAAAACATATATTTAAACGTAAAGTACTAAGAAAATCTGGCGGGATTATGTAGTCATTCCACAACAGTAGTGGAGTTAGAGGATTTAATGCTTCAATGTACATATGTAACTTCTAAAAATTACTCACTCAACTACCGTAATTTTTCTCTATAACATCCTTTGGAGCTTGCCATGTCTTGTTATAATAGACATCAACACTCAACCAATCTTTTATATGTGTTTGAATTTGTTTTATGAGCTACGCAATGTTTTGACGAACGGAGTGGATGATGTGTTTTTTTTTTTTTTTGTTAGGTTTCATTTGCAATATAACTCTATGTGAATTATGTATCTAGAGAAGTAATTTTAACATCAAACTTGAAGGAGATGGGATGTAGTTTTATGCGTTAACGCTTGTATGAAATATAACAAAATAGATTTTAAATGTCTTAAACTTTAAAAGAAATTATCAAATTGCATATCTCAAATATTTTTATAAGATAATAGCATTTTTAAAATTAACCTTGTATAATTTTCAAACCTAACCTAATTATCTAGTGTTTTAATTTTAAGTCATTTACCGTGTATTATATACTCTTTTAACTCATTGATTTTTCACTAATTTGATTTTTCTTCAATAAATACCATCCGTTATTTCTTTTTTTAATAATTTATTGGTTTTTTTTCTTGGCATTCTGGTATAACATTTGTTAAAAAAATATTTGAATTCAAATAAGATACTTTTTGTATACTATAGGTTGTATCGACTGATGATAACATGTTGATTTGTAAAAAATGAAAACGACACCAACTGAAAAGTACCGGTCACGTAATATAATTGTTTTCTATATAGAATTGAGTAGTTAACCATGCTAATGTAATCATTATCAACACTAAAACACATTACTTAGAAGGAAATCTACAAAACTCCCACAAGAAATCAAATCAATAGAAAACTACACATTACTTGAAGAAAAAGGGTGAAGAAATCAAATCAATCTACAAAACTACACACCCCTTTAGTTCCATTTGTGTTCACCCAATCCACCAACACCACCATTTCTCCGATCGTAACCACCGTCTACCACCGTCCACCACGGGCAACGCCACCTCCATACGCCGTCGGAGCCGGCGATCGGCGATGGCTGCCTCCGCCGGAGCTAAAACGCAAACATCTTCTTCATCGTCCACTTCTGCCGCCCTTAATCCCTTCGATATGTCCACTGGATTTCCTCCGAAGCCGTCTCTCAAACCCGATCAAATTGGATACTGCGTTCAAGCTCTCAAGTTTTTCAAGGCTAAACAGTCCGATCACTCTTCGATTATCGAAAAGGAGTTCTCCGTTTTGCAGGTTTTTGTCGTTTAATGTGTTTATGTCCCCTATTTTGATTTAATTGGCGAGTGTCAGTTTTCACTTATATGAAGCGTAATCTAGTGTGCTGTAAATTATGTATGGAATGTTTTCAGTAATTACTGCAAATGTAAGCAAGAAGAACATCTAATCGGTCGTATTCTTCGACTTTAAGCATAAGATGTATTATTCTATGACTCCGAATTGATTTGAACTCGGAACCATAAATTTAGCAACATTGAACTTTATTAGGTGTTATGTTAGGTTAATTTGCAATAAGTTCTCTTTGAATTGTGTATCTGGAGAAGTAATGTTGACATTAAACTTGAAGGAGATGGGATGGAGTTTTTCCAGTAATCAATGTATTTAGATGTGAATTTACAAGGAACTTTGTTAGTCTAATAGTCTGTGAGGGATGGTGAGGTGAATGTGAATCATTGATGGTTTGTGGCCATGATGTTGACAAAATATAGTTTCATAATCAGATGTAATAGTGCTACTTATTTTTCTTACAGGATCACAGAATGAGAGCATCAGAAGTTAATAGTAGTTGCTCGGTGGCTAAACTACATGTTAACTATAGAAAAAACCGCTACTCGGATGTTGTACCGTGTATGTTTGTCGAATTCTTTTTTTGTTTTTCGACTGTAGTGCGCTAAGATTTTAAGGTAATTATGTTGAGTAAAGAATTGAAATTGAGCTCTTCTTGTCTCAGTTGATGCAAATAGGGTTGTTATTGATCCATGCAAAGATTACAGGCCATCAGCAATGGGATACATCAATGCTAGTTATATCACTGCAGAGGTCAATGTTTTTTCTCTTATCTCCAATTTATATGTTTGACTGCTATAAATTCTGTAGTAATTAGAATGAAACCAAATTTAGATATTTGAACTTAATGAACAGTTTTATTTATGATTATAGGCTAATCCATCTGAAAGTGTTTCTCGGTTCATAGCCACTCAAGGCCCACTTCCTGAAACCTTTGAAGATTTCTGGGAAATGGTACTCCAAAATCATTGTCCAGCAATTGTGATGCTCACTAAGCTAGTTGATCACCACAGGGTATTGAGTTCTATAAAATTTCTTGCAATTTCTATAACACTACAGCATTTCTATTTTATACTTGAGTGTTGATAACTTGATATTTTTGTTAATTCTCCATTTAAATTTCATATATCATAAGATTAGATGACTACTGTGTTAGGAGTAGAATATGAAATGATATATGTTATTGGTTTATATATTAACTGATAGTACAGCCGTATCAGTTTTCACTGCTCTCTCTATTTTTGTATCATCTCAAAGGTTGTGTAGGAATATAAGGGTTGTGCTGCTAAACATTACCCTTGTCACATTAGTCATTCAATCTTTTCAAAACTTGATAATAGACGTATACCAGGCAAGGTTTAAAAGTACGGAATCGAGCCTCGAGGCGTTTTCCCTTCGCCTCATGAGGCATAGGCCTCGAGGCGAACCGAGGCGTAAGCCCAAGGCGGAATTAAAAATAAATATAAAAATTATATATCTTATAAAAAATAAAATACAGACTAATTTCATCATAAGATTCATCAAAAACATCAAAAAACACATATTAAAAATACATGGAATGTTTGAAACTGACACAAAAAGTCTAAAACAAAGTGTAAAACCCCCTGAGGCGCCTTGAGGCGCACATGAGGCGCTTCTGAGGCGCAGCCTTTCTCACCACCTCAGCCATATGAGGCGCACATACAAAATAACCTCCTGAGGCGCCGCCTCAGACTCGTTTCTGGGCGCCTCGAGGCACACGCCTCAACCGTTTTTTAAAACCATGATACCAGGTCCTATACGGGCGTTTAAGAGGTCGAATACGGGTGTATACGAGGGTGAACAGGTGTGTGCACATCAATATGGGTGCATACAAGGTCATATATGGGTGTATAGGCGTCAAATCACTTGGGGGGGGGGGGGTAGCCAACCCTGATTATAATTCATTATTTGTGTACATCTGCATTTTCTTTATGTTGTCGTTACAAACTATATGCTTCGTCTCCCTGATGGCTGATTCTATTTTGCATTTGATATCCAGATCCAAAAATGTGGAGACTATTTTCAAGCAGAGAATGGTGAAAGATTGTTTGGAAATATATGTATTGTTGGCCGAAAAATAACTACAACTGGCAGCTCATTAGTTTTGCGTTACTTGGAGGTGAATCGTGAAGAGGTGACCAAATGATGTATAACTAATCTTTTGCTGTAATAAAAAATGCAAATTGCATAAAAGCCATCTTAATCTGATTTCTATGTTGGGTAGCCATCTTTGATTTCGTTCATCAAAAGTTAACTAACTTTTATAAGTTTTAATACAAAATTTGAAACTTTCAAAGTTTCTTTTAAGATAACCTGACCTGGTTACTGGTCAAAAATGACGTGTGACAACTTTTATCCTGTTGGCCTTTTTAAGTGGCACCTGAAAACTGGCCAACCTGGGTTCTTTCTTTTTGCTGAGTAACCTTTATTACGTTGACTTTTGAACATTCCGCCTTCCTATAATGCAAGTAAATGTATTACCGACCAAAATTTATTACTATTCATGGCAAATGTCGAAGAACCCTGTGGAAGTTCCCTGAATTTGCACCTAAGCCATTGCACTTTAATACCTTATTTTTACATGGTTATATTCCTTAATATATAAAGTGTCAATGAGATGTCCTCAAGACCAAGACCTTCCAAAACTCAACAAATTGAAAGACTTAATAATGCAAAAATAAAGTCCATGTGCTTATGTATAAATTCAGCAACCTCCACAGGGTTTCTTTGAAAATTACGCACCTTTTATGCAATTTGCTTTAATAAATATATTGGAGACAATATCTTTTTATGGCTGGGATGTATGGTGCAACTACCTGTCACTAAACAATTTTTTATGAGTGCGTGTTTGTATAATCAGAAATAAGGTATATTTTGGCACCGACCAGTGTAATTTCATGTTTATTCAGTCAGAGGATCCACCTCTACCTGTTTGCATATTCAGTATCCTGAATGGCCAGATCATGGAGTTCCATATGACACCTTGGCGGTTCGAGAGATTTTTAGAAGATTATGTCATATCCCGTCGTCAAAAGGGCCAATAGTGGTGCATTGCAGGTTGATCATCCTTTTCACGATTATATTTGCATTAAAGATTTATTAAATGTATCTGACTAATTTTTATATGTTATACAGTGCAGGAATTGGTAGAACCGGAACATATTGTGCAATTCATAACACCATCCAAAGAATTTTAGTTGGTGACATGTCAGCATTGGATCTTGTAAAAACCATAAGCACTTTCAGGTCCCAGAGGATGGGATGGTCCAAACATTGGTATGTCCTGTTTTACGATGCTCATGTTGGAATGTGTTAATTTTTAGTGTGGGTCAGGTGGGGTCGGGTTGACATGGAGACATTCTGTTGTTATATAATACATAACTAGTTTATAACAAATATGTTAAAGTGCAGCCAGAATAAGAACTTTCATTTAGGTATATAAAATATTTAAATTATCATATAGGCATTTAAGAAGTACTCTTCATCTTGGAGATAAATGTTATGTTTTGCTATTTTAGTTACGTATTAGTGACATAATTATATGTTTTAGACATAGTATTGAACTATTGATTCAACTTTAATTTTTTAAAAAGGAATGATGTATATTGATTATTGAAACTATGTTGTGAAACAAATGATTAAATATTTTGAATGAAAATGTTATATTTTATTTTCTAATGAAGTTATAAATATTGTGAACTTATCTAATATTTTAACACTGGGTTCATTTTAACATATTGAAAAGATCTGTTTAATGATGTAATTTGTTAAAAATGTTACATTATTATAAATATTATTTTTTAAATTTAATAAATTATATGGATAATTATCAAAATTTAAACTGAAAATTGAAGACAGAGATGTGTAAATGTTAAAGCTTATTTTCATTACTTCATAGTAGAAGGATGCGTACATGGTACATCAGGCCCAAGTGGCCTGACACCCCCTGATCCCGCCCATGCCGGAGCCTCGTGCAGCGGGTCCACTATAGTATAAGGGGCTGCATATGAAAACTAATTCAATCAACTAGAGAGAACTTAGGAAGATGCCATCATCAAATTAAATCAATGGGAATCGGTGGGCAATCCGTAGCTATCTAAGTAACAAGTGTCCAATTTGGTCAAATGATGTCTTCATTGTCTGCTTTATTATACATAGTGTAGTATAAAGATTAATGTATTGAATACGATTATGAAAACAATATTATTACAATAATGATTTGAATCTTTTAATAAAGCAATTTATGAGGTTGTATACATAATGCATCAAAAAAAGTGTTTGGGCAAGATTCAATCTGTTAGACCCGTTTGACGTGTTTCTATGATCTGAAAACTTATATTGGAAATAAAGCATTTGTACATGTCATGGTATTTATTTTGGAAGACATCTCGATTGCTTTTATTACTCCTAATTTTAGCTAGTCTTGGATTGATCATCATAATTCTCGGTTTTAATGTTTCAGGACCAATACGTCTTCTGTTATGAAGCTATTATTGATGAACTCGAAGACCTCATCTCAGATTCCAACATTCAGGAGAACAAAAATGGTAAATTCATCTAAAACACATTTTGCCCAACTTTCTTATGTTTTATAGTTAATTAGTGTGTCACTTATGATTACAACATTTATGTTATTATTCTTGGTAAATTCATTTAATTTTCTCATTAAAAAAAGTTGGTAAGTTTTATGCTCATAAGCAGGTAGTCAGCTTATCCAAACGACTTATTTCACCCCAAGGGTAAAAGTATGATTTTGAATCCACCAAGAATAATGAGTTTGAAATTACTATATTCCGCATTTTAAAAACAACTTATTTGATCCGTTTCGTTGAAGCTAATATTGTTAATTTTACTCATTTGATTAAGCATAAATGTGGATCAAAATTGCACTTGTTAATTATATAATTAACTTCTTAATGCAGATCAGTGATGACTCAATTTAGTCTAAGCTAATGCTCATGGAGAACAAAACTCTTTTATCATTGTTCCATTTTTAGCAGTTAACTGCAAAGTTGAATAACATGATTGATTTTTGTGTAATGCGGGCATTCTTTGGTATCCAGTGAAATGACATGTTTAACCCTATTCTCCTATCGCAATTGTGTGTATTTTGATTTTCAGTTTTAATAATTTGGTGGTATTAATGTTCTGCAAGCATTTTAACGACTTGCATAATCTATTTTAATCAAGTGTGAAACAAACCAACTCTTATGATCAAGTAAACAGTCTTAAATACCAGCTGCTTTTGGCAATTTGGCCTAGTGCGGTGTTTGAGTCTCACAAAGTGGGCAGTAGGGATTTTACGGGGTGTGTACATTTACTGTTAGAAAAAACGAGTTTGGGTTTGATTTTTGGAGTGGAAATCTACATCTGGAATGTCATCATGTTGCAAAAAACATAGAAGAATTATATCTTCCGAGTATGGTTTTAATTTCTAGGCGTTGGTGTTCAATTTTGGATTCTCCATCGCCTGCAGTCTGCTTTTGCATATGCCCGTTTGCATAATTGACAAAAGATGATATGATCTGTAAGGTCCATTGTCTCCATTAGTAGTTATCAAGACTCTTAAGACCTGGTATGACTTATCAATACATGTATGGCCCCTTGTAACTCATTATGACTTATCTTGGTTAATCAAAGTCCATGTTAGTAAAAGAAACATCACTCTTAATCAATCAAACTCAAAATTACCAGTCTGGTGAAATAAAGTTAAACTTTGTTAATCTTAGTCTATATTAGTCAATAGAGTGAATCTTAGTAAATCAAATTCAAACAAATCAATCTTTTTCACTCAGTTTATCATGGACATGAAAATCTATGAACTAATATGACCTGTTAATGTTCATAATGCCCCGTGAATCTGTGATGACCCGTTAAAGACTTGTGTTCATTATAAGTAATTTTGATGTAATATGGCTCATTATGATCCAATCTATAAGACCTAATATGATGTATTTAGATACATCAAAGGGCTATCATGACTATTAAGACCCAAAATAACCATTTAATGCATCTATGACTAGTATTAACTCATCAAGATATAATATTAACCATTTTAAAACATAATCTGTATTTAGCCCATGTCTCGTCAAGATCAACAATGACTCTTAAGTCCTAGTATGGCCATGTCATGACCTATTTACAACTCATTACAATCTATTGTAATATGACCCACTTTCACCTCATCTAACTCATTAAGACCTAACCTGACCTAATGAAAATGCCTTGTTAAGAGTTAAGACCTCTCATGCGTCTTAAAACTCAACATGGCCCACTAAGGTATAGATGTCTCATTATAACTCATTACAACATAATATGACTTATTATAATCCAATCTAACCCATTAAAACCTAAATCATTATTGAGGCCCACAGTATCCTATTAAAAGCTTTACGATCCACTAAAGTTGTATGATACATAACCATTTAATACGCTCTACTATGACTTACTACAACCCAATATAACATATTAAGGCCTAATATGTAAGTCACATATGAGTTATGACCCATTAAAAGCCTATACTTACCATAACGTTTTATATACTTGCCAAACCCAAGCATAATTAGTCAAAACGAGCCATAGTTGGCTAAATATCACCATAATTAAAGAAAGATACCCATGCTTGGACATAGAGGCGGGCAAACGGGTTTTGGGCCGTACCGGAAACCGGGTTCGGCCCAATCGGGTTTTTTTGTACCGGAGTTGAGGCGAAACCGGGTATGAACCCGGGTCGGGTTCACCTACTTAAAACCCCTACCCGCTATACCCGGGTAGGGGGTCCGAAACCGGGTCCAATATCGGGTTTAGTTTTTTTTTTTCTTCTTCTTTTCTTTCTTGTGTGTGTGTCCAATACCTGGTTCAACTCGGGTTCAAGCGGGGCGGTTTCGGGTCGGGTTCGCTAAAAACTCAAAATCTAAAACCTGTTCCAACCCTACGGGTTTAAACGGGTCCAACCCGGGTACACCTCCCATCGGGTACTACCCATACCCGGGTCCGTGTCGGGTCCAAACCCGGTTTTTATGCCGATCTCTACTTGGACATACACATTTATACCCGTTCAATCACAACTATTAGTTAAAACACATTAGGGTTAAGCACAAAACTAATCAACTTATCTTCAACCAGATTAACTGACATAACTACTTAGTTACGTACTTAAGTTCGCATCGCTACTTTCTATCAGCTTATTCATAACATACATAATTGTTCTTAATTGTTAATACCATATGGGTCTTCAGCTAAATACTTGTCATTATATTATGCTGACGAGATAGTGTTGGATAGTGTTCTTTCGAGATCTATTGATGTGCCATATAAAACATCGTTGATGCACTTGAAGCTGGGGTGTTGAGAAGTAAGATAGTCTCCCAAGTAATATCTGTGTGTGTATATACGTATAGGAAATTAAGAGTTGCTTTTAGAGCCGTGAGAATTGTGACAAGCAATCAAAACATACATTTATTTATTTTACTAGTTAACCAAGATATTGATTCTAACATGACTATTAAAATACAACATTGTTATTTGAGTATCTTTGAATTGATACGCATAAATTTATGAGTATTAAAATATTATAAACATAAAATATCCACACATATGTAAGTTGACTATAATTCCCTAACCTACAAACCTACAAATGTGTACGAAACTTGTTACGATCAATAAAAGTGGATAAAGAATAGAAGGATTAAACAAATAGGGATAAATAATCATTTAATCTTTTATAGTTATACACTTATGAGTTCACATTAGCTTTTTAATATTTTAGTGAATTTATGGATCAACATGTACGATGATTTCATTTCTTGATTAATATATGGCATAGTTGCATGCTAGGCCAAGAATGTCACTTTTCCACCTAGTCTTTGTTTTATCTAAATTATTAAATGTAATTTTTATTTTAAATTTTAGAAAGATGTAGGTTTGGTGTGTATTCACAATTTCACACCTTCTGTCAATGGATTTTGACATTTTGTCTATATCAAGATGTCTTAGACTACATTTTAGTATAATTAACACTACCGTATTACCGTATGTAAGTTACACTTGGATAATCCAAAAGAACAAAGAACAAATAAACAATGTGTATGTTTGGGATTGTTTATTTTCAGGTGACTTTTAATTTAAGTCAAAAAATACTTTTCAAAATGAGTAGGTTTTAAAAAGTAAAAAATGGGTTATTTATTAACTTTTGAAAACTACTTTTAGACTAATTTTCTATTATACTCATCTACTACCTTCTATTAACTCCTCTTATTTTTTAAATGTCTTTTTTGATAATTTTATAAATTTTTAATTTATAAGCTAATCCAAATATTTTTTTAAAAACTACTTTTGAAAAATCATAGTTAATAAATTCTTTTGACAAAAAGTCAACCAGAATAAACAATCTCAAACATGCCCAATGTCTGCACTAAAACACACTTAAGAATACATTCTCACATTCAAGTGTCTGACTACCATGGGCGGCTAACACAATTGCTGAAGCGAGTTGGTTAGAAAATTTACTTCTAGAACGATATGTTTGTGTTCAAAGGCATGCATTGTTCATCGTGACAAAGTCTCCACCATACCATATATCTCTTAGGGAATCCTGTCCAGCATCAATTAATCAAACCCATCAAGATATACATACACTTCGTATACAGAAAAAGCTTTGAATTGGTCATATCCAAGTCATATATGGACCCTCAACTACGCAATATGCGAACATCTTTACAAAGGATCTCCCGTGGCATCTTTTCAGACTTTTCAAACAAATTAGAGTTTTCATCCTACTTTGCTCAAACCATAGGAGAATGTTAGTCGACATATATCCAAACAGTTATAATTATTGTGATTTTATTATGTTTTAGGTATCTATAGTATCTAATAAGACAAGAATTGTTGTGTCACTTGTTATTCTCTTGACCAATTTTTTTGCCATTTATTATTTTTTTTAGACATTTACACATTAATTTTCCCTTCAAAAAGGTATTATAGTAATTTAAAAACTCATACAATTTTTTCTCTTATTAAAAATGAATTTTATAATTGTTATATTTCTCTCTCTTATCTAGATTATTTTAAAATCAAGCTATCTTTTTAAAAATAGATTTTATTAAAGAAATTAGAAATCACATCTTTTAATTAGAGTCTAAATAATAAAAAAACATAACTTTTATATAATATGAAATTTTCTAAAACACTAAACCTTTTTAAACAAAATATATTAAATCATTTTGTTTTTAAAAAAATTATAAAAAGGTGAAACTTTTTAAAAAAAAGTCTTATTAAAACAATCAGAATAATTACAAATCGGAGTTTTTAAAAAACATAATTTTTATTTAAAAAAATAATTTTTATGAAAAATATTAAAACAAATATTTAAAAATAAAACTATTTAGATAATAGAGTTAAAAAATAGTATAATTGTTTTATTTATTAAACTATTACGTATATATAATTACAATTATATTTTATATTAAAATATTGTAATCTTTGTGTTTATTACTAACTATAATTCTTTTAATTAATAGGTTTTTAACCTATCTATCTATCTATAAAAAACTAAAACAACTGTAAAATAATTATAAACCTCATCATACTAATTTTCTCATTTCTTTATATTAATAATAATAATAATTATAATAATAATAATAATAATAATAATAATAATAATAATAATATAATATATATACTAATATTATTACTCTTACCATTTTCAAATTAAAAAATATATAATTTAATAAATTAAAAACCTATTTTTTCTTAAAATCGGAACCTTTTAAAACACAAAAAATTTATAAAATATAGAATACAACGAAATTTAAAAAAAAATCATTTTTCTTAAAACAAAATATTTAAAAATCACAATCTTTTATAAAACAAAATTTTAAGAAAAATACATTATTGTTTATTTACTTAAAGTAGCTATTTACGTAATTATAATCATATTTTATCTTCAAACATGATTTTATAATACATAAATTTTATTACTAATTATTTAATATTTTATTTATTCAATCCGTGTAATACACAAGGTCTAACCTAGTGTATATATATATATATATAGCCATATTTATAGGATTAAGTTAATATATTTCCTATATATAATGGCCTCTCTTGTACAATTATTCAAGAGATTAATATACCACAAACATTTTTAGTTTCTTTTGGTCGGTTCCAAGCGCGTAAAAACTGAGTATACTATATATCATAAACTAGGTTAGTACCCCGTGTATTACGCATGTTGAATAAATAAAATATTAAATAATCAATAATAAAAATTATTCATTATAAAACCATGCTTGAAGATAAAATATGGTTATAATTACATATAAATAGCTAGTTTAAGCAAATAAATAATAATGTATTTTTCTTAAGCTTTTGTTTTATAAAAGAATTATGGTTTTTAAAAATATTTTTTAAGAAAAATATATTTTTTAAAAAGTTCGTTGTATTTTGTATTTTTATTTTTAAAAAGTGTGTTTTTAACAAAAATAGGTTTTTACTTTATTAAATTATATATATATTTTTAATTTGAAAATGATATGTGTAATATTATTAGTATTTAATATTATTATTAATAGTAAAGAGAAATTAAAAATTATATTTACGTAATAGTTCAAGAAAGTAATACAGTTATATTATAATTTTTAACTCTCTTACCTAAATAGTTTCATTTTTAAACATTCATTTTAAGATTTTTTTACAACAAAAACTTATTCTTTATAAAAATTTTGTTTATTAAAAACTCTGGTTTGTAATTATTTTGGTTGTTTAATAAGACTATTTTTAGAAAACTTCACCTTTTTTGTTTATTTTTTTATAAATGACCGATTTAAAATATTTTGTTTCTAAAAGGTTTAATTGAAATTTCATATTATATAATTTTTTTAGGGTGGAGTTATTGTAGAAAGAAAGAAAAAACTAAAAAGAGTGAGAATAATTATCATCCATTAGATCTTAAATCCAAGGGTTAAGAAATGCGATGTCATAATGGTATATAATTAAAACTTTAAATGATATATCAAGAGTATTTTGGTCTTAACCACATTTTAAAGTTCACCTTTTTTTAAACACTCGTAACTTGTACATACAATATTATTTTTTTAAAAGACTACACCATAACAACAAGCATTTTTTAATCTTTAAAACGCTTATAACTTTTATACATAAAAAACAAAGTTTTTTCATGTTATTTCAACTCATTTTGTAATATTCGTCAGCTTATCGTGTAATATTCGTCAGCTCATTGTTTATTATGAGGTCATTGTGTAATATTTATCAGATCATTGTGCCTAATGTTGATAATTTTGTTATGCATTGTGTTTTTAAAAATGATAATTTTCAAATACTGCAATGCTAAAAATGTAATTTTGTTACGTTTTCCAGTTTATTGTGTAATCCTAATTGAGTCATTGTGTAATCCTCATCAAGTAAGTTCATTGTGTATATTGTTAATCATCGAGTCTAGTGCTAGTCATCGTGTTACCTATTGTGTCTAATGTTAACCATTGTCTTTTTTAAAATGATAATTTTCAAATAACACAATGCTAAAAATGTAATCATTTTTACATTTTTTACAGTTCATTGTGTAATGCTGATTAATTTTGTAATCCTCATCAAGCAGCTCATTGTGTTATTTGCTAATCATCAAGTCTAGTGTTAGTCATTGTGTTACCCATTGTGTCTAATGTTAACTATTGTGTTATGAATTGTGTTTTTTAAAATGATGATTTTCAAATAACACAATGAAAATATAAATTTTTTATGTTTTTTTCTAGTTGATTGTGTAATCCTGATCAAGTCATTTTGTAATCATCGTTAAGTAGCTCATTGTGTATATTGCTAATCGTCGAGTCTAGTGTTGGTCATTGTGTTACCTATTGTGTCTAATGTTGACTGTTGTGTTATACATTGTGTTTTTAAGATGGTGATTTTCAAATAACACAATGCTGAAAATGTAATTTTTTTACGTTTAGTTCATTGTGTAAACCTGATTAGGTCATTTTGTAATCATCATCAAGAAGCTCATTGTGTTTATTGTTAATCATCGAGTCTAGTGTTGGTCATTATGTTACCTATTATGTCTAAATTTGATCATTGTGTTATGCATTGTGTTTTTTAAAATGAAGATTTTCGAATAACAAAACAATAAGACATGTAGAATTTTTATTTTTCAAGTTCATTATATATTTCTAATCAGATAGTTGTGTAATCTCCATCAATTCAAAAGATTACATAATGACCTGACAAAATTACACAATAAGTTAAAAAACATTAAAAAAAACTTTCTTTTTTTATATCAACACTATACACGTTTTAAAGATTAAAAAATACTCGTTTTTATGGTTTAATTTATTTTAAAAAATAATCTTGTATTTAAAAGTTATGAATGTTTAAAAAAGGTGGAACTTGAGAAGGAGAAAGATTACAAATCTTGCCCCTAACCTAATTTTGATCAAAAGGACACGTGTCAACATCTTAACTTTGTATTTGAACCTTTTCCATTTTTTATTATTTCTATTATAATAAAAAAGATATGATTTTTAATTTCTTTAATAAAATCTAATTTTAAAAAAGATACTTTGATTTTAAAAAATATAGATGAGAGAGAGAAATGTAACAATTAATAAAATTGATTTTTAATATGAGAGAAAAATTAATTTGAGTGTTTAAAATACTATAATACACTTTTGGATGGAAAAATAATGTGAGAGTGTCTAAAATAAGAACAAGTGGCAAAAATATAGGTCAAGAGAATGACAAGTGGTAAAAAAAACTTTATTTTATTAAATACTATAGACTATAGATGTGTACATTTGTTGTATACATTTTTCTTGCACAAAATAATATAAAAGACCAAGAAGTAAACTACAATTTGATATAATTAAGACAATAATAATAATAATATAAAAGCAGGCAGGCCAAAGACTAAATTAGTTAGAAAAATATCAACAAAAATCCATTAAATCAATTATAAATTACATACTCCTTGTTGAACAAAGGGGACATACATAATCATTTTTACCATTTCAACCATTAACAACCAAACCATCCACCACAGCTAAGACCAATTCCTTCAACATGTCAGTTATTTCTTCGTCGTACCCATCTCTCACACGTGATCAGCTCGGCTACTGTGTCAGAGCTCTCGAGTTTTTCAAGGCCAAACGTGCTGATAAGAGATCTCTTATTGAGAAAGAGTTCTCCATTTTTCAGGTTTTATGTTATTAACTTAACCATGGTATTCACAAACATAGTTTCATATGTAAATGATATGTAATCATCACACCTTAATATTCTTACAACCTCATGGTCTTATGAGAGT
Organism: Flaveria sonorensis; assembly: GCA_025506505.1. NCBI lineage: Eukaryota > Viridiplantae > Streptophyta > Magnoliopsida > Asterales > Asteraceae > Flaveria > Flaveria sonorensis. The sequence continues at coordinate 51,738,873 of CM046434.1, forward strand.
CTCAGAAGTTTATGGCGGTTGCTCGGTGGCTAAATTAGATGTTAACTATGCAAAAAACCGCCACCAAAATGTCTTACCATGTATGTTTGTCGAATTCCTTCTTGTTTTTCCACTGTAGAGCGCTAATACTATAATATGTAGAGATCGAGAAAAGCAATGAATAACTGATTAAATGTTCGTGTCTCGGTTGACGGAAATCGGGTTTTTATTAATCCATGCACGGATCAAAGGCCATCAATAATGGGATACATCAATGTTAGTTTTATCACATCAGAGGTCAATGTTTTCCTCTTAACTCCATCTTTTTACTGTTGTAAACAAACCAATAGAAAAGCTTATATCAAGCCTATGGGCCTTGTTAATAAAATCTATGTGTGGTTTTCGTACATGCTTAGTAAGGATGTCCACAAGTTGAAATTCCATCTTGACATGAATAGGTTTTATAGATAGACGGTTAGTTTGGGTGTCTATTACTTGATCCCTGATTAGATGACAATGAGCCTCTATATGTTTTGTCCTCTTATGAAACATTTGATTCTTAATTATATGTATAGCCGATTGGCTATCACAGTATAACCATATCAAGTCATTAGAAACAACCTCGAATTGTTAGAGAAGATGACAAACCCATATCATATGTGTTATGAAATCTTGCATGGCTCTATATATATTAGGGTTCGGCACTCGATCTAGATGTGTTTTGCTTCTTACTCTTACATTTTCTCCACAATACACAATATCAGTAATAAACCGTCATAAAATAGGACAACCTGCCCAATATGCATCTGAATCCCAATATCTATCCATTTCACCCCTTTGTAAAAGCACTCACATGACCATTAACATATTATAAGGAATACACTTGAAGGCTGATGCAACTAAAGAACAACCAAAGAGCTCTCAGCATGCATATGTGAAGTACTAGGAAAGTACTTCGGAAGATTTGATATAACTCGGTGAATTATGCTAAGTATCAAATCTTGCGAAGCCAAAAGACCAATACTTCCAAAGCCAAAGATGAAGTCTTCTGAAGCTTCAAAGACAAAGTCTTCTGAAGCCAAAGACTGATTTCTTCCGAAGACTAAGAAGACATGCTTTCTCTGACTTACTTTTGACAAAAGCTGAACCACCTTTCCGCTGCCATTTCTGAAGACTCACCAACTAGTATGGTTTGGTGAAAAGTCCATGCTTTTGTCAACTGTAGATTAAGGTGTTGAGTCTGTAACTTTCCAACTATGTACTTTTATCCTTTTTGTATTAGATAAGGATGTGAGCTATGGCATGTCATAGTCACTAGTCAAACGGCAATCTGTCTTTTGACTCTACATTGATCTTGTTATCTAGATTAGTGTTTCCGGCTAGCCTTCAAAGTATGGCCGGTTGTAGGATGTAGTATAAAGTATCTCAAGTACGTGTATTTAGAATTAAGCTTTATAACACTTGTAAGAACTTGATAGCAATATACAACATTCTTGAAAACCATGTACTATCTTGTTCTTGTTCTTATTGTTGTTCTTTGCTTGTGTTCTTTGTTTCATCTAATCCGGTTCCCTATTTGATCTGCTAAGTGTTCTAAGTCTCTCCACCTTGTGAAACTGTTGCATTGACCACCCTTTAACGGTCCTGCACTTACTTAGACCTAGACCTAGTGTGGTCCTAAGATACTTTTGTTGAAAATGTGGATCAGTTTAAACGTTTAAAATCGTTGTGGGTTAAGCTGGTTAACTATTTTTTAATTTAAATAAAAAAATTTGAGCTTAAACGTTTTCCACGTTAAATAATAAAATCATATTTTATTAGGTTTAGAGTTTTAATCTTATTGAATCTCTAGTTTAATAATTCTAAATAAACAAACTTATTCCCAATCAAAATCAGAGGTTAAACGCTTATAAACCAGTAAAACACAACCATAGGATGTTTTAGGATTATACCTTTATGAACTTTTCACTGGAATTGTAACACGTGGGTTACAACAAAAGCCTTGCTAGTAGGTTAGTTCACGGTGTCCAAAACCAAAACGTCACATGGCTTGGTTAACGATGGCGGCGGCAATCGGCGATGGCGGCTGACGACAGCGACGGTGGACTGCGGCAGGCGACGGCGGTTCCAGGGTGGCAACTATCGGTGCGCAACACAGGGAGGAGAGGGAGAGAGTTTAATAGGTTTCTTCCTACAGTAATAATAATTCTGTCTCTAGTCCTTAACTTATTAGACTCAGATTTTCTTTTTAATAATAAACTTTTTTTTGTTGACCCTCAAGTTTAATTAACTTTTATTAAACTTTAATTACTAATATAACTATTATTATTGATATTATAACAAATTCCCTTTTATTATTATTGCACAAAAAATAATCCACCTATTTAATAATCAACCATTAAATATTAAATAATTATTTTCATATAAACATGAACGTAAACGTTTAACAATTAAACTGTTTAGTCTTTATTTAGTATCAGATCATACCGAATTAGTTAAAGTTGACTTTGACTTAATTAACAATCGGACATCCTATATCCAACACTCTCCCACTTGAACGATTATAACTAAGTCACTGCTCCTAACAAGGTATAATATATTACAGTCGTCAACTAGTTCTTTGTGTTCATGTAACACTTTAAGTACTTTAGGATGTTCAGATCGTATTGAATAAAGGCATAACATTTTACAGTTGCTTATATTCAGATCGTACCGAATTAATACTTTAGGATGTTTTTTACTACAGCCCAGTGACTCTCTCTCGGATTTTGTTGATATCTACTCGTCATGCTCAAAGCATATGAGACATCAGGTCTAGTACATAATATGACATACATGATGGAACCAATTATAGAAGCATACAAAACCCTTTCCATTTTCTTCTTTTCCTCTTCAGTTCTAGGACGTTGTTCGTTATTAAGTATGATTTTATATGCCATGAGCAAGAGTCCCCTTTAAGAGTCTCGCATTGAGAAGCGTCGAATGACACTTAACCGATTACCTCTTTGATCCATCTCTATAGATTACTATTCCTAGAATATAAGCGACTTGGCTAAGGTCTTTCATTGCGAAACATTTGGTTAACCAAGCCTTAACATCCCTAAGGATGGAATGTTGTTCCTAATAATCAGTATGTCATCTACATACAGGATAAGAAAATTAATATGGCTCCCACTAGATATCTTGTAAACATACAGTTCATCCTTGTTCTTAATAAAACAAAACTCTTTGATTTCCTTATTGAAACAGAGATTCCAGCTACGAGACGCTTGCTTTAAACCATTAATGGATTTGTTCAACTTGCATACTATATTAGGATTCTTTGGATCGACAAAAACTTCAGGTTGTAGCAAATAAACATCTTCAAGTAAGTGTCCATTAAGGAACGCGGTTTTGACATCCATTTATCAGATCTCATAGTCATAATGCGCAACAATAGCAAGTAGAATTCTAATCAACTTAAGCATGGCCACTAGTGAGAAAGTTTCCTCAATCAATTCCTTGAGTCTGAGTAAACCCTTTCACAACAAGCCTTGCTTTGTAGGTTTTCACATTACTATCCATGTCGGTCTTCTTCTTGAAGATCCATTTGTTTCCTACGGTTCGACTTTTGGCTGGAAGATCAACCAAATACAAGACTTGGTTGTCATACATGGATTGCATTTTAGCATTGATGGCTTCAAGCCATTTCTTCGATTCAAAATCTGAGATTGCAACTTTGTAAGTAGCAGGTTCAACTTGATCAACTATCAAGATTTCGTCACATTCGTGAACCCTGATGTACAGATCAGGTTGATGACGATCCCTAGTACTTCTACAAACACTTGGTGTTACTGTTGTTTCTTGGGTCTTCTTAGGCTCAACATGAACAACTGGTTCAGTTACTTATGGTTCTCAAACCTCTTCTAGATCAGCACGATTATCACCAATCCCTCACGCCAGAAGTTCCTTCTCCAAAAAGGTGGCCGTGCGTTTAATTAAAATTACTTGGTTTTCAGAAGGATTGTAGAAATAATAACCAATTGTTTTAGGGATCGAAGAAAATAACTATGTCACCTCTAGGTTACAGTTTATCAAAAGATTCATGAGTAACATAGGCGTTACATCCCCAGACCCTAAGGTAGGATACTTTGGGTTTTTCACAATGTCATCTCATAATAAGGCGTTTTGTCCACCTTCTTTGTTGGAGCTATAATTACGATTCTTGCAGCAATTTCGAGAACAAAACTCCAAAAGGAGTGTGGGAGGTTTGTGTTACACATCATTGATCAAATTATATCTAATAAAGTTTGATTTCTCCTTTCAGACACACCATTAAGTTATGGTGTTTCAGGTGGAGCGAGTTGTGAAACTGTTCCACAATTCCTCAAATGATCGTCAAACTCTTGACTAAGATATTCACCACCGTGTTTTGATCGAAACATCTAATAGTCATACTTAGCTAATGTTGTACCTTGTTTTGGTACTCTTTGAACGTTTCAAGAGTTCCATATTTATACTTCTTAAGATAAATATAACCATATCTACTGAAATCATCAATAAATGTATCAAAGTATCTTTCTCCATTTCTTGATATTGTTCTAAATGGACCACATAAATCTGAATGTACAAGTCCTACAGATCCTTAGCCATTTGCCTAACATTTGAAAAGGGTGCTTTTGTTAATTTTCCACTTAAACATGATTTGCACTCCTCGAATGTTTCTAAAGCAGTGGAATTAAAATTTCCTTTGGTTTGGAGTTGTTTAACGTGATTCTTGTTTATGTGACCAACTCTACAATGCCACATATAGTATAATAAAGTCTAAATTCTAATGTTTATGGGAGATGTTGTATAAAACGTTATTGTTTTGTACATATATCTCATAGATTCCATCATAAGGTTCTACATCAAAATAGAACACATCATTTAAATATGCAAAATTTAAATCACTATTAAAAGCATATTTTAATCCTTGTTCATGCAAAGCAGAAACAGAAATAATATTTCTAGTCAAACTAGGAATGTAACAAACATTGTTTAAAAGAAGTTCAAAACCAAAAGGAAGTAAAAGAACAAATCCTCCCATAACCTTTGCAGCAACCTTTTGTTCATTGCTAACATGGAGTTTCAAGTCGCCTTGTTTCAGTTTTTAAATCTTTTTTTAATCCCTACAAATTATTCCAAATGTGAGAACCACATCCTGTGTCAAACACCCAAGATTTTCTTGAAAAAGAAATATTTCAATAACATGTATACCTGAGGACTCTCCTCTTGAAGGCTTAACATGCTTCAATTTAGCTAGATACTTAGGGTAATTCCTATTCCAGTGTCCAATCTAATCATAGTGAAAACACTTGACATCCTTTGGAGGCTTTTTCTTGACAACAACTTTGCCTTTACCCTTCCCTTTGCTCTTCTTGCCCTTATCCTTGGCATTAGGTTTCTTAACACGACCCTCTTTAATCATTAGCACTAGTGCAGGTTTATTGGGTATATTCACCTCAGTTGTTTTAAGCATTAAGTGCTGCTCTGCAAGTGTCTTTTCCCACCAGTTCATATTATAATTTAGTATGAACTGATCATATGACTTTGGTAATGAGTTGAGGATAATCTCCCTATCTAGTTCATCACTCAATAGGGAATCTACACGAGCCATGTGATCAACATATGCCTTCATCTTCAACACATGTATGCAGACTGATGAACCCTCCCGTATACGAGTAGTTATAAGTGATGCCATCACTTCAAACCCCTCATGATGAGCTTGTTGTTGGAACATTTCTAATAAATTTTCATTCATCTCGTATGCCATCTTATATTCATAGTCTTCTAAAGTTCTGGAATCATAGATGCTAACAACAGACATAAGACTTTCATATTGTCATCAAAATGCTTTGCATAAGCTCTATATGTTGTAGTATTCTGATTAATGGGCTCATCAGGGATTTGTGTATCTAAAACATACAATTTGTTTTTCACCTTAAGTATAATTTTCAAGTTGCTATGCAATCTATGAAGTTGGTGTTGTTAAGTTTGTCCTTCTCCAAGATGGACTTGAGAGAGAATTTGGAGTTGTTGGAATTTTTTTTTTATTTGACATCTACAAAATTCATAAAAAAATTTTTTATTTCTTGCTTTAGATATCCTAATTCAAATTATGACCCAACTGTAAATTTTATATAATGAGGAAGAGATCCCGGTTCATCAAAGATCTTGGTTCAACAAGCCATTATGGATGGCTTTAGCACTCTTCACTAGTATGATTAGGTAGGCAGGTAACGATTGCCAATTGTGTCATCTATATAATTCTCCATTTGGGGTCACAGGACAAGAGTTGTCCAAACATTATACGTTTAACCCCAACTATACCCACTCAAAACTCAAGTGATGTTTATCTTTCAACTGTTGATTGTAACACTGGCCCATGTAACATAGGAAATGCGGTTGTTACCTTCTTTGGAAATCGGTGGCCCAGATGCAAGGTGTTTCTCTAACACTAGGGGTTCGGATAGATCTAATCGAAGTGTCAACTTGTCAAGGGCGGCATAGAAAATGTCGATTTTAATATTGTGATTTATTTTAATATTTACCGGTTTAGGGTTAAAATAATTTGAATAACTCGTAGCATGAGGTGAGTTATACAATTTTATAAATCTAATTTTATATATTATTTGTGATAAATTCAAATGCCTTTCATTACTCAACACGATTCTGTTTTAAATACTTTATTTGAACTAGGTTGGTCGTATATCGCGAATAAATCTGTTTTATCATTTTAATAAATTCTTTTATTAAATGTACCTTTTACAGGTTTATAAAAAAACATTTTTTGATAAACTATTGTTTTATTGATTGTGAAAATATTATTCGTTTTAGATTATCTAAATTATTTACAATAATTAAAACACAACCACGAAACAAATAAAACTAAACCGAGCCCCTAAGTTGGTTGTCTGGTTTCGTTTGAGCCAATAACGTAAACTGGACCAGTATGAGGGTTTATAAAATCCTACTTTTGATAAACTCTCACTTGACCCATGATCTCTATCTTCAAGGTACCTCTTCATCGTCTTGATCTTGATATTGTACCCATATGGTTACAATTACAAATTTTAATTTAATCTAAACATATCTATTACACCGCATCCACTATCCGTAATAAAATACAAATCAAATCAAACCAAACAGAATCTGAAAGGATTTCATAAAATTACAACCATGACTTGGGTCAAACACTAGTGTTCGATTCAAAATCACAATCCACAAACAAATAAAGGTTTTGATCTTTTGTCAAACTAAAGTTTTGACAAATACAACATAGATCAAATAAAAGATTACCATTTATACGTGCGTAACCGTGTCTCTGATACCACTGTTGGGAAACGTGGATTAGTTTTAACGTTTAAAACCGTTGGTGGGTTAACCCGGTTATTTTTTTATTTAAATAAAATACTTTTATTTGAACGGAAGCTGTTTCCACGTGAAATAATAAAATCATATTTTATAAGGTTTAGAGTTTTAAGCTTATTGAAACTCTAGTTAATTAATTTTAAATAAACAAATCTATTTCCCATCAGGATCTTAGGTTAACAACTTTTCACCGGAACTGTAACACGCAGATTACAACGAAATTCTCGCTAGTAGGTTAGTTCACGGTGTCCAAAACAAAAACATCACACGGCTTGGTTTCACGACAATGGCAATCGACGGTGGCGGCGGCTGGCGGTAAGTGGTGGCGGTTTCGGGGTGGCTTCTATCGGTACAACATAGGGAGGAGAGAAAGAGAGTTAAACAGGTTTCTTTTGAAAATAATAATTGTGTCTCTAGAGTTTAATCTTAACCCTATATTTTTAATAACAATTATTATAATCTAATTCAGATTTATTGGACTCAGATTATCCTTTTAATAATAAACTATTTTATTATTAACCCTAGTTTAGTTAACTTTTAATTAAAACATTAATTATTAATAATAACTGTTATTATTAATTTTATAACAATTCCTTTTAATAATTATTTCACAAACAATAATCCACCTATTAAATAATAATCAACAATTAATTATTTCTGCATAAACATGAACTTAAACGTTTAACAATTAAACCGTTTAATCTTTATTTTGTTTACCAACGTGTAACTCTTCAAATCGTACCGAGTTAGTTAACGTTGACTTTGACTTCACTTAACAGTCGGACATCCTATATACAACAACTTTAGTGCTCAAAGAGCGACGTTTTAGTGTTATGTGTATGGTGTGGCAATGAATTCACTCAAAACACTTACAACAAATGACATATCTCATTAAGTAACTATGAATTAGTTAAGGCTTCAAACTAACTGTTTGTATTGTTTGAGATCCTTCAATGGGACTAATCCTTTGTAAAGAGCCTTCTTAATCCTTTGTAAAGAGCCTTCTTGTAGGAAGCATTGGGCTATAAACTAGCTTGTAGCCCAACAATTCATACTCGGTCAACATCTCAAGGCCATACTTCCACTAAGAGAGAAACATTCCTTGTAGAGGACTAAACACCTCTAAGCCATGAAAGTGTTAAACTCAACACTAAGTCTCTAATGACTAAAGGATATGTTTAAGCTTGGTAATTCCGACCTCGTCAACTTCGTAATTATGCCACAAACAATTATAATAATCCTTAACCCCTAATGGTTTCCAAAGAACAAAGAATGTGAAGTGATTATATTCTCTTTGGATTAGCCTAAACTCTCCCATAACACAAGGAAAACAACCAAACCATGCCTTAGAAGACTACATAAAGCCACAAAAGGAATGACATGATCAGCATGCTTTCGAGGCCTCCTCCGTGACAATAAACCTAGGTGGTTGCTTCATACATACCTCGTCCTCAAGAAAACTATTAAAAGATGTTTTTCACATGAAACTAGAGGAAGGTGTCACACCCTCAAGTTTCACGAATGTGACTTTACCGTTAGGCGTGTGACAAACTAGGATCGTACTCATTAGTTACACCAAATGACACGTTTATTACAAAGTCTTTTCATAAAGTTTTTCAGTTAACCAAACCATTTCCCAAAAATAATTTTAACAATTAGTAATGCGGAAGCATATTCGATAGAAATTCCAAAATCAGTATTGCGCAAACACACGCGCCCCAAATTCAAAACTAAGTAGTAAACCCCATATAATAGTTTTAAAGGACTCGATATGCATGAATTCCAATGATACGCACCTAGCAGTACGAATACCTTTAAGGACCTAAGAGAAACATGTTGAAGTGTCAACACAGGGTTGGTGAGTTCACAGGTTTATAAAGCAGGTAAATAGTTTAGAAAACAAATAAAGTAAACAAGTTATATCACAGTAGATAACTAATCTACATTTCACGTCGCTAAGTGTGTGAAGTTCACAACCGAAGCTGACAAGTAACTTTAAGAATGCCTCGGCTGTGGTTACCAAACCACGGCAACAGAAATTAGGTAAATTTAACACATGGTCGACCTCTAGTCGTGCTAGCGCGACTAGTTCGGGTGAGGTTTACCTCGCTAATATAACAAATTTATGATTTGAAAGCAAGGACTTAAGTGGTAACAACACTAGCTTACATGTGATCATACAGTCTTACTAAATCTAAAGAAATGTATTTTAAAGTACGTTCTCTTCCCCGAAAGAGAATAATACAGAAAGCGAAGCTATAAACTCCCCTTAGGTTGTGCAACTATAATTAAATGCAGGTAACAAATGATTCGGTTTCCAGGCAATCTGAATTTACATAATTACTTAGGTTATAACCAAACCATAGACTTAGGTTGCACGGTTTCGCGTTCTTGACCAGACTCAACGCCAGATAATCCCCTAATGCACAAATCATGTATTATCACACACGCTCCATGCCCATACATTAACACAAAACTCTATTCACATGGATTATTATTGTTTCTCTTTCTTAGACGCTATAAATTATAAAGATTGATGAATGGCACTATCTATTTAGAGAATCACTATTTGGGAAATTTAAAGTTTAAGATAGAGATTAAAATGAAGATAAAGAAATCTCTAAATAATGAAGATAAAGATGGAGATAAAAATTCCATTGGGAATGCTCTAAAAAGTAGTCAACATGAATGAGTACTCAACACAAACAAACATCAGTTAAAAGGGTCGGTTATGGTTCCATTATATTTCCGACGGTGGAAAGGCACTATAGGTACGTTGGCGAGGTTGGAATTTTTACTTATGATTAAGCAAAAATAAGACGCTAGAGGCAACACATGCTGGCGCGTGGGAAGACAGTAGTGGAGTTACGATGATGCGTGACGTCATGTTTAGAAGTGGATCGATGGGGTACACTAATCGTCCTCTGGTGGTGATGGCGGTAGCAAAGATGGTGATGTATAATTTTTTCTTGATAAAGATTTCTCGAAGGAGAAAGGTCATGGAAATCAGAAAAAAAAAAAAAAAAAAACTTGAATAAGAACTCTAGAACATGAAGAGGAACTCGGTTACCAAGCGAAAAATACTAGTATTATATTGTACCAAGTGTAAAGTGGTTTGAAATATTGTTTGAATAATTATATATGTATATTAAAAAGCAATGAGTTTTGCTCTTTTTTCTTTTTGGTCACAAAAGTTTATTATTTGTGTCTTTTGCATCAAAATTGATGAATTGGCGTTTTGGTGGTTGAGATGCTACAACAAAGTTTTCGTTCTTGCTTTTTGACCACAAAACTTTTTTTGCATCAAACATTTGTGATTTTTTTGTATTGTAGTCTATAACGGCTACAGTTACTATTGCGGTGCTATGACAAAACAAACCAGTTATTAGTGAACACCATCGTTGCTGGTATAAATATTATTAGAACTGGTATAGATATTTTTTTGTGATTTCCGATGAGCCGAGCCGACAACAAACAAAATCATGTCCGTAAGACAGGGGAAAGTAACCAAACTCCCGCACGCGTAGCGCGGGAGAAAACATCTAGTTACTATAAATGGGAACCCTCAATATATATAGGGTGGTGCTGGGGACACCGCAGGTGTTTTTGGAGAGACACCGGACCTAACCATCACGGTTAGGCCTAAACGTGAGCGTTTGAAACCTAAACGTGATGGCTTGACCTAAACGTCACGTATTGATGTACTCTCGACAAAAGTATACTGATAAAGAGGCACGGGTCTGGAAAAAAAAAACGTGACGGTTTGCCCTAACCGCCACGGTTAGGGAACGAGGTAGACTTGATGTTGACAGAAAGTTCCATGAAACCCGGGCACCTACCACTTCAAACAGTCACGGTTAGGCCAAACCGTGACGGTTTCTCGTCCAGATTTTTCTATATACATGCACTTCATGGTTTCACGCAACCAACCATCACTAACCATCACGAAAAAAACTTCATCGTTCCAAAAACACATAATTTGAAAACAATGTCGGGTTCTGGAGATCATTATCAAAAGCCGAAACTTCTAGATTTGAATGAGAAGCCACCTATCGAAGATTCGAACCAGGTTGAAGTAGTGTCTGTTTTATTATAAATGTTTATATGTATGAACCAACTTGTTATGTAAATGTATATAATGTTTATGATAATTTCTATAACAACAGATTTTTACAAAGTCGTAACGTCACAAAAAAAACACAAGTGTCACATTAATAATAACAACCGATTTTCACAAACTCGTAATTTGATAAAAATAAATTAAACACAAACCGTCACATTAATAATAACAACCGATTTTTACAAATTCGGAATTTGATTAAAAAATTGAACACAGACCGTCACATTTATAATAACAACCAATTTTTACAGATGCGTAGTTTGATTAAAAAATTAAACAAATACTGTCATATTTTGGCCTATGCGTATTCAAAAAGTTAAATTCAAAACAAACGTCACATTATAAACTAAAAAGATTGCCGACACAAACCCATTGCTTCTTGTTTTAGGATACACAGTGGGCATCTAACGTCTGGATCAACGGCTCAAACTAAAAAGATTGGATGTCACACGTGCCACAATAAGCCTATATGAACTAACAACCTTGTTAGCGGTGTTATGCTATAATCGTATCCGATATCAATATTCGTTTTTATGGTTTTCGACGAGGCTAAGCGATGACGATCAAACAGAAAAAAATACTCGTAATATGATAAAATAAAAATAAACACAAAACACAAACTCGTATGTCACGATTAGGTTCAACCTTGTAATAAAATAAAAATAAACACAAACTAGTATGATTAAAAAAATTAAATATTATACCGCACGGTTTGGCCAAACCATGACATATACACCACCACCAAAACCCTAAAACCCAACTTTAAAAAAAACACACTCCCAATAATTAACCCAATCCCGAGGTGCAGAACATTCTCTGAAGCCTAATCGTCACGGTTAGGTCCAACCGTGACGGTTAGTTTCTACACCTGACCTAACGGTCACGGTTAGCCCATCGTCACGTGTAGGTCAGGTTTTCTCCAAATTCCCTACATTGTGTCTAAAATTTCCGTATATATATTCAAACGAGAAACCCTAATAAATGCTCTGTACACAACTAAGAACAAAGCAAAAATTGAGATTTAACATGAGACCTCTGCAAGATAGACACAAACCCTTTGATGGCCAATTTTATATCGTAAACTGTTATATATTTTGAGTTTAATGAATAGTTTCATCATCTATGATTACACGAAAACATAGCCATTTTGAGTCTAATCCATCTGAAAGTGTTTCACGATTCATAGCCACTCAAGGCCCACTTCCTGAAACCTTCCAAGATTTCTGGGAAATGGTACTCCAAAATCATTCACCAGCAATTGTGATGCTCACTATTCTAGTTGACAAAGAGGTATTGGATTCTATATAACTTTTAACTTCTATAATTATACTACATCTCTATTATCTACTAACTTTTTAGCGACAGTTTTGGCCTTTGTAAATGCCCTTTTTCTGGTAGTTTTTGTTTAGTTCTAGTTTCCATTTCATGTCTAGGGCCGGAAATGCGGAGAGTATTTTGAAGCAGAGGAAGGTCCAAAGTTGTTTGGAAACATATCTACTGTCTGGAGAAAAATATCTACACCTACGAGCTCACTTGTCTTGCGTCTCGTGATGGTGAATCGTCAACGGGTGCCTTAATCAGACAATATTAATATTTTGCTTTCTTGATTTCACACATAAAGTCCTAATCAAATCCTTAATAAGTTTAACGTTTTAACCATGCAAAAATGAAGTCTATTTCCTTGCCTTTGACTGCATGTATATTCATATATACATACATTGAGTTACTTGTATGTAATTTGTATAAGTTATATATACATAACTCAGTCTTAAATATGTATTGTAATTACATCTATTACCTCTTCTCTAATAAAATAATGTTTTCTAGAGACACTTGGCAATTAGTGATAGCCTCCTCAATTGAAATTTCGGCCTGAAACTTATTAAATTGTGATTGCATTTTATTTTGAAATCTATAATTTTTATTTCAAAAAATGCATTTATTAATCATTTTAAAAAACAACTATCAGTGACCGTAATTAAGGTTTCAAATAGTTTTTATATTAAAAATTGATATAATTTAAATTTCAAATAGGTTACATTCATTTTAAAAATTAATATAATTTAAATTTCAAATAGGTTCCATATTAAAATTTAATATCAAATAGAGTGTGCTGATTATACGTCAACTTTTTAATATTTAAATTGTTTTTAAGATTTTCATATATGTTAAAGAAGTAATTGTTTCGAAAATAATACATTTGTGCACTAAAAAATACAATAAGTTATCATTCCTTTTAATCTAAACTAAAAATTAATATTAATATTAATATTAATATTTAAGTTAAAAACAATTTATAATTAAGATTAGGAAAAGGTTCAAATACAAAATCTTCTAAAACTAAAAAGTGTAATAAGTAATCTCAATCATTCATCTTTTTAATCAATATTTGAGATCAAATTGTAAGAAAAAATTTGTTAGAGAGGTATTTTAAGAATAGTCATTTTTGTTGACTTTTTACAAGTTTCTCCATTTTTTTAAAATATTCTTAACTTTTATGTACGATATTATTTTTTTATAAAAATTATACCCTAAAAACGAGTATTTTTTATTTTTAAAATGAGTACAATTTGTTATATAAAAATGTTAAAAAATTTACGTTACTAACCTAATATCACATCATTGTGTATTTAGTGTCATTCATTGTCTTTTTGTTAGTTATTGTGTTTTTTTAATACTATTGTGTTTTTTTTTAAATGATGAATTTGAAAAATATAATGATGGAATAACATTATTATGGATCTCTAATATGTAAAAAAAATATAAATTAACAACTAATTAATCTAATACGTTAAAAACAATGACAAAAATTAACACAATGTCTCATGGTGTCTTTTGATCATCATCGTATTATCTTGAACACTATGAGTTTTGAAAAATGCATAAGTGAAATAGCATCATTCTGTACTTCTAAAGGTAAAACACAATGATAGATAACAAGTTTATATAATTTATTAAAAATAATAATAAAAATAACACAATGTGTTATATTTAACATTATGAGTTTTGAAAAATACATTGGTGAAAGTATGTCATTATGTACTTTTAATTGTAAAACACAATGATAGATAACAAGTTTATAATATATAAAAATAATAACAAAAATAACACAAAAAGATCTAAATATAAAACAAAAATGATTAATACACATAACAAATAATATAAAATATATGACACAAAAATGTATAAGACACAATAAACTAATATATTTGACACAATGACCAAAATATCCTCCTATTTAAAACAATAGAAGAACATGTGTTGAACTCACAATCATTCTTAGCCTTATTAGATTAAACATCACTTTTAATATAACCCTACCCTTAAGATTGACGATAAATTATTAGTCATTATAAACAATTTATGTCTTGAAATGACAAATTGTTATAGAAACATAATTTAACGATCTATAAAGAAAAGATATTAAAAAGTGATACTATAGTAATCTTTGGAATTAAACATTATTTAAAAGAATCGGTATAGATATGATCAAAATCATTTATATTTGTGAAAGAATAATTCATAAAATGAGTTAAGGATTTAATAATTCGTAAAGTGAGTTAGGGACTTAAAGATAAAGTTATTGTTTTTTTATACGCATGTTATTTTATGAAATTACTTCACAAAAAAATAGACCTAAAAAATTTACTTTTATGAATGAACTTGAT
Organism: Flaveria sonorensis; assembly: GCA_025506505.1. Taxonomy (NCBI): domain Eukaryota; kingdom Viridiplantae; phylum Streptophyta; class Magnoliopsida; order Asterales; family Asteraceae; genus Flaveria; species Flaveria sonorensis. The sequence goes on from CM046434.1 coordinate 51,754,032, forward strand.
GTAGAAAAATACAACTATACAATCATATTAAGAATAATTAGACATTGAAAAAAAACTGAATATTAACAAACAAGGTGAAACATATTCTATTGAGATGATATTAGTGGATGAGCATATACATTTTAGATTAATTAAATTATTTATAATATCTATACTTAAAAATGTTAATTCTTAACTTTGTAACGAAGATATTGTGTTCTAATTTCAAGGTATCAAGTACAACCTAATGTCTAGAACATAATAATATTTAATGTTCAAAATACATCTACTTTAAAATAAATGATTTTTTATTTATAAACATGGTTTGATAAAAATCATTTCAAAGTTAAACATTTTGATAATAAACATATATTATGCTTAAATTTTGATACAATGATTACAAAAGTATCAACTGTCTAGTATTCAAATATGTTTTTGCTTCACTACCTTTCGATTTATTTTATATCGTTCCATCTATCAAAAATTTAGAATTGGTTTGTTTCAAATTTTAAATTAATTACCTTCTGAATTTATCATACTAACAATATGTAATTTATAAAGTCACTGTATACTTACATATTACCATGTGAAGACAAAATGTCAATCGGGATTCAAATATGCAATCTTGCAATATAGTTTTTTATCAGCCGTATAGTACACGGGTCCTAACATTGTATAATCATATACGTAACTTTTGGTTCTCATAAGTTGTGATCTTCTCATGAACCCTCCCCTACATATATATATATATATAAATATACATACACACATATATGTGTGATTAGGATTTAAGGTATATTTTGCTACTTCAAATTTGTGTGTATTCATTCAGTCACAGAATGAACCTCTACCTGTTTGGCATGTTCACTATCCCGGATGTCCGGATCAAGGAGTTCCTAGTGACACCTCGGCAGTTCGAGAGATTTTTAAAAGATTATGGCGTATTCCATCATCTGAAGGGCCAATTGTGGTGCATTGCAGGTTGATCTTGTTTTTCACAAATATATTTTCCTCAAAGATTTTGTAAATACATCTAACAAATTTTTATATGTTAGGAATCGGTAGAACCGGAACATATTGTGCAATTCATAACACCATCCAAAGAATTTTAGTTGGTGACATGTCAGCGTTGGATCTTCAAAAAACCATAAGTACTTTCTGGTCTCAGAGGATGGGATGGTCCAAAATTTGGTATGTACTATAAACTCAATGCTCGTGTCAAAACGGGCAATTTTAGTGAGTCGAGTTCGGTTGACCAGAGAGAAACAATTTTGTTTATTTTTTGGTTATTTAATTAAAACTAGTTTATAACCAACTAGTTTTAGTAAACCCGATACACGGGTTGAAAATATAAAAACAACATAATTTATATATGTATAAATATTTCGTATGATTAAGTTACTTATTACTATAACAATGAAAAAATAAAAAGTTACATTTATAAGTTATAAATATTCGAATATTTTTTTGAATAATATAATATACAACTGACCCATGTAAAATTAAAAACCAGTTGTTTTATAATCACACTAACATAAATATATAAATATATCAATAAATATTTTTTTCATTTTAGTTTTTTTTTAATTTTATCTTATTTGGCTATAATAATATGTATAGTTCAAAACAATATGATTACACAATAAAGTTTATAATATAAAAAATTAAATTCAAAAAAAATGAATTATTATTATTATTGAGTTTTTTAAAATAAAAAACTTGACTAAATAATATATTAGTTTAGACGGAAAAAAAATTTTGAGGAGTAATATTACAGTGTCATGTGGCATTATAGTTACTCTTTTATTATATACTATAGATCATAGATGTGTGAAATGTGCTATGAGAATAGAAACTCACTTGGACGTATAGAAAACCTTAGAAAACCTTTAATGATCATGTAGCCAATTGAGAAGTTTCATATATGGGAGGTATTAAGATGTTTTGTTATTAATTACATATAAGTGACTTAACTATAAGTTCTAGATGTAGTATTGATTCAAGCTTTTTTTTTCATAAATGATATATTGAAACTATATTGTGGAATAAATGATATATTATATATTTTATTTTGTGATGAAATTAAAACTAATGATAAACTAATATTTCAATAACGGTTCATTTTTACTTTTAACGTATTCAGAATATCTTTTAATGATGCAATTTGTCAAAAATATTACAGTATTATATATATAGTATTTTTTTATTAAGTTAAGAAAATACTTGGGAAATGATCAAGATTTACAATGAATATTTTGATAGATATGGGTGTAAATGCTAAACTTTTTTCCAAATTCGTATTAATTATTGAAATACTCATGATTAATGTTTCAGTCTCAATACGTTTTCTGTCACGACGCTATTATTCATCTACTTGAAGACCTCATCTCAGATTCCAACATTTAGCCGGAAAAAAACGGTAATTAGTATGTCAGATATGATTACAAATTTATATTATAAAAACTCCAAATTTTTATATGAAAATGAGGAGGTTTTATGTATTTAGAGAGTGTTTGAGGTTGCTTATTTAAAGAGCTTGTTGTCACGCACCGCATATATTTCAAGCCACAATGCTCGGGATTTCAGAATTTTCAAGCAAGCTTCAAAGATTCAAGGCTTACTCTAAAATATCTCAAGAAATACCTAGATTTAACCATAAAAAAATCTAGATGATTAGCCTAGAAATTTCCTTGTAAAATATCTTAGATATTAACATATAAATATCTAAGATATTTAGCACTAAGATAGTTCTAGATTAGAATAATCTAGATACTTAGAACAAGTATAAATAGGTGGTAATAGGATCATTCCAAACCACCACACAAGTGTTGTAATCAAGCTTCCTTGTATAAGCAATACAAGTGTTCTTTCTTTCAAGCTTTCTTGTGATCGTTCTTGCAATCTCTAGAAGTCGTTGAATCGCTGCTAACTTGGTGATCTAGTCGAGATCAAGGCTGACTTAGTACGGTAACTAAGTGCCGCACGAGAGTTTGGGAATCACTCCGTGACAAGTGGTATCAGAGCACGTCGATTCACTGGGATGGCGACTGAATCAGAGAAGATGGGTGTCACAAGCGCTGCTGGAGGGGAAGAGAATCGTGGTCGGGAAGAAACTCACCATGGAAGCAAGAAGAGTCGTGGGGCGTCAAAAGATAAGACCCTAGAGAAACGAGTTGCTGAATTGGAGTCAGCAATGACAAGTCTAGGAACCAAAGTTGATGCCCAGGTACAACAAATCGAAAGCTTGGAGACCGAGTTCACCGAACTTAGGGAGGACCTTAGGGCTGCCATCGAAATGCTTCGTGGAGAAGTGAAGATCATGATAAATGATGCAGTCAAGGAGGCTACCAAGGATGTTCTCAAACAGGTCCAAAAAGACATGGATGAGCTTTCAGCAGACACGCACCGCAGCCTTATCGGTTTGGAAGCAAAGGTAAATGATTGCATCAAAGCCGTGGTCACAGCAGGAGGCAACATCGTCAATTTCACACCAAGGATCGAAGTCCCTAAACCAACACCCTTTGTTGGCAAACGCGAGGCAAGGGTTGTGGACAACTTTCTATGGGAGATGGAACGTTACTTCGATGGCGTGAACATCACCGATGATGCTACCAAGATCAAGGCAACCACGCTTTACTTGAAGGATACCGCGGGATTGTGGTGGCGACGAAAACATGGAGAGATCGGAAGAGGTATGTGCACTCTCGACACTTGGGCTGATTTCATTAAGGAATTAAAGAAACAATTCTTTCAGGAAAACGCTGAAAATGAAGCAAGGAGTCGGTTACGTAAACTGAAACAAACCGGCACCATCAAGGACTACATCAAAGAGTTTACTACTCTTGTCCTTGAGATTCCGGATATGTCTGATAAGGACTCCCTGTTCTACTTTCTCGATGGACTACAACCATGGGCCAAGACGGAATTGGAACGACGTGGTGTTCAGGATCTCTCTTCGGCCATCGCTATAGCCGAAGGACTAATCGACTACAACCGAAGGGATCCTAGACCCAAGGATCGAAAGAGTAACCACGAGAAAGGTGGGGGAGATAAATCAGCCCAAACAAAAGACAATGCTGCACGTAAACCACTACCCCATTAGAAGTCCAGAGAAAAGAAACCACTTGCGACAGATTACAAGTGTTTCATATGTGATGGACCGCACAAAGCTCGGGACTGTCCAAAAAAATCAAGCCTGCATGCTATGATCGCGAGGGAGGAAGGTTGCCATGATGAAGGAGAAGGAGACGTTTGCATGGGGTCAATGCAAGTGCTAAGTGCAATCAAAGCAAGAGTAGAGGATCGGGTAGTGCCAAGCAAAGGACTACAATACGTACATGCCACCATCAAGGGCAATCAAGTACGAGCCCTCGTGGATACCGGAGCTTCTCATAACTTCATGACCGTCGGAGAGGCCCAACGACTCGGCATTAGCTTTGTCAAAGGCGGTGGTACAATGAAAACTGTTAACACCAATGCCACACCAATACACGGGAGGCAAAGGACGTTCAAGTGAAGATTGGAGCATGGTCGGGGCCAATCAACTTCACAATAGTAGAGATGGACGACTTCAAAGTAGTTCTCGGCATGGAGTTCTTTGACAAGGTACGAGCCTTCCCTATGCCATTTGTTAACTCCTTGTGTATCCTTGACGAAGGAAGGACTTGTATGGTGAGCACGGAGCGGGGGTCAAGGAGTGGACCTAAGACCCTTTCAACCATACAATTCAAGAAAGGATACAACAAGAAGGAGCCATGTTACTTAGCAGTAACAAAGGTGGATAACAAGGTGATCGCCAAGGAAGACGTACCGAAAGTGATTCGGGACGTACTTGAAGAATACAAGGATGTCATGCCAACAGAACTACCAAGGAAACTGCCTTCACGGAGAGAGGTTGACCACCAAATAGAGTTGGAACCAGGGTCAAAACCCCTAGCCAGGGCCCCATATCGTATGCCACAGCCAGAGTTGGAGGAGTTACGTAAGCAACTTAAAGAATTGCTGAATGCAGGTTACATTCGACCCTCAAAAGCCCCTTATGGTGTCCCGGTATTGTTTCAGAAGAAGAAGGACGGCTCACTGTGTATCAATTACCGGGCCCTAAACAGGTCACAATAAAGAATAAGTACCCAATTCCACTGATCGCCGATCTATTCGACCAACTTGGCAACGCGAAGTACTTTTCAAAGTTGGACCTGCGATCAGGGTACTATCAAGTTAGGATTGCAAAAGGGGACGAAGCTAAGACTACATGCATTACAAGGTATGGATCATATGAGTTCCTAGTAATGTCGTTCGGCCTAACCAATGCACCAGCCACCTTTTGCACGCTCATGAACAAACTCTTCCACCCATTTCTGAACAAGTTCGTAGTAGTATACCTGGACGATATTGTGGTGTATAGCCACACGTTGGAAGATCATGTGACATACTTGCGACAAGTATTCCAGGTACTACGTGAGAACAAGTTATATGTCAAGCTGGAAAAGTGCTCGTTCGCCTAAGAGGAAGTTGAGTTCTTGGGACATCGGATCAGGGAGGGACGACTCATGATGGACACCGCCAAAGTAAAAGCCATTCAAGGGTGGGAAGCACCAACCAAGGTTCCAGAGTTACGATCATTCCTCGGGTTGGTCAATTACTACCGATGTTTCATCATGGGCTACTCCGCGAAAGCAGCCCCCCTGACCAACTTACTAAAGAAAAATAAGGCCTGGAGATGGGACGAACAGTGCCAAAGGGCCTTCGCTGAATTGAAAAGGGCCATCATGACTGAACCAGTTCTGCGACTACCAGATGTCACCAAGCCATTTGAGCTACACACCGACGCATCGAACTTTGCAATTGGTGGAGTACTTATGCAGGAGGGACATCCGATCGCGTTCGAGAGCCGCAAACTAAACGACACCGAGAAGAAATATACGGTGCAAGAAAAAGAGATGACGGCCATCATCCATTGCCTACGGACATGGCCACATTATCTTCTCGGGTCCAGGTTTGTTATAAAAAACGATAATGTTGCCACTAGCTATTTTCAAACACAAAAGAAGTTAAGCCCAAAGCAAGCTAGGTGCAAGATTTCCTCGCTGAATTTGACTATGTCTTGGAATACAAATCGGGGAAAGCTAACTTGGTGGCCGATGCCTTAAGTCGCAAAGCCGAGTTTGCTGCCATCACAAGGCCTTCATTTGACATCCAAGACAAAATCAAAGAAGGCTTAGAACAAGACTCCTTTGCCAAACACCTAGTCTCTTTAGCTCGTGACGGGAAGACTAGACGGTTTTGGTTAAAGGGAGACTTGTTATTTACCACCGGAGACCGGCTCTTTCTGCCTAGATGGGGTGATCTAAGGCGCATAATTATGAAAGAGTGTCATGACTCAAGATGGGCCGGTCATCCCGGAATAAAGCGGACATTGGCACTTATCGAAGGTACTTTTTATTGGCCCCAAATGAAGGATGATGTTGAAACATACGTAAGAACCTGCTTAGTCTGTCAACAAGACTAGATTGAGCAATGCCAGCCAGGGGGACTACTAGAACCACTACCAACACCCAATGACCCATGGGAAAGTGTCTCAATGGATTTTATCACTTGCCTACCAAAGTCAGAAGGAAATGGGAGCATAATCGTGGTGGTGGATCGATTTTCCAAGTATGGAACGTTCATTCCCGCACCAGCCGACGTAACGGCAGCTGAGACAGCAAGGTTATTCTTCAAGCATGTGGTGAGATATTGGGGCATTCCCCAAGTCATCGTTAGTGATCGCGACCCGCGTTTCACAGGGAAATTCTGGTCCGAGTTGTTCAAGATTGCAGGGACAAGTCTGAATTTCTCGACAAGCTTCCACCCACAAACCGATGGACAAACCGAGCGGGTCAACGCATTGCTAGAGCTATACCTTCGACATTATGTGAGTGCCAACCAACGTGATTGGGCAAAGCTCCTCGACGTGGCAGAATTCTCTTACAATATGCAACGAAGTGAGGCAACTAGCAAGAGCCCTTTTGAGATAGTCACAGGACGTCAACCACTAACTCCAAATGCCCTAGCCGCCTCTTATAATGGAAGTAGCCCTGCTGCTTTCAAGGCAATTAAAGAGTGGCATGAGCAGGCGGATTTGGCACGAGCTTCACTTAGTAAGGCGGCTAAAAAGATGAAGAAATGGGCCGACAATAAGAGAAGGCACGTCGAGTTCCATGTTGGGGACCGAGTCATGGTAAAGCTATTACCCCAACAATTCAAGTCATTGCGAAGTGTGCACAAGGGACTGGTGAGGAAGTACGAAGGTCCCTTCCCGGTAATCGCACGAGTAGGCAGAGTTTCTTACCGCCTCCAACTACCGCCCAAGCTAAAAATACACCCCGTCTTTCATGTGAGTTTTCTCAAGCCATACCATGAAGAGACGGAAGACTTAGAGAGAGGGGTATCCAAACGAGCACCAACCGCTGTGGTTACATCTTTTGATCGAGAGGTTGCTGAAATACTATCAGAACGTACTATCCGTAGGAGGGGCGTGCCAAGCTACAAGGAATATTTGATCAAGTGGAAGAACATGCCAGACAGTGAGGCCAGCTGGGAACCAGAGGATACACTATGGCAATTCAAAGATGAGATCAACAAATACCATGAGGAGAGCACGACGAGGACGTCGCGAGCTTAGGTGGGGGAGAATGTCAAGCACCGCATATATTTCAAGCCACAATGCTCGGGATTCCAGAATTTTCAAGCAAACTTTAAAGATTCAAGGCTTACTCTAAAATATCTCAAGAAATACCTAGATTTAACCATAGAAAAATCTAAATGATTAGCCTAGAAATTTCCTTGTAAAATATCTTAGATATTACATACAAATATCTAAGATATTTAGCACTAAGATAGTTCTAGATTAGAATAATCTAGATACTTAGAACAAGTATAAATAGGTGGTAATAGGATCATTCCAAAGCACCACACAAGTGTTGTAATCAAGCTTCCTTGTACAAGCAATACAAGTGTTCTTTCTTTCAAGCTTTCTTGTGATCGTTCTTGCAATCTCTAGAAGTCGTTGAATCACTGCTAACTTGGTGATCTGGTCGAGATCAAGGCTGACTTAGTACGATAACTAAGTGTCGCACGAGAGTTTGGGAATCACTCCGTGACATTGTGCTTATAAGAAAAAGAAGCACATACTCACCTTATTCAAAACGACTTATTTCACCGTAAGGGTAAACGTGTAATTTTGAATCCACTAATAATAACCAATTTGAAATAAGCAATCACAAACTACTCTATCTAAATTTAAGAAAAAATTACTTCACTCTAAAATAAGCATATAAACATAAACACTCTTCTTGAAGCAAAAAATGTGAGGCTATTTCTGTGGGCTTTTTTGAACCAAACCTATTAGCAGTTTCAAGAATATAAATTGAAATTACTTCAACAAGCTTTATCAATACTTTAAAATTATATAGTATAAATTCAAGGCGTTAAGGTACGGGGCTTTAGTCAACTTATTCTTGTTCTTTTCTGGAAAATACAATAAGCAAATAAGCCATTTAAGCTAATTTTCTTACATGTATCCTTTTAAGCTAATATTGTTGATCTACCCCGGTTAACGACTAAACATAAATACATGTGCCTAATATAACATTTGTGATGCAGATTGGTGACCACGACGCTTAATGCCCATGAAGAACCAAAACTCTTTTTTATCATTGTTCCATTTGAATTGATTTGTGATGATAGCAACTTGATTGTGATTGCGATTGCGATTGTGATTGGTGATTGTTCTATTAAGAGTAACATTGATGTTGTCCAAGTGTGTTTTTGATGGATGATTACAACCACAAATAACACAAAGAACACAATAGAAGAAAGAAGAATAAATATAATAGTTCCTTTAGATAACTTGAAGAAGAGACAACAATGGAAGAAGAAGAAAAGAAGATTCCAGGGATTCACCCTCTCTCCGTGCACTAAGACTGGAACCTACGAAACAGAATAGCTAACAAAAAGTTATTCCTCATTACTATATACTACCTTCTTCCCTAATTGTTTTTTAGCCACTTTTGGAATTTCTCCTTTTGCCCCTTCTAGAATATACTTTTAAAAATTCAGGCATATCTTTGTTAATAATTCCATTAGCATGCGTATCACTACTCGCCCCTTCAAAAGAAGTCTTGTCCTCAAGACTTAGGTCAGGAAATTGGCCATAATCCATATCGCATCATCCCAAGTTGCATCTTCAACTGAATGGTCCTGCCACTGAATCAACCATTCTTCTTTGTTTGCTGAATTAGTTCCCAACTGTCGTTTTGACAACACTGCTAACAGTATTAACATATCTTTGTCGGTTGCTATTAATTCTGGTGGTAACGATGATTCCACCGCTCCCTGAACTGCCTTTTTAAGCAACGAAACATGAAAGACAGGGTGGATTTTATAAGTTGAAGGGAGTTGAAGTTTGTACGCCACAGGCCCAAGCTGTTCGATTATCTGAAAGGGTCCAAAAAATTTCGCAGCCAACTTTTTTATGCATTTGACTCTTAACCGACATTTGTCGGTAAGGTTTAAGCTTCACATATACCCAATCACCAATCGAAAAATGCGCATCGCGGTGTTTTTTATCCGCCTGGGTCTTCATGGAACTTTGAGCATTGGCTAAATGTCTTTTGAGTTGTTTCAATGCTTCATCTCTGTCTCGTAATTCTTCAGCCACTGATTCCACTTTAATCTCACCGGGAATAAACTGAATAACCGAAGGTGGTCATCGGTCGTACACACTTTCGAAGGGGGTCATACCAATTGAACTGTGGAAGGTAGAATTATACCAAAACTCCGCCCGTGGAAGCCATACTGCCCATGTTTTTGGTTGATCCATAGCAAAGCAACGCATGTACGATTCTAAACAATGATTAACTACCTCAGTTTGACCGTCCAATTCGGGGTGATACGTAGAACTCATATGAAGAGCGGTTCCCATGGCGCAAAAAATCTCCTGGAAAAATTTACTTAGAAACAATAGGTTGCGGTCACTCACAATAGACTTGGGCACTCCGTGATGGCGAATGACCTCCTTAACAAATATCTCGGCTATGGATTTAGTAGTATATGTTAGGAATCAAGCGGTGCAGCGGAACCAACACACGAGCACAAACTAATATCACACGGAAACAGAAATAAACGACACAAGGATTTAACGTGGTTCGGTCGGTGTGACCTACGTCCACGGGCTGCAACTAGGGTTTTCTTTAATTGCTCAGTACAAGATTACAAATACATGATATGGATATATATAGAGACTAATTAGGGTTAACAACTTAATAGACAAGAAAACTAAACATGGGCCCAAGCCCAAAGCCTTCACAAACCCAACAATCTCCCACTTGAAGGCTTTCCGATAAATTCTAGCCCGCTATTCAAGTACAAAGCAACCCACTCGTCTGGTAACTTTAGTAATCTTTAAACAAGTCTTCCAAGCTTCCAGTTCCCAAAGAACAAGCTAAGACTCCATCACATCTCCTAGTTGCAGCATCCCTAATCATTAAGTACCGGAAGGGCCAGTTGAAGCTCCCCCGAGCTCCAACTCAGTCGTGGCTAGTCCCGCCAACGAGTCATCCTTTATCTAACCGATTTAGACATTCCACCGGATTCAAAGATACACCGAGGATCACCATCACTCTCCAAATTCAGCAAACAATCACAAGGAGAGAATTTTTCAGTCGTAGTGTTTAAAACCCAACGGTTCATTGTAACTGTACCGGAACACGTCTCGTGCTCCCACTATCACCGAATCCCCTGAATGGTTTATACTTTCGAACTCGTTCACCTAACATCCCTGCTCCAGACTTCACGTTTGCTTAATGAACTCTCTTAGCACCAGATTTAGCAAACCGGATTTTGTCGTGCTTAACCGGGACGATCATACATCCCTCAGCATGTACATCAACCATATACAATGACCCACGCTTTATACCACGAACAATAACCAGATTACCATTGATCACCCTCCATTTACCACTACCAAACCTCACTTCCAATCCTTGTTCATCCAGCTGACCAATTGAAATCGGTTTCTTCTTCAGCCCCTGAATCACCCTGACATTCTTTAGGTTCCATGTAGTACCTAGTGAAGTAACCAGATCAATATCACCCATGCCCGTTACCTCAAGTATCTCGTCATTGGCTAATCGTACCTTTCCAAAATCACCATGTTTTAGATTCACCATCGTTTTTCCGTTGTCCATGGCATGAAACGAAGCCCCTGAATCCATGACCCAAGAGTCCACATTGTTTTCCACACTGAGTATCAATGCATCATCATCAGAAACATCCCCAGCAGCAGTGTTTAGTTCCTTCTTATTCGAACACTGACTCTTAACGTGTCCCACCTCATTGCAGATCCAACACTTCACATTCTTCCTAGGTTTAGATGAACTCCTTCATCGACTCTCACTGTTCCTGTTATTACCCCGACCCCTGCCAACATTTAGTAGTTCATTATTAGATGATTCACCCGAGTTCTTTCTTCTGACTTCTTCACCCATAATTAGATCTCGAATACCATTCAGAGTGAAACCCTTAGTCCCCACAGAACTTGAAATTGCAGTCACAGTTCCAGACCAACTATCAGGCAGAGACGACAACAATAGTAGAGCCTGAACTTCATCATCAAACTTAATTCCAACAGACACAAGTCTTGTTAAGATTGAATTTAGATTGTCAATGTGAGAAGTCACTGAGCTTCCTTCTTTCATCCTTGTGTTCATCGGCTCCCAAATCAAGAACACCTTATTCGTCGCAGACGGTTTCTCATACATATTTGACAAAGCAGTCATCATACCGCAAGCCATGGTTTCCTTAATGACGTTAAAAGCAACATTTTTCGTCAAAACCAATGTAATAACCGCACGAGCCTTCTTGTCCTTTGATTCCCAATCAGCTTGTTTTATTTCCTCAGATTTTTCTTCTAGTACCATATCCAAGTCCTTTTGACAAAACAATGCTTCTACTTGCATTTTCCACCAACTGAAATCAGAACCGTTAAACTTCTCGATCACAACCTTCCCGTCTTTAGCCATCTCAAACAGCAAACAAGAAGCAAGTCGAAAAACAGTGAACAGACACAGCAATGGCACGGGCCTGAACTTGACGGCTGTTCTACTGAACGCTGTCAATTGACCGATTTGCTCCTTTACCAGACGAATCCAAGAGTTCTTAACCAAACCCTAATCGGCGGCTTCAAAGAGTTTTAACCCGGATTTGATCTCGATCAAAACCAATCAAACAATCACAAAAAAAAACACAATATTATTGTTTTTTTTTTTTCGAATCACCAAAGAAAAAAAACAAAATAATTATTTTCTTTACTTTTTTCTTATTGATCGAAATAATCACCCAAAATATAATGAGCCTTTCTTATCAACAAAGAAAACAATCTGATTTGCTTGCTTTCAAAAACCCAATTGAAATCATTCTCCTTTTTTTTGTTTGTTTGTACGTAGATCCCAAAAAAAAAAAAAAAAAAAAAAAAAAAAAAAAAAAAAAAAAGTCAACTTTGAATTTTTTTTTCTTCCCGTTTTCTTCCCGTCAAACGTGAACACGAAAAAAAAAAAAAGAACAGCAATCCAGCATGGGTAATCAAAACAGCTTCAAATAAGATTTCCGAGATAATCAACCAACAATCTGCGATCGTTTAACACAAAAAAAAAAAGAACAGCAATCGAGCACGCGCAATCAAAACAGCTTCAAATAAGATTTCCGAGATAATCAACCAACAATCTATGATCGTTTCTTCAGTGCACTCCGTGTGTACAACGAGCCAGATACCACTTGTTAGGAAACAAGCGGCGCAGCGGAACTAACACACAAGCACAAACGGATATCACACGAAAATATAAAATAAACTACACAAAGATTTAACGTGATTCGGTCGGTGTGACCTACGTCCACGGGCTGCAACTAAGGTTTTCTTTAATTGCTCAGTACAAAAATTACAAATACATGACATGAATATATATCGAGACTAATTAGGGTTAACAACTTAATAGACAAGAAAACTAAACACGGGCCCAAGCCCAAAACCTTTACAAACCCAACAGTATATGGATGTTTCAAAAGAATAAAGTGGGCGTAATTGGATAACCGATCCACCACTACTAATATAACATTGTAACCACGAGACGTGGGTAAACCCAAGATAAAGTCCATTGAAATATCTTCCCAAATGGCATCCGGAATCGCCAACAGTTGTAATAGACCACCCGGCAATACTGAACTGGACTTGCAACGTTGACAAGTATCACAATCTCAGATGAACTTCTTAATCGTCCTGGTCATACCCGGCCAATACAAATTGGCTGCCAAGCGCCTATAAGTCCGATAAAATCCCGAGTGTCCTCCGGTTGCAGTAGTATGAAATTCATGTAAAAGAGCCGGAAGGAATCTAGAAGTGCGAGAAATGACACACGATTTTGATAATATAGCACCCCCTGTTTGACTGAGTACCCTGGACATTTGTTTGGGGTAACCAAACACTTCTGTATCAACTTTTGAATTTCCACATCATTCTTAGCCTCTTCCAATAATTGTGCTCCTTGAAACCAAATAGGTGTCGAGATAAACTGATTAAACTCCCCTGAATCCACCCATCGAGATAACACATCCACGCCTCTATTTTCCCTCCCCGGTTTGTATTGAATGTCAAAATCATATCCCAAAAGTTTAGCCACGCAATATTATTGATCAGGGGTAGTCACACGTTGTTGAAGTAAAAATTTTAAACTTTTATGGTCCTTAAAGACTGTAAAACGTGTACCTAACAGATATGGTCTCTAAAGTTGGACTGCCAAAACAAGTTCCATGATCTCCTTATAAGCCGACTTAGCCAAGTTACGGTCACTTAATGCCTTGCTAAAATAAGCAATGAGGCAGCTATTTTGCATGAGCACGACCCCAATACCTCGACCCGAGGCGTCACATTCCACTACAAATGACTCCTTAAAGTTAGGTAAAGCTAGAACAGAGGCTGCAAGAAGAGTGAGTTTCAATTCTTCAAAACCTTGATGAGCACTAGGTTGCCATAAGAAAGCATCTTTTTTTGTGAGATCCGTAAGAGGTTTAGCAATGCTCCCATAATTTCGAATAAACTTCTGATAATACCCGGTGAGGCCAAGGAACCCCCGAAGCCCTTTTAAGGTTTTTGGCACTGGCCAATCTGCTACTGCCTCCACTTTCTTTGGATCCATGTGCACCCCACTACCATTAATAATATGACCCAAATATTCGATTGAAGGTAAACCAAAGGAACATTTGGAATGATTAACCATGAAGTAGTTATCTTGTAATATTTTCAATGCTAATTCAACATCTCGCAAGTGGATAAGCCAAGAGGGACTGTAAACCAAAATATCATCGAAAAAAATTACCACTGTTTTGCGCAAAAGAGGCCAAAAAATGTTGTTCATTGTTGCCTGAAAGGTTGCCGGAGAATTCATTAACCCAAAAGGCATTACCAAATATTCGTAATGCCCGTCATAGGTGCGAAAAGCAGTTTTCATGATGCTGTCGGGATGCATTCGAATTTGATTATATCCAGATTTTAGATCGAGCTTCGAAAAGCAACACGCACCATGAAGTTCATCTAACAGCTCATCAACCACAAGGATTGGAAACTTATCTAGAACAGCCACCTAATTTAAGGCTCGGTAGTCAACACACATTCGCCACGTCTGATCTTTCTTCTTAACCAAAATTACCAGACTAGAATAGGCGCTCTTACTTGGCCGTATTAATCCCGTTGCCAACAATTCACCAAACTGGCGCTCAATTTCAGATTTCTGGACATGAGGATACCGATAAGTGCGTACACAAATTGGATTACCTGTGGACAATGTAATGAAGTGATCATGCGCGCGAGAAGGCAATAAGGATTTTTGGGGCTGGAAGACAGCCGTGAACCTTGAAAGTAAGTGCGACAAATTCTGTTGTTGGTCCTCCTCTAACGTAACAGAACATGATAAAGGAGCTGCTGAAAAGAGAGGCACTGGGGGCGAAGGAGACGTGATAAACGAATCATCAGCCATAGATAACCATTGATGCAATGCCGCGGGAGAAGGTTGGTTGGTAATAATCCCCTGTAATTGGACTTGTTGACCGTCGAAGTCGAATTTCATCCAAGACTATTGCCAATCGCGAATGACTTTCCCCAATGATTTCAACCAATCCATTCCCAAAATACACTCCAGTCCCCTAGTGACCATGACCAACGCATTGATAGCAAACATACAAGATCCTACATGAATTGGAATACCTGAACATTCCTCTGACACCAAACCGTGTGACCATCACCCAACTTAATCAGAATGGCTGGAATCGTGATCGAAGGCAGCCCCAAAGCCGATACTAACCGTTGAGAAATAAAATTATGAGAAGCTCCAGGATGTAAATTGGGATTTCATGTAGCATTCCTTGGAACTTCAGTGTATTCGCGCCCTCATAAAGCGCTAAAATTCCTTCAAAATCCAATGACATACAAGTACCAACTATCGAATCATAAGGAATTTCCTCTTCATTAGAAGAACCCAGCCCAATAGAGAAACATTCCCCACCTGTGGCTTCGTACTCATCATCGCTTAATAATAACACTCACAACTTCCTATCCGGACATTTATGAGCAGGATCATACTGGTTGACCGCAAAGAAACACAAACCCTTCTTACATCGGCCTCCCACTCAGTACGGGTTAACGAGCGCATACCCCGATCTCGGATCCGATGGAGAAGTTCCTAATTTCGGAGATGATTAAGAACGATGTAGATCCCCTCGACTAAAAGAGACCCTTATCTGAGCCTTTGGGCTAAGGAAACATCTTGGGCTCACTGTATGAAAGCCATCCACAGGAGAAAAAGAGGAAGGCCCGAAACGGAGTAAATACCGAAATCGGGATATGGAGTCGGAACCACCGCTTTGCCGGAGCATCTCCGTAACATCCTTCGAAATGAACATCGCATCTAACAATGTTGGAAGTCGGTGTAACCGAACCCACTTCTTCACTTCCGCTCACAAACCCGCCACAAAATATCCCAACGATTGTGAATCCGGTAAACGTGGAACCAACGATAGAAGATATTCAAAATCATGAATATAATCATAAATTGAATCTCCTTGCTGAATTGTAGTAAGTTGTTCATAAGGATTATGAATAGATAAACCACTAAATCGGCGAAGGAGTTCCTCTTCAAATTCAGACCAAGTTAGAGAATCCCGAACCTGAGTAAGGATTGTAAACCAGTGATGCGCCACCCCCACCATGCTCAGCTGCGCCAATCGAAGGCGGACATCTTCAGAGGTCTCATTCAAATCAAAATAGAGCTTCGGCTTTTGGATCCACCCTTGAGGGTCGAAACCGCTAAACTCAGGGTTAGGCAGACTCGACAACCCATCACCGCTACTAACACCCAATCCAGAGGATTCGGTGCTCTGTTTCTTCTGTTGATGTTTCATCCAGTCCAAAACAACTTTTTGAAACTCAATTGATTCACCACAATCAGCCTCCAAGGATTTTAGTGTAGTTTTGATTCAGAAACATCCGATTGTAATTGTTTAATTTGGGTTTCTTGAGCATCTAAACCGGAATTGGTAGGAGTCTCCATGGATTAGAAATGAATTGGAAGAAATCCGAACAGGTCGGCGGTAGGTCGGACCAATGATGGAAGATTAGAACCACAAAGAACACAATAGAAGAAATAAGAATGAAAATAACCGTTCCTTTAGATAACTTGGAGAAGAGACAACAATGGAAGAAGAAGAAAAGAAGATTCCAAGGATTCACCCTCTCTACAAAACAGAATAGCTAACATAGAAAAAGTTATTCCTCATTACTATATAATACCTTTTTCTCTGATTGTTCTTTTCACTTTTGGAATTTCCCCTTCTGCCCTTTCTAGAATATACTTTTAACAATTCAGGCATATATTTGTTAATAATTCCATTAGCATGCATATCAGTTTTGAATACATAAACATTTAATAGGAGAAGTAAACACCCCTAATGACTTCCATAATCAAGGATTAAACAAACAACTCTACAATCTACATGGCTTACTAAACAAAACATCTACTCATCAAGTCATCAAACAAAAATCATATCATTTGGTATATAACAGCATATATATACCTTTCAACTTGATGCTTGAAGAGAAAAGAAGTGGAAATATGCATCATGGATCATCTTGCAAAACCATGGGTGGATTTTGAGAATTAAGTTATCCACAAAATGGTTTTCTAGGCGTTGGTGTTCGATTCTCCATTGATTGCACATTCTCCATTGATTGTAGTCTTTGCTTCAAATGAAAAACTTCAACCTGCATACAGCATACGCATACATCTGTTAATATAAATAACTTACACTACCCTTGCTTAAGGATTAGCTTCACATGTCTTTTAAAGTTTCATATATCATACTTGGTTTTAAAAAGTGTGAGACGTACTGATGTGATAGCCCGTGGGGTGAGGTGCGAGTTGAAGGAGCACACATCACGTACTTGAGGCGATAGGTATTTATATAATGCTTATGATTAAGTTCTAAATAATATTACTGTAATACATTAATGTTAATCCTTGAACACCCAAAATTTAGATAGCAAAACCTCTATATAGTATTTTATATATAAATAACTTCTATAGTTCTATGTACAGCTTGTACAGCCTAAAAATATATAAACTGCCCATATACAAGAGTTGCTAAAGGTATCGCCTAGTGCCTCCTCCGAGTCAATCACAAGGCACGCCTTATGTACACCCCCATCACCTAGACACGCCTAGGCATGCTTTTCAGAACTAAGATATCATATTTATCCTTTTCGTAGTTAAACACCAAGTATCACATTTACTCTTTTTATATTAAATAAGTGAAATATGTTACTTCACTGAATAAACAAACAGGAAAAGGAAGTTATTACTATGAATGTCAATGGTGTCATGCAAAAGGACATTCACTCGCTAATTGTCTGGTATTCAAGAAGTTAAACCCAAATATACAGAAACATGCATATGCATCCACAGGTCCACACTATGGGTACTCAAGATGCAGATTCAGTGAACTGGTTGTCCGATAACAAGGCCTCCCATCACATAACAAATGAATTCTTCACATAATCCATATAGCTCTGTTTCATATTCTCTCAACCCCAAAATTCAATCACAGCCTCCTCTTCTTCAACTATGGCAGACGCTAAAAACTCATGGAAAGAACAACCTCACCTTTGTAACATTTCCATCAACTCTTAAACTCACCTCAAACAATTACTTGGGATGGAAAACTCAAGTTGAAGCCCTTCTGCATGGATTTGATCTCTACAAGTTCGTTGATGGTACTCATCCTCCTCCAACACCTATGACAACGGGCCAAAGGTACAGCAATTCCACACAAGGACTATCTTGCAGGCAAGATCGTCTCCTTTTTGGTGCTATCGTCAGTAGTCTATCACCGACAATCATACCTCTTGTTATAAATGCTTCATCATCACTTGAAGCATGGAAAATCTTATCCAACACTTATGCTTCACCCTCTAGAGGCCATATTATGCAGCTCCAACATCGCCTAAAATAGTGTTCTAAAAGTCAAGGTCAAAGCATCACTGATTATATGCAGGAGATAATAAATGATTTTGGAAGAATCGGCTATCCTTGGAAGAAGCTTGATGACAAAGATGTGACTGACATAGTACTAGCAGGTCTTGACCAAACTCTGTACAAGCACATCATTGACGCTATTTGTGCCCGTGACACACCTATCCCGTTCAATGAACTCCACGAGAAGTTGATCAACAATGAACTCTCGGTGGCACAACTTGCATCTACATGCACCATTCTTCAGCCTACTAACAGGGTAACATCGATAGCAAGCAAGGCCATGGACATTGGACTGGAAAACAACCGATGAAATACATGACTTCATCTTTGGGTCTCTTACCCACTCCAACAAGCAGCCGCCTAACACCTCTGGATCACGTCCTTTTTTTGGGAAAATATCAATAGTGTCATGCCAAAGGACACTCACTAATTGCCCCGTATTCAAGAAGATAAACCCACATATTTCAGTTCCACCTTATAACAAAAACATGCATATGCAAAGTCCACAGATTCACTATGGGAACTCAAGATGCAGGTTCAGTGAATTAGTTGTTCGATAGCGGGGCCTCTCATCACGTAACAAACGAATTCTTCACATAATTCATATATTGTTCCCTCTGTTTATAATGTGAAACCGGCTAGATGTATTTAAGCTAGTATTAATTAGGTATATACGATAATCTGAAAGGCGTGTATTATATCATGATAGGCCGGTACATTAGCAAAGAAAAGCTAAGGCATTAGGCCTCGTTTCCATTTGAAAAATAGTTGATGTCTATGTGTATACATAGACATGAACTTTTTGTTGAGACTTATTGTGGTTCGATTTGGCACACAAAAAGGGGTATGTCGTATTTTTCTTTCCATGTAAGCTATTTCAAGTACTTTTTGGTTGGATATTGAAACATTTGGCATTAGATTGAGTGCTTGTTGTCATCATTTTCTTTCTTTAAATTTGTTCAACTGTCATTATTTAAATTCGCTTTAGCCTACTCTGTGCCCGTGTTTTCTATGATGATATTGTTGATAGGGATGCAAGAAAGTAGAAAAGGCTACACTTTCTATGATTTTCTGTTCAATACACGGCTTGTCAAGTCAACAGTCAGGCATTTTCAGGTATAAAATATCACTTCTGATATAGTTTATTTTTAAATTAACTAACATGTTTATACTTGTGTGGTGCGACTTATAGTTTCTTGTTACTTACAGCCCATGTTTAATAGGATTTTTCTTTCATCCCTTTATTCTAAGAGTTTGCATCACAATTTGCTGAGATAATTATGCTTATCAGCTTACTTTACCGAGATTAAGTGTGTTTATTTTTGTTTTTTATTTTATTTACACTATTCGTCTCATTGTTCATCCCAAGCCCGTATAAAGGAGGTTTTGTAACAATGAAATTCAAAAAATTCTTGAAAACTACATTTCATTTTAGGCCTCTGAAAAAGTAAAACCCAATTATGAAATTTTGAAAGATATATTTGAAATCACCCATTGTATTAACTTGAAATTCAAATGTGGCCAGCTACTTTGGAATTGGGTTGTTACAGGCTTAGGGTGTTTGAATTTCACATCTGACATTTTAGCCTTTTTTTTGCTCACTGTTTTTAAGTTCTTATCTCTATTTTTATTGTTATTATTTGTTAAAATTGTTACAAGCGTACCTGTAGCTGAAATGCTCTTGCTCTTTCTCCTGAGAGGACTCCTCTCGTCGAATGCAATTCCTACACGAAAAAGTTAACTCTAATTACGAACTACTAATCACTAATTCTTAATTAAAATAATATTCCATAGAACATTATTATAGGCAAAATGGGTAACCTTTTGGCACCTTTTAAAATAGGTTGAATTAACCGTTTATCCCATAAATCATTCTACTTTTTTTATAAATAGTTAGCATGTCAGATATGATTACAAATATCATATATTTTAAATTATACTTAGAGTTTTTAAGTGTTATCACCAAGAATGCCACTCATCAGTCAGCTTATTCGTAAAATTCTGCGAAGGACGCATTTTCTGTACATTCATTACTTGAAAAAACCATGGGCACTTTCACTATATAAGTGGTTAAGTGCCTCAACTTTTAATAAAGCTACATAAGTTTCTCTATAGCATGTCAATTCCCCAACCAAACCCGATAAGAGGGCAACAATGGCTTTGGGTACATATTTTAACATAACATGAAAAAAACCCTTCAATGACGGCATCAGTCATGGAAAAGTTGGACTTAACCGTTCTTCAATGAAACTAGGTTTTTCATAGATAGCCCATTTTGGAAACATAACTGCAATTGACCCATTTATAAGTAAACAAGTCAAAATTACTACATCTAAATAAATTGCTTATTTACCTTTTGTGTATCATCCAAAACTGCTTTTAAAAAGGCAACATCATGCTCAAGCTTCACATGATCAGAATGCACGACATCTGACAAACTATTTGCTTCTTCTTGTGCCATTTCTACCAAAACTAATTTTTCCTTCAACATTTCCATATCTTTCAGTGTGTCATTTAATCTTTTTTCGACTTCTTGTCGGATTTTAATAACAGAAGAAATGTTTTTTTCTGCAGCTTCCCTACCTGTCAATGCAGCTGCTAATTGTCCTTCCAGAATCATGTGTTTTTTAATTATAGCCGACATCTTTATTTCATACAACTGATAGATACTTGAAGAACCTGGAAAAAACACTAATTTTCCATCGGTTTCTTGAGATGCAACAGAATCGTCATTTTTCTCCTTTTTGTTATTTTCTGTGTTTTCAGGTTCTACCATTGAAGGAGATTCTTCAGTATTTGATTGTTTTGTTGTCTGCTCCATTGGCTGAAATAAACAAATAACTTAGGAGGCGTTTGAATGTGTATTTTTGGAAGTGATCATGTGATTTTGAATAATGACAATCACATGATTAGCTATAGTGACGGGTCTCTCTAGGTACAATCTCTCTATCCTTCGATGTAGAAAGTAAGACGTCCCTCATCTAACCCTCCCTAAACACCACTATTTAAGAGGAATTTTACTGGGTATGTTTGTTCGTTAAGATACTTAGCTCTAGTGAATAAATTTTGTTTCCTATCAACCATTTATTTTATCTTTTGATAATAAATTTTGTTGTGGCTAGTATTAAATTGAGTACTTGACCTCAAAGTGATCACATCAAATTCTGTTTATCCAAATATTAAAAAGCAAATATTGTAACTCCCAAACACCCTCTAACACAATAATCAAATATTCAATCGACATGAAAGGAATACAAAGAAGTTAGAAGAGGGTTACCATTGAGGATGGTTCATCTTCCAAATTTCTTGCTAATTTTAATGCCACATCATCACCATCGACGTGTTTTTTCCTTAGCGACACATTACCAGGATTTGAATCCCCTGACAAAGATTCAGAGGAAGACTTCCTACTAGAACCATGATGTTCAAGCATTGATGCTAGATTTTGTCTCTCTAGACTGCCAACTGGACCAACTGTGGGTCCCATAGACGAAGAGTATTTTTCAGATGACAATGTAATTCTTCGACTCGTTGATGATTCATTCTTTTTCAACATCAGTATTTCAACCTATAAATCCATTAATAAACTTGGAAATTAGCATGTGAAAGGTACCTCAAACTATTCAAAAATGATACTACCAGATATTTTTTATTGTTCGATTGGCCAGTAAGAATGGAATGAGTTTCATATGATTAAAAATGCAAAGTGCACGAACTAGAAATGAAAACTATAATTGGGAAAATTTGTAAAGATGTTTGCCCTTTTCATATCATACACAGAGAGTAACAGAGTGTGTAATCTTATGCCTACTTTACACATTATTGATAGTAGTTATTAAATTTTCTACATATGAACAATACTTGCTAAACATAATAGAACCTCACTAAAACTTTAAAAATATCATAACAAGCAGGTATATGTATTAGTTACTTTTGAAAAATAAAGTAGTAAAGTAATAAAATTTTGAAACTTTTATGAAGATTTTTGTTATTGAAGATTGCATAAATTGGATTGGGCTTCACAGTAATTTCCCATCTCATTCCATGAAATAAAACTAAACAAAGGGAAGGAATCATTTCCCTTGAGGAATTATTAATTTCTGTTCTATTAGACAAAACAATCAACTTTTTTCATTGCCATGGACTAGACCAATTCATTCCTTCTGTGATTCCATCATACCTGGTCTGATGGTTCCTTCTTTAAACCTCCAAATGCAACCAAATATTCTTTTTCCTTGTTCTGTACAAGCACAAGACTAAAGCCCTGTTGAAAAAATACATAGTGATTATTATAGATTTTTCTAAAAAGTTCAATATTTCGTTGACATCCCTCTAAATTTCATAATATCATATTTATCCTTTCATGGAATCATTCCATGGTAAATACAATCAGTTACTTGTTACAGTTCATTTACTGAATAAACGAATATGAAAATATTATAACTACATAATCTTCTCTTTGTTTACCTAATGAGAAACACAGTTATTTTAAGTAACTGACTGAATATAATTACTATGGAATGGGAGAATATGACGTTAGTAGTGTTATGAAAGGATAAATCTGATATAATGAAATTTAGAAGGATGTTTATAAAATTTTGAACTTTTGGGATGTAGAAGATTAACGCCACAGCATTATAAGATGGGTTTGAATGTATGGCCAATTAAAATTAACATTTAACTTTTGTAAAAGTTTAAATGGCATTATAAGATGAGTTATTGATTTGAAAATGAAAAACATACAATCATAAATATTAAAACTAAATCAAAATTACCTTGCTGGTAATGATAGATTGGTGGGATGATGTGTGAACTACTGACCACTCCAGTTTTAAAATATCAAACACTAATATCTCTGAATGTCCTATTAAAAGTAATAATAAAAGTGTATAAGGAATATAATAAACACAAAGTCATTATTTTTACCTTAAAGGTGGGGTATTTCAGTACAAGTGCAAGTTAATGCTATATTCAAAATTAAAAGTGACATACATTTCATGGCTTACATCTTGAACTTCAAGGGTTTTATAAAAAATAAAATAAAATAAAGGACAAATGTCGAAAAAATCTAATGGACTTTTGATGAATTCACACATAAGTCCATGGACTTTTGCATGATTAAGTCCCTAAACATATAATAGTTTAAGGACTTAATCATGCAAAAAGTGGCATTTGTTAAAAGTGAAGTATGAGGACTTTTTCATTGAGTTTTTGATTTTTTTTTTAAGTTTAGGGACTTAATCATGTAAAAACAATAGGGACTTGCGTATCTGTATTCAGCGAAAGTCACTAGAGTTTTTTTCCACATTTGCCCACAAGAAAAATGTAGCATTTTTATTGAGCTTTTCTCAAACATAAAGATATACAACTAAACAATCTATCATTTTCATCAATTTTATGGCTTAAAGAACGTACGTTTTTTTCTGCTACCACCACCTGCAATATACCATTTTGTTCCACACAAAACTCCACAAGAACCAGCTCGAGGTGATGGATGAAAACCTTGTATCTTAATTCTTGACCACATCATCTGATAAAAAGATGTATGTTTTATGAGAGAAAATGAACTTTCTGATTCAGTGGAACACACTTTTGGATATTTGGTTAAGAAGAAAAAATGATATTCATGCTGACCATTTCGAAGTCAAGACAGTATAAATCATTCAAAGATTTTGACTTTGAGGTTCCTCCAAATACTAGTAATAATTTATCGTCATAAAGAGCTGCCACATGATTATATCTTGCACAAGGTCCAGCTCCTCTAACAAAATATCAAAAAAAAAGGTTTAGTTGATAACATGTGTATATGTATAACCACTTCATACTGTTAAAAAGGAAAATAATAATTGGGATCATCAAGGTATTTTCATGCACTTTTTTAGCAACAAATCACTAAATTAAAGGGGTGTTCAAGATGTGTGTTTTTGGAAGTGATTATGGGATAATTAAATAGTCAAAATCAGATAATTGGATGTCATAATAGACAGTAATCAGTAAAGTGTTTGGATGCACTTGTACAGATTGATGTTGTGATGGTCAAATAAGATTTTGAGTGTTTTGTCATCTCCGATAACTTAAGAAAGTAGTACATGAAATAACCAAAATAAAAGTAGAGATGGTTTGTGAATGGGGATACAAATCTCTCAAATTAGGTTAAAACAAATAAACAAACAAACATATTTAGTAGAATCCTACTCATACGAGAGCTTCCGGTGGAATTTTCATTAACTTTTAAAATTCCAGGGATTTAATCATGCAAAAATAAGTCCAAGGCATTATTTGTGAATTTAACAATTCCTGTATTTCAAGATTTGAAAGCAGGGAACGTAAGTAGATAGTAATTACTAGAAGCTTCTTACTTGCAATGAAGAGGAAGCCATGTGAGTGATTTAAGATCAAACATACGTATATCGTTTAATTTTCTTCTCTTATTATCTTCACCACCAAATAAAATTAAAGAAGAGCCTACTCGGACAACAGTGTGACCACTGCGTGCAACCTGCATTGACACAAACTTCAATAAGTAAAGAGCTGGCTCTTCCATCAGGTATTAGTATTTAAATATATGTTTAATCCTTAAATTCATAAAAGCTCGAAAAAAAAATTCCATGAATCAACCTTCAAAATATTAAATTCTAGATGTGGCCTTTCTGACCCTTTTATATAAAATTCGGTTGTACACAGGCTGTTTAAACAAGCCATCCATAATGAAGCTTTCTCTAAACTAGCCTAACTTTATATGGTATCAAAGAGCCATCTCCACTCCACCGAGTTCAACCATATTCTGCTGCCTACACCATGACCGAACCCAAGGCCACCCCTTCCAACCCTCCTACCGCCACTGCCATGACCCAAATCACAGCCACCACCCACTTTCCTATCGAACTGACAACCTCCAACTTTCCGGTTTGGAGGAAACAAATCCAAGCTACCCTCATTGGCCTTGATCTTGATTCATTCATCAATGGCTCAGTTCCTTGACACCGCCAACACCAAACCCAATCCCGCATACATCCCGTGGTACCGCCAAGATCAAACGATTCTTAGCGCACTCCACGGAAGCTGCTCCGATCTCATCCAACCACTCGTCTCCTCCTCCGAAACATCCCGAGAGGCCTGGACTCGACTCACATCCAGCTATGCCAGTGCATCCCGAGGCCAAAAACCCAGGAGGAAATCGATCCATAGCCGAGTTTCTTCAAGACATGAAATCCATCGGGGGGAGAACGTTGAAGATGTCTACTTTCTTCCTTCTTCATCATCTCATCCACAAATAAACTCAATCAATAAATGTTCGCTGCTTGATTGGCATCATAAATTTGGGCACCCATCACTCCGGATCCTCAAGTCTATCACTAATAGTTTACGACTTAATGTTCAAGCTTCTAGTTTTCATTGTGTCTCGTGTTCTTTAAATAAAAGTCACAAATTACCGTTTGGACCAACCTATTTTCATGCAAATAAACCTTTACAATTAGTGTATATTGATGTTTGGGGTCTTGTTCAAAAATCGATTGATGGGTTTTCATATTATCTTATTTTTGTGGACTATTTCTCTAAATATGTATGGCTATACCACATGAAACAGAAATCGGATGTTCACTCCTTGTTTCAACAATTTAAAACCTTAGTCGAAAAATACTTCAATATGCCCCTTGTGTCCATCTTCTCTGACAATGGCGGCGAATGTCAACGTCTCATTCCACTCTTCAACTCACTTGGTATCTCCCACTTCACCACCCCTCCCCACACACCGGAACAAAATGGGACGGCGGAACGACGACATCGTCACATAGTGGAAACCGGTCTTGCTCTCCTCCATTATGTCGGCCTTCCCACCAAATTTTGGACACACACTTTTCAAACCGCGGTCCATCTCATAAACCGCCTTCCTACTCCGGTTCTCCACCATCAAACTCTCTTTCAAAAACTCAATGGGAGAACACCCTCGTATGACAAACTCCAACCTTTTGGTTGTCTCTGTTACCCATGGCTTCGCCCCTACTCCACCTCCAAACTTCAAGCGCGCTCATCCTCGTGTGTATTCCTTGGTTATTCCTCTTCCAAGTCCGCATACAAATGCCTAGACATCCAAACTCACCAACTCTATCACTCTCGCCATGTCCAATTTATTGGACATCAATTCCCGTTCTCCTTGGCCCTACCGAGTTTCTTGTTCGTTCTACCAGTGACAGTAACCCATCTCCCTCTCTCCCAACCACCCAGCCAATCTCTCTAACCCCACCTACCTCCACCACCCCACGATATACTGCTCACCAACCAGCCCATGCACACCCATGCAACCTCTCGCCTCACCTAACATATCGCCTCCAACCCTACCCTCATCATCGCCTGTTACCTTACCACCCTTCCCAACCTCGCCACCACCCTCCTCTCCTACCACTGCCACGACCAATCCTCACCCCAACCCCGTTCCCACCCCCACTGCCCCTCCCACCTCGTCTCCCCGTCGCACTCGAAAACCAAACCCGAAATACTATAATGACATGTTTGTGAACCAGACTACCTTACACCCCATACCCACCACCATCGAACCCACCACCCATACCCAGGCTCTTAAGGACCCTAAATGGCGACGGGCCATGGATGATAAGTTTAATGCCCTTCTCCGGAATGACAAGTGGGAACTTGTCCCTCCTTCCGCACATACATCCATTGGTTGCAAATGGATTTATTGCATCAAACGCAACCTGGATGGCTCGGTTGCCAAATATAAAGCGAGGCTAATTGCGAAAGGCTTCTTACAACAATACGGCAAAGACTACTTCGATACATTTATCCCGGTCACTAAACCGGTCACTATACGTACGGTTCTCTCCATTGCTCTCTCTCGACATTGGCCACTCCGCCAATTGGATATTAACAGTGCATTTCTGCACGGTCACTTACATAAAGATGTCTACATGACGCAACCTCCTGGGTTCATTCACCCGCAATTTCCCAACCACATCTGCAAACTTAAAAAGTCTCTCTATGGACTTAAACAAGCTCCACGTGCGTGGTATATCGAGCTCACCAGTTTCTTACTTGATTTTGGCTTTACAAAATCCAAGGCTGACTCATCGCTCTTCATCTATCATCGAGACCATGTTACTATTTATTTTATGGTTTATGTGGATGACATTGTACTAACGGGGAGCGATCCTCAATTTTTGGATCATTTTGTTTCAACTTTGGCACACAGGTTCTACCTCAAAGACCTTGTACAATTACATCACTTTTTGGGGATTGAAGTTATTCTTACATCAACGAGACTATTTCTATCACAACATTGGCACATTCAAGATATTCTCACTGCATTTTACATGGATGGAGCAAAAGAAGTTACTACACCTCTTAGCTCAACTGAAACTCTATCTCTTGAAGACGGCTCTCCTAAGGTGGATCCAACACCATATCGCAAACCGGTCGGTTCCTTGCAATACGTAGCTTTCACATGCAAGATATCTCATTTGCAATCAACCGCTTGTCCTAATATATGCAGTCGCCATCTCAACTTCATTGGCAGGCCCTCAAATGAGTCCTTCGCTATCTCAAAGGTACCATCCACTACGGTCTCTTCTTAAACACTCATTGCATTCTCGGATTCTGATTGGGGTGGCATTACGAACGGTGGTCGGTCAAAAACAGACTATCTAGTGTATCTTGGCTCCAACATCATCTCGTGGAAGTCCACCCGTCAAAAATCAATTTCCCGGTTTTCCACTGAAGCCGAGTATAAAGCCATTGCCAACGCTACGGCCGAGCTGGCTTGGATCAAAAATCTTCTCTCGGAACTTCGCCTGGTCTCGCTACCACCACCCAAGCTTCTTTATGACAACACTGGAGCCACTTATCTGTGTGCCAACCCGGTTTATCACTCCCGGATGAAACACGTGGCTTAGGATTATCACTTTGTATGGGAACAAGTTACTGATGGGTCATTGCAAGTACAACATATCAACTCGGCCGATCAACTTGCGGATATGCTTACCAAAGCACTTGGTCATCGACAGTTTCTTCATTTCCGGTCCAAGATTGGTGTCTCCGATAGAGCCTCCATATTGCGGGGGCGTATCAACACATCACCGATAACAACCTCTCCACAAGATAGTATACGATAGATAGAGTCAAACATTTAAATGTGTAGATAGGCCATTTAAATATTTAGATAAGTACATGTAACAAACTCTAGATATATTCGGTTGTACACAGGCTATTTAAACAAGCCATCTATGGGAGAAATACAATGAAGCTTTCTCTTAACTAGCCTAACTTTATAATTATATCCCAAATAAGTATAAGTAAACTGGGTCAAGTTCAAAGATAGGTGCTTGACTTAGCACTTGCTTTGCATAGGGTTCGAGGAGGGGATGCACTCTTACCCTATACTTTATGTAGAAGGATGGTTCTCATTGCTTAAACCCATGATCTAAAGTCATAAAACAACAACTTTATAATTGCTCCAAGGCCTACCCTCTGGCCAAGTTTAAAGATATAACTAAAAAGGGAAAAGAGTCAAGCGGGTCCAGAGGTTGAAAGTCATACCAAATGTATTGAAATGCATAAAACTGTTAGAAATTAATCTTGATGTTCAAGGGTGTATACGGGTGAACCAAGAAAGATCGAGGGTGGAATTAGTTAACATGTAGAATATGTTAGTCAAGGTAAATATTAGGAAAGTATTGAATTTTTTGGCTGTGAATGGGTTGTTATCCAGCTGTGTTTGAGCTGTGATTTCATAGTAATTAAGATTATGAGTAGTATAAAAGAGGGTCATTGTATAGAGTTTAAGGTGTGGTCTTTTGTTCTTCATATTTATAAAAAGAATCTTGGTAGTTCCCATAAAATACCAAGTTTTATCTTTGTTTTTTCTAGGCCAATATTCTAACAATTGGTATCAGAGAGAGGGGAACGGTTTCAGGAAGAAGATTGAGCATGTGAAGACGAGGAGAAAGATGATCGAGCTGTGAAGAAGAACGAGGCCACCCGATTGAATCTGTGAGAGATTAATCGTAGCCCGAACCTGTGATAGGTTCAAACAAGTCAATTGAGCAGATCCAAGGGGAAGAACAGTTGTGTGATCCAACTGCAGAAGGAAAATTCTGAGTGATTCAGATTGCAGAAAATCTGTGCTGTGTGAGGCAGAACTTAAGGTTGTGTGAAGCTGCGATCACAAGTGAAGAAAACCTGAGCGATTCAGGTAACTACTGAGAAGATTTAATCTGTGAGGGATTATTCATATATGGGACAATCTGTGTGACACAGGTTGTGAGGAGAATAGCTCAGAAAAGCAAAAGGCTAGAAGAGCTTGTTGCTGTTTGCAATCAAAGGAAACAATTGGCAAGTGATTTGTTAGGAAGTGAGATTGTTGGGCACTTGGGCTGCTGTGATAGCAGGTTTACAAGGCTGCAAGCAAGGAAAAAAAACAAAACAGAAGCTGTGTGAGACAGAAAAGAAGCTATGTGAAGTTTTTTTGAAGATCGATGATTGATCAAACTTGGAAGAAACATGGTTCCAGCGACTAGAATTCATGACCAAGGTGGTACAACATCAAGATTAAGGGCGAGAATGTTAGAAATTAATCTTGATGTTCAATGGTGTATACGGGTGAACCAAGAAAGATGAGGGTGGAATTAGTTAACATGTAAAATATGTTAGTCAAGGTAAATATTAGGAAAGTATTTAATTTTTTGGTTGTGAATGGGCTGTTATCCAGCTGTGTTTGAGTTGTGATTTCATAGTAATTAAAGTTAGGAGTAGTATAAAAGAGGGTCATTATATAGAGTTTAAGGTGTGATTTTTTGTTCTTCATATTTATAAAAAGAGTCGTGGTGGTTCCCACAAAATACCGAGTTTTATCTTTGTTTTTTTTTGGGCCAATATTCTAACAAAAACCTTCTAAATCCTTTTATGAAAAAAAAAGTATATCATTATAGTAAAATAGTTTCACAATCGTATTAACAGCTTTATTATTTTTAAGATTCAAAAAAAACTGAATAAGGGGGTGCCGGTCAGCCCAACCCTTTTGACTGGCTACTCTAATCCCTTTCCCTTTTGACCTGTTAGTCTGCTACCCAACACACCCATTTTGCCACACACAGAAAACACAATTGAAATTTTACCGGGATATCTCCTTTTGCTTCTATAAGTGACCAACACTCTGTTCCCACATTAAATGCCCATACTGCCAAAACCAAGATTTATAAAACCTTTTACCTCCCAAAGAAAGAATCGTGAATTTTCAAACAATTTAAACTGAAATTGGTGAGCTTGTGAGATTAAACAACCTGAAACTCGATCACTCGGTGGGACGGTTCGCCCTCCAATTAGAAGCACCTTTTTCCCCCAAGGAACCTAATGTAAACAAAGAAAAAAGTTGATCATTACATAATAATATTTGTTTTGAATGTTTATGCGTAATTAAAAATGCTAAATAATACCAAACAATGACCCCTGCATGCAGGAATCTTTAGTTGAAGCCCAGATGGTGAGAGGGATAGTCTTGATGAAGCTGAAGTCCAGGAATAATTTTGAAAATTCAAAACCTGAAACAAGAAGCACACTGTATCAACTTATTAATGTAGCAAGTGATTCTTGCTATAGTTGTTTAAAAAATACATGATTTTTGTAATTTGAAGACAATTGGTAAATAGAAAAGGATAAAAGTTTGCACCTGTACATCTTCTAATAACCCATTTCCAGATTCACCACCAACTACAATCATCTTCTCTCCAATTACAATTGATGCATGCTACTTAGTACAAAGGGTAAAAACATTCACTTTGAAATTAAGAAAATCTTTAGCTGTCAACAGGATTTACCATAAGTGGCAAAATGGGTGGACAGGGAGAGTTGGGTAACTTGTCAATTATTTGGTACTAGTTCACAATGGGTTGGGTTAGACCTTGTAGAAAACTAGAGACAGGCTGAATAGGTTTCCTCAAAATTTTCTTGATTAAAACTTCAATTTGCATAAAATACTCTTGTTAATAAGCAAATCAAACAAATAATTCAAGTAATGTAAAGAGTTATAAGGCTTTTAACATCAATCCGAACCTCTATAAATCAGCTTTGGCTTTCTTACTCGAACTTTTTACATAACTTTCATTATTTGTTTGATTTGATTACTAATAAGAGTTTTTTACACAAATCTTAGTTTTAATCAAGAAAATTTAAAAAAAAAAAAAAAAAAAAAAAAAAAAAAAAAAAAAAAAAACAATTCTCCTCCCACTAGTTTTTACAGACCTAAAATCCATTCCATCAAAATTGAACTATTTTATACAGGCTAATGCCATAAAGCCATAGAATGCCAATGTACTTAGGTTGGTGATTCATATGGGTTTTTATACTTAATGATATCTCAAGCTGATTATCCTTTTTTGAAGAGGGCTAATATGATAATTTGATGACTGGTTTCTTACATATGTGGCAATGGCAATTTCTATAATGGGGTGTCATATCACCAAATCAAACAAGTATTACTCCACACTAGCCCATTTCAAAAAAGTACTACCACCATACTAGCTAATTATATGGCTTGCTATATCATCTCTTTTTCCAATTATACCAGTTGTCTGTCTACTAAATAACAAAACTAACCCTTCTCAAAAAGAGAAGTATAACTATTTAGGTCAGGACATTATTGAGTATAAATACTAAAATGGAACATCAACCTAAGTGTGTTGCCATTCTACAACATTAGCCCTTTTTATAAGACTAGTAACGTGCCCGCGCGATGCGGCGCGTGCGATACTTTTCATTATGGTACTCGTTTCTGGTTAGTTTTATATTTAAAAAACTAAATTCCTTCTTTTAAGCATATTGTAATAAACATGGAAAAAATTGTATATAATTAAAGATACAAGGGTCTAAGTGTAAATAAGTTTAAAGTTTCACTTTTTTAGTAGCGTTAGAAAGACATAATTACCCTTGTTAAATTGATTTTTTGGGTTGTACCTTGTGCTTAAAATTTACAAATCTCTTAACTTTGGCCGGAATCCTTCCTTCGTGCATTATAATATAGTATAGATAATTAGTGTGTTCGTTAATATGTGAATATTTTGCATATTCTATGCTTTTAAAGAACACCTTTGGCAAGTTTTGTATCGTTTCATTTTAAGCTAGTTTTTGTTTACTGATCTGACCTGTGAAGAGATAAAACATAACTGGAATCGACCCATTTAAATTCCACCTCTAATTATGCATTTAAAACTAAGTTCTTTCAAAGGTGTTTGGAAAATGTGTTACATTGAATCGAGGTCTAGGTTTATCTCCAGTAGTTGAAATCGTTTTCCATCCTTCACTAGTTCCAGCAGTTGAAATTTCTAACTTGGGTGCAGTGGATGAACGTCGGTTATTATCATCAGAACTCTTGATAACAGTTGCAGTTGTAACATTATCAACCTGTGATATTTAAACACAAAATTAAGTACAAAACAACAAATATTATTAGTTTATGATGCTTTAAGACAACAATTCATACATGTGTTTCAGTAGAAATGTGCAAGATTAAGTTCTTACATTGGATTTGTTTATGCGTTTGGGGTGACGAAGAGGACTGTGTGTACCCTGAGCAGAGTCAGAAAGCTGAACTTTTACTCTACAGAAAGATGTTACCACAAATTACAAGAAATTGTTATAACTGTAAGTTGTTTATAGAAGTTCATAAAGATTTTAGTTCAATAGATTAATGTCAATAAACAGCAGTGTACTTTCAGTTTTGTTTGTTTTAGTCATTGTATGCCTCAGTTCATTTTAGTCATTAAGGTAATATAACGTGTTCCATGTTGGTCATTGTAACAAATTGACTTTATTGTCGTTAAAATGACCTAGTTTGTTGTGTCTTTCTTATAAGGCATTTTGGTTAAATAACAAAATGAAACACTTTTTATCACTTTAATTACTAATAGTGTGACATAACAAATTACAATGACTAGAATGAAACAAGAATGAAAGTCTGTTGCTATCTTATGACATTAATTTTGCTTAAAGAAATTTTCTTATGGATACTATAAAATTACAAATTTACAGATATTTTTTTATACTTTTAAGCAAGTAGATTACTATGCCAAATTTGTATTTGAACCTCTAAATTTTGGCACAAAAGTATCTAATTAGTGTAATTTATTACATAAAACACATATTAATAAAACTTATAAATAAATGGGTTAAGCGGGTCGGTTTGACATAACATGACCATTTAGATAGATGTGTTCATGGCTTCAACTTGAGACGGACCCAAACTCATTTACACTAAACTCAATACCACAAATTTTATGTTAGGTTAATATCGTGTTAAAAATTCATACCTCTGGTTTTATCATGCAATTCCTCTGTCTCTTTCCATAAATATAAATCAAATAGTGCAGACTCACAATTTAATAGAAATTACCACAGAAAATCTCACCTTCCAAGCTTCTTCCCTCTCCGAGAAAATGAAAACATTATTGCTCAATCAACCACAGCAAACTGAGGAAATTAGGGTTGGTGATAATCAAATGAGAAGTTAAAATTGTTAAAACTGTGAGCATGTTTGGCAAATCAACTTTTTAACCAAACTTTTGACTTATTAATACAATAAAAATGTTTGAGTAAGAAGTTAATAAATTAATTTTAAAAGGTTAAAAAGTAGATTTTAAAAAGTTAAATAAAGTTATTTTTTTTAAACAATCCCAAACAGGAATTGAAACTAACCCGATTGAAGAAGACGATAGCTAGCTTGAAATGTAGGAGAAAGTGGAAGTATTGAGGGATTTCTGGTGCATTTATTTGTGTTTGTGTTTTGTGATGAATAATGATGGAGCTAGTGTACCTGTGAAGTGCATTTATTGCGATGACGAAGGTGAGTGGATTGATCGATGAGGGTAGTGATGTTTGTTTGTTGATACTTTTGTACGAGGGATCTTCAGTAATACGTCGGACGTCACATCTAACCTGGAGCTGTTGCTATGCAGCTTTTTATTCAAATGTGTACGTTGAAAACTTTATCAGATTTTTATTCAAATGTAAATACGAATATAAATGTTAAAGGTTGAGTTAAGGGTATTTTTTAGTTATGGGTTTTCTTCATAGAAGGTTGAGCGTGCGATCTTGACCGGAAAACAAATAGCTGGGTTAGATAACGGTTATTCTTCGAAACAAGTTCGTACATTTGTCGTTCGAGAAAAAAACAATAGAAGGGGTTAACATCCGAGGTGTTAATATGTCAAGTTGACCGATTATAGATTCACTGGTTGATGGATTAAATATAAAACCTTAATATAATCCATATTTTGAAGTTGGGTAAAAAAATTCAACTTTAATCTAAGCCCATATAAATCTTATAACTTGAACTTTAGCTTTTTAGTTTATTTTTTTAAGAGATCAAAATAATTAAATACTTACAAACTAATAAAAGTATCATATTAATGGTAATTATTATTGAAGTTTCACTTTGGAATTACATATACAACCAGGGTAGTATTTGGTACGCAGGAATGTAGGACGGAGGGTGGAATAAAATGAATCATTGAATGTGAATGAAAATACACATGTTTGTTTTTGTGTAGGTAATGTAATAAACCATTACGAAGTTGATTTCATTCCCTCAAATTCATTCCATTCGCACTCCCTTCTTTTTTTTCATTTCATTCCTTCTTCCATCCTTAGTTACCAACACCACCCATCCACCTACCACAACAACCAACACCCGCCACCAAGATCGATCGTCACCGGCCACCACCACCGCCGCCAACCATTGTCACCGGCAACCACCACCCCGGCCACAACCGCCGCCGCCCACCACCGCGACCAACCACCGGCCACCACCACCACCCCCGGCCACAACCGCCGCCGCCCACCACCGCGACCAACCACCGGCCACCACCGCCGCCGCCACCACTATCACCAGCAACCATCACCAGCCACCTCCACCACTAGCAAACACCATCATTGGTCATCACTATCATAATCATTTTTGAATTTCATTTCTTTATATTTTTCTACCTAACAAACAATATAAAATAATGATTAATTTCATTACTATAAGATAACTAAACAGGATAATGGAATGTAATATTTTATTTATTCCCTCATGCAATTCATTCCCTCATCCATTTCATTCACTTATTCATTTCATTCTCTCATCCACTACATTACATCATACCAAACAGACCCCAGATTTAATTGTTAAGTTTTCGAAGTTTAAATGTATTATCTTGCAATGTGAGGTTATACTAGTTGGTAGAGGCTTTGCCTTTTAGAGGGAAGGTATTAGTTCAAACCCAACTATCCAAGCATGATGTAGTTAAGGGTGGTGGGGGTGCCCATGACACACCCACCACACTACATCACACACCCATTAATTAAAACATGCCACATCACATCACATCACACCACACCACACAATTTAAAGTGACACTCACATCACACTATATCACACCAATCGTTGAGAGTTACTATTCACATTAGTTTCAATTGAAAGAGTATATAATATTTTTTATGTTAAAAGTCCTTATTTATAAAAAAACATATATAATATAAAGTACATGTTCAACATGTGACCCGGCAGCCCTACACATCTTGTCGTCTCGATTTGAAAGGGTAGATTTAAGTATTTTGTTTAAACATAATACTTGCGTATTTATCGGGTGTTCCCAATATAGATTGGGATAATATAAATTTTAAAGTGTTAAAGAATAAATTAAAATGTCAATTTGAATTTGATGAATAACTAGTATTGAGCCCCTCGCGTTGCCTCAGGGGTGTACAACTATGTCAAATAACACCAATGACACACCACTGTTAACCACCACCAACACCGAAAGACTCGTATAAAAAATCGAAAAAAATAAAACCGATCTTTGACCGAAACGTAGCACTAAGGACACACCGCCGTTAGACGAAAAGTAAAACATATAAAACAATAAGTAAGTCGATCTTGGACCAACGCGTTGCGACACGGAGTTAAACGGGAAAAAAATAAGCGTAAAAATGTTGAATCACACGCGCAAGCTGCGACGTGTTAACTGGAAAAATATAGACCGAAACGTAAAAAGAAATTTTTTTAAAATATAAAAAGTATAGGGACCAAAGTTAAAAGTAAAACAATGTTTGGGATTTGGGGTAATCGGCTACCAATGATTAAAAAGTATTGAGTTAAAATATAAAAAAGTTAATAATTAAAAAGAAATAAGACAAAAGGTGTGTACAACCCCTAAAGTATGTTAAACAACCCATAATAGATAAGAAAGTTGGTAATTAGTATATATATAATTTTATTTAGTTTTAGGTTTTTATATGAGTATTTTATATACGTAGATGTCTTATTGGAACAATCATTTTACTTGGCAAGACAAATGTATTAAAGAAGAAGTGAAATATCAAGAGTTATGGCAGAGAGATTTGGGGTAATCGGCTACCAATGTAATGTAAAACCATTTTCAGAAGAATCAATGCTACAAGTATCGGTTTTAGCATTAGTGATCTTAATTATGTCCGGAAAAAACACCAAAGCAAAGACATCATCTTTTTTGCTCAGGTTTTTATATAAACTACCGATCATAACAAATTACAAGTTATATCGTTTTTATATACAGCTCGTGTAACACACCTGTCTATAACCTAATCTTTGTATAAATTAAGAAAAAATGTTGGAGATACCTTCGGTAATTCTAAGGAACGCCATCTACTCATCCGAAATTGATGTTTGAACAAATAATCATTGAAAATCGGTTGCGGATAAGAACATTCATTCCAAAGATGTATGTCTCCATCTTCACGACCTTTTGTGTATTTGTGTTTCATTCTTCGATGGTTACAACCAGGTCTCTTTTCAACATTTTTGTAATATCAGTTCCCTCATTTTTACATACATTTTATAAGAATCTAAAAT
The DNA here is from genome assembly GCA_025506505.1 of Flaveria sonorensis. NCBI lineage: Eukaryota > Viridiplantae > Streptophyta > Magnoliopsida > Asterales > Asteraceae > Flaveria > Flaveria sonorensis. Next base: position 51,791,499 of record CM046434.1, read on the forward strand.
TGCTTGAAGTTGCATCTTAACTAAATCCGTATGCGATCTTCATACCACATCACTCAAGATGGTGTGTGATGGGGGACATGTTGAGATTGAATTTGTCTACACTCATAATTGTTAAGAATTGTTAAAATAGAAAGAAACAAGAACACTTTTATGTTATCTCAACCGTTTATCTAATATCCCATTTTAATTTATGTTTCTTCAAATATCGTATTTATCTTAACTTTGATTTGAAAGGTCGTGGGTTGTCGCAAATGTGTCCCCTCCCATCCGTGGGTTTGCTGCAAACATGTCCGGGGACCCTCGCAAACTTTGCATTGCCGATGGTTTAACAGCATCACAAATGAAGGGAACTTACAATACCAACATACTTGTAGGGTTTGTGGTGCATCAAAAACCAATGTTGCTCAATGCACACTTGTGCCAGCCACCGTCTCGCCCATTTGATTTCACCAGCCATTGTAGCCTTTCACGCCAATCTTTGTTATTTTAATGACAAACTCATACACTTTAACTCTCCTCCTCAAATCCACACTACAACTAATTTACACCAATCACAAACGTGACTCAAACCCTTGACCTCAAGGGAAGCATCGGCATAACTCCAACGCATTTGCCGTTAGACCCAGCCCAACCCCTACCTTCATGCCAATCTTGTTGCTAAGCAAAATTATGCTTTCATCTACATGCTAGCAGAATTAACACAAGCAGATTGCATACACAACATTAACCAATTAGACAAAAGGATCATATATCAGAAAAAGTAATCAAATGCTGCATATTTAAACAAAACCAAAAGCTAGAAACCAGGTTTCTTCAAGAAAGATTAACAGTTTCTTATCGAATAATAATAACTAGTGCATACCGATTTTGATTTACTGTTACAGTTAAACCCATCATCTTGAAATCATTCAGATATCATATATACCTACTTCAATCAGCATGCATAAACACCAGAAAGCAAATAGGCAATTGTCATCAAGTTATAAAGGATGAACAAGATAACCTCTTTCTTCTTGAGTAAATGATCACGAAGGAGATTAACTGTAAACATCATCATCATCAGACACTGTTCTTTTCGCTTGCTTAATCTTCTCCAACTGAACTTGAGTATCCATAAACAGCTGCATTCTCTGAATCTCCAAATCCTTAGTGAACTGCATCCTCTGCTTCTCCAACTCAATCATCTGCTTCTGTTTCTCCCCCTCAACCCTCTCGTAAATCTCCCCGAACCGCTCGATCGCCCTCGACAGACGCTTCATCGCGTCGGAGCTCGATTCCGGCTCGACGAAACGGTCCTTCCTCAAGCCACCACTTCCGGCAGCAGCACCACCGTCGTCGTCACTACTCCCTAACGACTCATCCTCCTCCGATCCATCCTCCTCCGCGGCGGCAGCCGCGGCAGCAACGGCGGAGTAATTCCTCCGGAAATACGATCCATCCACGGCGGAATCCACCGGAAGCGACCGCTTCTGCGGGAGAATCGCCGGAGGAAACCGAGGAGACATCGCCGCCGACGGAGGCTTCCGGTAGGGCAACGGCACGGCGGACGGCGGCGACGCCGACGACGACGACTTCTTCGCGGCCGCATCTGCACCGATCAACACATCCATCCGCGAGTAAAACGGCCAATTACTCCCGATCTGACCATTAGAGCCCGAAACCCTAGCTTTCTCGACCTTATACTTCTTCTTCAACGTGTCGATCCTGTTCTTACACTGCACGTCCGTACGCATCGTCTTCTTCGTGTGACCATGACGTTCGTTAACGGCATCAGCAACCTCCTGCCAATCCTTCTGCCGGAGGTTCCCACGGTTGAGCTCGACGTAGCGACGGCCCCAGGCTTCAACAAGCGTGGCGGTGGCATCTTCGGTCCAGCAGTCTTCACGGAAGGCGATGGGGCGGGACGAGGGTGTGGCTCCGGCGGTGGCGGTGGCGGTGGCCGGAGAAGGGGAATTGATGATCTGAAGGTTGTCGGCCATGGATATAGGGTTAGGTTATCGGTTGGAAATTGGGGGAAGAGATAAATAGGGGGAGAAGAGTACAAGTGAATGAAGCGTCGGTGTCGGTGTTACCGGTGTCTGACTGACGGGCATATCGTCGCCGACGTACGGCTCCGATTCCGACGTGTAACGGACGTTATGTCTCGCTTTACCTACTTGTACATGTTGTAGGTTTTCACGGCTGCTTTTGTTCACTTGTACGTTTTTTTGGAATATTATCTTTTTTTTTAGTACCATTTTTTGGAATATTATCTAACCATATGTTTACTAACTTAAACTCGAAATTAAGCTTCTGTTAAATTTATTTCGGTGAAGAAATTAACGTGATTAACTATATAAAAGAACACATGAAGGTATGTAATTATCAGTCATACTATAGCTAAGAAGTGACATGATTTAAATAAAACTATGTCTTTGACAAAATATATATTGAGACGTAAAAAAGTTAATTACATCCGCAAAATAGTTATAAAAAAAAAAGTTATGAACAAAATCAAATTTGTGGAAAAAAATAATGGGTTAAAAATATATATTATATATACTGAAGGGTGTAAATATGTAACTTTAAAATTTTGAAACTTGCGTCAAAATTTTAGTGTTAAAATTGAAGGTGGAATTTTTGTTAGATATGTTTTTTGTTCATCTATTCTATAGCCCTAGCCATTACAATGATCTCGTGTAAAGATATTATATCTGGCTGTGAAAAAATAATCACTTGTAAAATCCTCATGTTCGCTAAAATTTGTGAGCATGTAAATGTTTTCTACGATAGTGGCTTAATTATGAATCTCTCTTGTGAGCGTAACCTAAGTTTGGCATGCGAGTTCAAAGATGGAAAGATTTCCAGATGGGCATAAAACTCGTGTACGGACCCGACCCGGACCCGGATACGGGTACGACCCGGTATAGGGTGTACCCGGTTTGGACCTGAAAAAAACCGGAAGGTTGGAACCGGGTTTAGGTGTATAGATTTTTCCCGAAACCGACCCGACCCAAACCCGACTCGATTGTACCCGGGTTCAACCCGGTTTTGACTGTTTTTTTTTTTTGCTTTTTAAAAAATTTAGCTGTTAAAAACGGCTATATAGCCGTTAGAAGATTTTTTTCTACCTTTTTTTTTGTCATTTTTGTCCCATAAGTTAGTATAAATATGTGTGGGTTGATATGGTTGAGTACTCAAGTCCCAAACGCAAAAAACGCAAAAAAATACTCTCGTTTACTCTCGTTTTACATTTTCACTCTCTCATTTTACACTTTCACTCTCTTGAATCTTGATATGGCCCACTCACAATCTTCCATTGGTCAAGGTTCGTCCAACACTCGAACGGTCGTTCGTGTTCTTGCACACAATCGTAACATGGATATTTGGTGCAATTGGGATATGGTTGAGTTGAGTGACGGGTCTGTAAAGGCTCGTTGCAAGTTTTGTGGAGCTTTGTTTGCTAAAGATTCTAACACGACTTTAAGCAAATACATTAGCAAGAAGTTTTGTAAGTCGTTGAAAAGTAATCTAGATTCGCAACAAACACAATTGGGTGGAGACGGTGGAATCTTTAATTACGATGTTAATACGGTTCGATATCGAATGGCGAAGTTCGTGATTCAAGAAGCTTTGCCTTTTAGTCACTTCGACAATCCTCGGTTGACCAACTTAATTCAAGAGACGCTTCAACCTCATTACACCCACGTAAGTCGTACTACACTTAGACGTTATTGTTTAAAATTATGGAAACAAGTAAAAAATGATTTGATTGTATTATTTGAAAATTTAAATACCGGTGTAAACTTAACTAATGACGTTTGGTCGGCTCCACACAGTTTACCCGAATCGTACCTTTGCGTCACCACTCATTGGGTAGATCCCAATTCATGACAAATGATGAAACGTACGATTGTATTTGATCTTTTTCCGTATCCACACACACGAGAATTTTTGTTTTACTTTTTAGATAATGTAATAACTACTTTTAATTTACAAAATAAACTTTTTTCAATTGCATTTGATAACGCCTCCAACAACACAACCGCAGTTGAAAAATTAAAATTAAAATATCTTCCAATTGCAAACGGTGATTTTTTTACATACTCGTTGTGTCGCACATATTATTAATCTAGTAGTGCAAGACGGGCTATCCATGGAATTTGTTGATAACTTTATTAAAGCTTTTCGATTTATGTTATATGACGTTTTTAAAAAAAAGTAGAAAAAGATATCAAGATTATAAACAACTTTGTAAGGATACGGAATTTATATTTTTAGGTCCTAATTGGGATGTACCTACTCGTGGAATTCGACTTGTCACATGTTTGATTGTGCTTTAAAACAAAAGGGCACTTTGAAAGCTTTTCATAATAGTCTTTCGGATAATGCTGAAGCCGACTCATTTCCGGATGTGGGTTGGAAGAATGTTCAACGTCTATCCGAGTTTCTTGAGGTGTTTAAAAACTCAACAATAAAATTATCGGAAATTTATTATCCCACTAGTTATTCGGTGCTTCAAGAATTATATTTTATGGCTTTGAATTTTAAAAATTTTTAAAATAAAAATCATATGTTTAACCAATGATAGAACCAATGAAAGAAAAGTTTAAAAAATATTCTAAGGAGTTACCACCCGTTTTTACTTGTGTCGCCGCTTTAAATCCGTTTTAAAATGTTACGGGGGTTGAATGTTTGATAGACGAGATAAATGACAATTTGGATATCCATGACGAAAACCTAATTTTTCAAACGAGTCAAAAATAATTTTTAATGAAAGTTGAAAACAATTAATAATTTTTATTTAAATAGATATGGGCCTAATGTAAACATAATCATGCCAAACGAATCAACCTCAAGTGCTAGTACCTCGGTTAAAGACCTGATTTTGACTATGTTGAATGTTGTTCGGGATGTGACGACTAAACGACAAAGGGGTAACACCCTAACATGTGAGCTCAGTAGATATAGTGGAACGGATTTTATTTCCACGATGACTACCAAAGACTATCGTGCATTCGATATTTTGGCTTAGTGGAAATGAAAAGAATCTCAATTTCCGATTCTTTCTGCTATGGCCCGTGATTTACTAAGCATCCAAGCTTCTACGGTAGCTTCGGAATCTGCTTTTTCTCTTAGTGACAGAGTGATATCATTGCGGAGAGCAAGACTAACTCCGGAAGCAGTGGAGATGTGCATTTGTTTAAAGGACCACTTAGACGCGATGGATCGTATACAAGACCAAACAAGCCTCAAAGACGAAATTACACTCGAAGCTAAAGTACACGATGAAAAGGTAGAAGAAAGAGCATCTTCTGGCACATCCGATGAAGAATTAGCATTTGATCAAGCATCTCATAAAAATAAACATTAGACGATAACTTAAATAAAAATTTTATTTTATTTTTTATTGATTCATTTATGTATTTTTAAGTTGTTTTAATATTGTTTTAGAAATACATGACAATTTATCCGATGTTTTTTTTTCAAAAATAATAAATGAATAATAATAATAATAATAATAATAATAATAATAATAATAATAATAATAATAATAATAATAATAATAATAATAATTATGATAATAATAATAAAAATAGTGATGATAATAATAATAATAATAATAATGATTTATATTAATAATAATACAAAAAAAAAAAACTGGATTGTACCCGGTTTCGGACCCGACCCGGACCCGACCCGGACCCGACCCTACCCTAACCAGGTATACCGGGTAGGGTTTGGCCGATGGTGAACCCGACTAGGGTTCGTACCCGGGTTCACCAATACCAGGGTACAAAAACCCAGTTGGGCCCAACCCGGGTTGTACCCGGTTTCGGGTCCGGCCCAAAACCCGAAATGCCCAACTCTACTTCTTACTACTCCAAGCTCCAATTTCTTACAAATCCGATTACAACCCATGTCCATAGTGTTGGACAACATATCCCGCATAATCAAGATGAAATCGACCATCTGAACAATATAAGCTAAGTAGCAAAGTGCTTTACTATAGTTGTCAAGAACTAGCTTCACTCCTAAAATACCATGAAAAGGACAAGTGGCTCGACTATTTTGGAGGCCCAACAAAATATTCATAAACCGCTTAATGAACCCAACAAATACTTTTTTGATAACAACTCCATTATTGTGAAAATTTATGTCAAAATGTTCTTTTAAAAACAAAAAAACAGTATAATAAGTTAAAAAGAAAACTAATAACTAGGAAAAATCAAATTAAATGCTAGATTATTTATTAAAATAAAATAATTAGATTATTAAGTAAAGTTAAATAACAAAAGAAAAGCATGATAACTTGTCACAATGCTATTAGTTCTAAAAGTTTTTTATCAACTCCTTTGGGTTCCATGAAGAAGTAGAAGCCATCCACGCCAAAATGTGACGGTACCTAGCCCGTGCACCAGTGTTATTACCTGCCCAGTAACACACTATGCAGATTCTAAAATACATATGGAGCAAAAATTATTTAATTATATTATACTAGAACTTTAAATACATATAAAGCAACACAAACCGTAGGGTAATAATTCAAACATCTACATCGCGATATCCCTAAACATTTGTACCATCTAAATCATGTAACACTTGTCTTTCTTCAACCTCCCGGTTTTCGATTAGTAGTCTAGTACGACTGACAAATCAGTGGATGTTTTATCAACCAACATAACTATATTGAAAAAAAAAGATTAAATAATAACAAGAATGGTAAAATGCAACCAGCCTGAATTTATTGAGGACCATAACTAACCACTAAAAGAACAAGTAACTCCTCTCATGAGCTTGTGAGGATCCTATATACATGAAGTAAAAAACCCCTGTGAGCTGCATTCACTTTTATAGAAACCAGAAATTAATAAAAAAAAAACGTCCAACGACTGATAATGGCAAGCCGACAATACGTTAACATAAACAAAATCTTAAAAACCTTCCATTTTATTAAAAAAATTTTCCTCATCTTTTTTTAACTAAAAGTACAGATGGAAAGTAAGTTACATATATGATTTATTTAGTGGTATTATCATTATAACATTTTGAGCTAGAGGTCTTATTAGAAGCAGTCTCTATATCTTCTATCTCCTAGATAGTAAGATTTGCTCTCATCCCACTGTTTTAGACTCTACTTTACAAGTGAGATGTTTCTAGGTGTGTTTCTTTGTTATTAGTTTTTAGGGTTTGGGAGAGGTAACAACCTATCAAAAGTTGGTCAACAACCTATCAAGTGTCAAGAGAAATCATGGAAGTTAAGGGATCTCAGAATGTTGTATGTACAAGCAAATGGGCCTCATTTTCAGGTTGAACTGAGGCTAAAAGAGAAGCAACCTTGTGAGCTTGCTTTGTGGGTTTTCATGCCAGTTTTAGGGTCACACAATGATGATTCACAAAAGAGGAGACTTTAGACAGAATTTTGAAACTCCAACCTATCCCTTAAGGAGATGGTGACTTTTGGGTGGGGGTGATGTTAGACCAGTAAGTGTCATGACCTGTTTTAACAATTATGGTTTAGTAGTAAGTAGAAAGTTATTGTCTATAGCAGATTACCTAAATCATCAGAGGGGTGAGAATTTTCCACATTGTGATGTATAATCATGATTTATGATCTACCAGCTTACAAAATAAATCATGTAAATTGGGAACTTAAGTACGTATCTCAGTTTTAATCCACCTACATTCTTCATTTTCAATTTTCAACCCCACCCCCCCTCTCTTTTCTCAACTATTTCACATCTCTACCTTTTTGGCCATTGGTTTGTTGAAGATTCAAATACAATGATCTTGTTTCACACTTAATATTCATTATATTATAGTTACAAAAATGCAACAGATTTATTGTTAGCTTTATAAGATAGAAAATGACCATAAACCTGACCTCTTTATTAGTTCATCCTGAGGTTGAACCCTTTGCTAGAGTAGCTTCATGTTCTTGGCGCCTACGTTCTCTCTGCAACTAATATTATATTAGTACCAAATACTGAATATGTATATAAGAAAGATAACAATCTACAGATAATAAGTACATTATTTATCGGATTAATCACAATAAAACACAACTTACTGTTACCTGTTTCTCACTGTATGGGAGAAAGCAGACAAAATCAGAGATAAAAAAATCTACAGATAATTGTACAATAATGACATTAAACAGAGATAAAAAACTATACCCTTCTTTCCCAATATGGGAGAAAGCAGACAAAATCATAAACGGGAGAAATTGTTGACACCAAAACAACATTCAATCCAGTAAATAGCAAAAGAGCAGCCATTGGACGGGTTTTATGTGGCATTTTTCTCTATGTTGAAGTTTACTCCTGCAAGAAACATTTCCAATTTTAATATTTGGTCTAGCAATGGTGAATCTGTATCACATACACATTTAGCACTGGAAAACAAACAAACAATCAAACATAACTATAACATAAGTACACAAAATGAAGTTATACTCATAATATATACCTGTATCATATGTCATTAGTCTACAACTGATGTTTAATGGAAAAGTATTGTTTAGTAAGTGCTTTGTAAGGAATATATGATCAACTCAAAATCTACCATTTTGAGCTCTCAACTCTTTCAAACAAGATGTTTATCAGATAAATTTGAATAATAATGTTGATAACCTTGTCATAAGTTTAATAAAAGACACAATAGTGAAATGCGACTGATAACAAAGTCAAAGATAGCACCTGCAATAGAGCCATGGTCTTAAATGTGTGTTTTGTGTTTTAGCTCCTCTAATTCCAATTTCCATATTTCCATTCCATAGTAACGGAATCAAATTTAGCACATTAATACACACACATATATAAAGATATATAATGAGTATAATACTAAAAACTAATGAAAATTTGTAATTAGGGCTTCCATTGAAAGAAGCGCTCATCATAAATGCATAACAGGTAAGATTCAAAAGAAGAATGATTTTGACCTAAAAGAATGATTCAAAAGAAAACACGAGATCAAGTTTCAGAAGTATTAAATTGATTTGATATAAGTTTTTATCACACTTAACTTGGTAGAGCATAAAGCAACTAACCTCCAAAGGTTCAAGTGGTTTGGCTTAACGAATCAAGAACTGAAATGTTGGAGTCGGGCTGACAGGATGATGGTAGCGATGGTGACGGTGTCTTTGATGGCGGTGGTGGGTAAGGGGGTATAAGGGTAGGGTTTTCACTTTTCAGTTTTGTTATTGATAATACCATGTGTATTACTGTACTTTAGAAACCCCAATCAAATTGTACCACGACTTTGATTTGTGCTATATGCTTTGTGTATAGATTAAAAGTGAAAAGAGATTGTGTTTTTGAGTTTGAAAATAGAATGAAACCTTTATGTTGTTGATTTTTTTTTAAAGAAAGTGAATAAAATGAAATGAAAATTTTCAAAAAAATTTCATTTTAACTTTGCTTTCAAAATGAAAGAAAATAAAAATATATGAAATAAAACACACAAAATTTTTACTTTTTATTTTTATTTTTTTTGAATTTTAAAACACGAAAATTTAATATATTTTTTTTCTTTCAATTTCTTTTATCTCCTTAATTTCTTTTCTTTTTATTTTTTTTCATCATTAATTTCCTTTCCATTCTTTTTTTTTCTTCTCTTTCTTTTATTAAACTCGGAAACGCAACGTAAGTGAATGAAACTTAACACATCACATATGACTTTGATTTATTGGTTAAGACTTCATGTCTAGACTTATGTAACCCGGTGTGTTTTTTTTTTTTAGCTTATAATGCTTCTTCTAATATTTGTTTTTATAGTTTTTTTTTTCTATTTTCTTTGTTATTGATTTCTTTAACAAAATTTTTATTTTCAATGTAGTTTACACTTTCGTTTCTTAATATAATTTATCGACGTTAAAAATTCGTTTCAGTGTTGGTTTTTTTAATGGCTTCGACTTTTTCAACGTTTTAATGTTAATTTACTAAATACTTGTCGGTATAAATTCAAGTCCTTCTGCATTTTGACATAAATTTTATTCAGAAACGAGTCAAGTCCGATGTAAAACGTTTTCACGTTTATTTTTATATATGTCGTTAGATACTTAGATGGTCTACGTTTTGATTTTTGTCTAAATTTTAATGTAAATTTTGTTCTGAATTGAGTCGGATCAAATATAAAACATTTTCATGCTTATTTTTTCTATACGATGTGAGATAGTCTAAGTTTCGACTTTCGTCTAGATTTTGACGTAAATTTTATTCAGACTTCAGTAGGGTCAAATATAAAATGCTTTCGTGCTTATTTTTATATATTGTTGTGAGATGGTCTACGTTTCGATGTTCCTCTAAGTTCTAACGTAAATTTGGTTATGAACTTAATCGGGTAAAATATAACACGTTTTTGTGCTTATTTTTATGTACGTTTTGAGTTGGAATATGTTTCGACGTAAGTTTTCCTTGAAAATAAGTCGGGTCAAATATAGTATGTTTTTATTCGACGGTATAAATCTGAGTTAAGCTTCGGTTTGATGTAAATTTAGTTCGAAAATGAATTGGAGCGATTGTAATCTATACTTAATCACGCTGCATAAGACGCGGCCGCAACGCGCGACGGGTAAAAAAGCTAGTTTTAATATATTTTTAAAAACTAAAAATTATAAATGAGTTATTAACAGGTTAATAGATATTTAACCAGGTTAGACATGAAATTTAACGTGTCTTAACGTGTTGACCTGTTTAAGACACGAAACTTGTTAAGCTCAAACAATAAACTTGTTAAGCTCAAACACGAAATCTGTTAACTTCGTGTCGTGTCGTGTTAACAAGTTCGTGTGAGAGATTAACAGCCCTATCATAAACCCTAGAATTATCAAAACTCAAGTTTAGCTTACCCTGTATTCCATCCCAAATCGACTACCAAAATCAAGTCTAAATCGAATCTGAATGCCAAACCAAAAGTAGCTAAGCTAACACTAGAAAATTTCAATATGCATCTAAATAACCTATCGAAAATTAGATACTTTCATGTATTAAGAAACTCAGTAAACATATAAAAGTTGCATTATAGAATATCATGTTTGCAATTAAGTCTCAAAAGAAAACTAACAACATTCCATGAAAATGGTTAATGTGCATAATTCCTAGTGTGCAAAAAGTTACAATCTTTGCTTAGAAGACGAACCAAAGAAGAGAAATTGTAGAACCAAAGTATTCAATTAAAGAGAAACAATCATTGATTCAATAATATGCCATACATAAAACAACAATCAGACATAATTCATACAAGATAAACCCTTACACACTTCCACTGTGATATGAAAAACTTAAGGATGTCAAAAATCACACCGTCACAAATTCATATCATAAACCCTATTAGCAATTAAAACCTATATGATTTCACTAATTACAATTAGATTTGGCGTTTAAGTAATTTAGGGTTCATAAGGTCATCACCACTTATCAGAAATCAAAATTTGACACAAAGTTGAGAGAAGTGGAGACCTGAAGCACGGTGTTAGTTATCGCCGGTGGCCGGAGAAGCACCGTGAAGTGGTGGTCGCCGGTGGGAGTGTCTGAGAAGTGCAACGATTAGCTAATATTGGAATGTAACACAAAGGTGAACCTGTGGGTAAAAGTTTAATACGCTGGCCTAACCAATACTAGGTCTATGACACCTTTTGACGAGCCCAAAATTTTTGGTAAGTTTTGTTTTGACCTGTTCGGTTTGGGTTTATGTTGGTTTTTACCCCGTTTGAATTTGAAAGTTATTTGGCGGTTAGGGTTCATCCCTCACCAGCTTTTAACAAATCGATTTTAATACTGGTTTCAATTTAGGTTGGTTTGCTGGTTCACATTTTGTCTAAAGTAGCAAGTCTTATATTATATACGCATTAGCATTTTTATTTTATTTTAAAAAGAAAAAGGAAATAGTTTCTCTTTGAGTTTATAATATTCTTTATTTAATAGTTTTATTATAAAAACTAGTGTTATATTTGACGTTTTTTTAAACAACCAAAACAAAAAGGTCTCATATGAACACATGCCCATCATCATCGAAATTAACAAACAATAGTGTCATTCAACAGGATTAGATCACCTGTATAGTAACAAAGTCTCATAGACTATGATTCAGCATACCTGTATACCAACATCTATGAGGAGCTAAAGCTCAACATCATCGAAAACATGAGTAACGAAGTCTCAAGTAAGCTTAAGCTTAGCATCATCGACATCAAGAAATACCAAAACATCATCAACATCAACTATTTAAAAACCATATAAAACCATATCCGAAAACCCTAAAATCATACCGAAAGGACAGAGACGACCGACGACACCACCTCAATCACAAATGGGAGGCGGAACGACAACATACTATATAAATAAGATCACTGTGTTGAACCCTCATTTTCTTCCTGGATTGCAATTTAAACCTAACTTCAGGTTACTTTAAAACCCATAGAAAAAAAAAAAAAGAAGACTTTTGTTTCTTTCTGTTCAGGTGATCTGGTTTGTGTAATTGAACCCCATTAGGATCCTTGCTTAATTGAAATAAAGGTTTAAAGATTTGTTATTTAAACTATGTCATGAAAGGGAGGGGAACTAAACATCACATTAATATTACTTACTGTTTTGTTTTATTGTCAACTCAAACCATGGGTGTATAACTCATATTTTATAAAGGACACGTAGGCTAATGCAAATCTTGTAAGCTAAAGACTATCATAAGAAACAATTAATTGGTGTGGTTCGGTTAAGTTTGTGAAGCTCTGTTCATTTGTTAAACAAAATTTGAGGCCCTTTTCAAATTTCATTGTTCTTAACTTTCCTTCTTTATTCAAGCATGGGATGACACTAAACCTTGAATAAATCTATTTTCTCCATAAGTCACCATGAAATTTTTTGTTTGATTAAGATTTAAAAGAAAGCTAGCATGAGCCTCAATCTATTTATAATATGAAATACAACAAATGTAATTTTTATGTGTATAATAAAAGCAACTGCAACCAAAATGACAGAAAAGGAATAAAACAAACATGCAAATGGTTCCCATGGAATACAACACGGGCACAAAGGCACTATGATCATACTCTTATGAGCAAGCTTTTGTATATATGCTATCAAGTTTCTGGAAATGTTCCAATTGTGATTAGTTAAAAGTAAAAACTAATGACATAATACATGGCTCATGAAAAGTTAATCACTCAAGTTTTACACTAGTGTAGAGAAAGTGTCTATCACTTCATCAGAAACATTAGATGTCATCGACTTAAATATATCCGATTAATTTATGCACCATAACTACTTGGTGGATTGAAAAACATGCAATTAACTAGAACACAAGATAAAGAAACAAATGCAAAACTCTATCAAGCCTTAAGTGAACTAATCAAGTAATTAACTATATCAAGTCTCAAGTACGCTAATAAAGAAACCAAATCAACTAATCAAGTGAACTAAAAAATCAGCCAATTCTAATAAGAATAAGAAAGAGGTTCAAATACAAAGTGTATTTTTGCTACAAAGTGTGAGAAAACACAATGAGTCAAAAAAAAGTCACAAAAAAAATTATATCTCACAATCTAAATCAAATTTCAAAAAAGTAATTTCGAGCTTTTGTTCCCCTAGCCGTCCTTACTAAGAAAAAAAATAAACGAAAAATAAAAAAATAAAAAAATTAACGTTTTTTTATTGTGTCATTTATGAAAGACACAATGACATTGTGAAAGACACAATGACGTCATTGTGTCATTATGAAAAACACAATAATGTCATTGTGTCAAAAGATACAATGAATTTTTTTATTTTTTTTATTTTTTATCTGAAAGAGGACGGAGAGAGGAACCGAGACTCCGAAATACTTCTTTTAAATTCGATTTAGATTGTGAGGTATAATTTTTTTGTGACTTTTTTTGCTTCATTGTGCCTTCTCACACTTTGTAGCAAAAATACACTTTGTAGAATAACCTCACACTATGAATAAATCAACTTACCATTAAAGTACTAAACATGAGTGTCAAACAGGAATCGCATAAACCTAAATCACAAAATAGTTAAGAATTAAACATAAAATCAGATAATGGCTTAACGGAGGATAATGAGAAATTAATCGCAGTTAAAATCACAGAATAAGAATCAGACGGGCAGTTAGACAGATTAAAAGAAAGCAATGGACACACAAATAAATAAAAAGTTGAAATCATGAGAACTAAGAACTCAAAATATTATACAAAGAGAGTAACAATAATATGTATGAAGCTTCAAATTTACCAGCATCATGAACAAAAAGGATGACATTTGAGAACTTCTACCCTCTAGCATTTGAGTTTTGAAACAACTCTAGTTTATTGTTGCTTGTAACTCTTAGATTATCCTTTAATCTCTCCTTTAATTGTTTAGCTGAGAACTACTATGGATGACCATGGGAAACGTAAGCTTCTGGGGACCGATAAACATAAACTGCGAATAGTAAACTAATAAGCCTTAATTTCCCAAAAAAAATCAGTATGGGTATTGATTACCGTAAGATTATCAAAGTAACAATTAAGAACCGTTATTCTCTTCCACGCATCAACGATTTGCTTCACCTGCTTCAAGGTCGATTTTATATCCCGAAGATAGACTTGAGGTCGGAATATCATTATCTAATGGTCCGAGAGGATGACATATATAAGGCGGCATTCAGAACTTGGTATTGTCACCATGAGTTTTTGGTTATGCCAAATGGGTTTACCAACGTACCAACAGTTTTCATAGATCTCATGAACCGAGTGCATAAATCCCATCTGGACAAATTTCTCAACGTTTTTGCTGAGGACATTCTAGTATATACAAAGAATAAGGGGGAGCATGAGGAGCATGAGTTTAGAACTACCAAAACAAGGATAACTGTATTCCAACTTTTTGAGGTGTGACTTCTAAATGAAGTTCAATTTTTGGGTCATGTGGTCAGCGAAAAATGAATGCCTGTTGACCGGGCAAGAATAGAAGCCACCAAGAAATGGGCTATGCCTAAGACTCCGACTAAAGTACAATAGTTTCTTGGGTTGGCTGGTTATTACCGACGAGTGATTGAAGGGTTTATGAAGATCGTACAACCTCTAACGACATTAACTCCTAAAAGGCACCACATACGATTGGTGTGACAAGTGAGAACCCGCATTTCAGGATATGAAACAAAAACTCTGTACTATCCCGATAGTATCCCTACTGGAGGGAAATACTTGATTTCGTGGTATAATGCGGTGCTTCCATCCAAGTCTCGGTTGTGTGTTGACGCAATACAAGAAGGTTATCGAATACGCTTCCTATCAGCTGAAAGTTCATAAGAAGAACTACATAACACACAACTCCAAGTTGAGAGTCATTGATTTGCACGTAAGATATAACAGTATACTTGTACGGTACCAAATGTGTCATTTTACCGATCACAAAAGCCTTTAGTATATCTTTGAACAGAAGGAGCTAAACATGAGACAACATCGTTGGGTCGACCTGTTAAACGACTATGACAATGTGATGAAGTAACATCTGGGTAAGGATAATGTCGTAGCCGATGCCCTAAGTTGAAAGTAAACACCTAAACCAAAGAGAGTGCGAGCATTAAAGCTTACCATTCACGCTAGACTGCCTGATCAAATCTGTAATGCTCAAATTGAGGCTTTGAAGGACGAGAATTGGAAGGATGAATCCATGCAAGACATAGAAAAGCACTTAGTGATAAATCCGAAGGAATTCCTTATTTCATGGAAGGAATATGGATTTTTATGTACGTGAATTTACGAGAGCTGGTAATGAATGTACCTCATACGACTCGATATCCGATTCATCGAGGTTCAGGTAAGATGTACCATGATTTGAAAGTTCTTTATCTGTGGCAGAATGTGAAAGGAGATATCACCATGCATGTAAGCAAGTGTTTAACTTGTTCTAAAGCTAAGGTGGAATATCAAGGATCATCTGGTTTACTCCAACAACCACAAATTCTAGAATGGAAGTGGGAGTAGATCTCAATAGATTTCATTGTGAAGTTATATCAAACTCTTAGTGGATGCCATATAATTTGGGTAATAGTAGATCGCTTAAGAAAATCCACACACTTCTTGGATATTAGAGAGACTGATTGAATGAGAAGTTAACTCACACCTAACTAAGAGAAAAAGTCTCTTGGCACGAGGTGCCAGTTTTTCATCATCTCCGATCATGACACTCGATTCATTCCTTACTATTGGAGGTCATTACAAATGTCATTAGGAACATGGTTGGATAGGAGCACGACGTATCATTCGTAAACTAATAGTTAGAATGTGCGTACGACTCACACTCTAGAAGACATGTTGTGAGCATGTGCTATTGATTTAGGTAGTAATTTGGAAACCCACCCAAATATGATTAAGGTTTCTTACGATAACAGTTACTACCCGACGATCAAGGCCGCACTGTTTAGACATTCTATGGAAGTAAGTGTCGATCACCTATCTATTGGGTAGAAGTTAAAGGAAAGTCAACTTACAGGTCCTGAACTTGTGCATGAGATGACTAAGAAAATTGTACAAATTCATAACCCCAGGGCAGTAGCATGTGACTAAGAAAGGATTTACGTGGGCTAACGCCAATAAAATCCATTGAATACTAAATCCACAACAAGGTACATCTAAAAGTGTCACCTTGGAAACATGCAATTTGTTTTGGAAAAACGAGAAAAGTTAAACCCATACTACGTTGGATCTTTTGAGATTGTCAAAAGGGTTGGAGCAGTAGATTAACAACTCAATTTGCCTAGAGAACTCAGTGGAGTACATAACGTGTTACACGTTTCAGACATGAAGAAATGTCTGTCTGTTGAAACAGTCGTCATTCTGTTAAATGAGAAACAGATGAACACGCAGCTGCGATTCATCGAGGCACTAGTTGAAATCATGGACCAAGTGGTCAAACACTCAAGCATAATTGTACCTTTACTGTTAAAGTTAGTTTGAACTCTAAGTGTGGATTAGAGTTTACCTTGGAACACGAGAATCATATAAAGGTAAAATACCCGCAGTTTACCTGTTCGGAATTTCGAGGCGAAATTCCTTCAACAAGGGGATGATGTGACAACCAGGAAATTTTCGTCCGTCTTTTACCAGAGTTTATTAAATTTCGGGACAAAATTTCTTTCAACAAGGGGATGATGTGACACCCGGCATTTTCAGGTCACTTTTCGATCATCACAATCATGGTTTTCCAATCATACATTCATGCATTTAATATTATTTACTTAAATGCGTCATTTATTGCATAAACATTCATGAACCTTTCATGTAACGGTAATTAGAAGAATTGCCAGATCGCATGCGCGTCTGTCCCCGAACGTTGGTGACTTGTCAAATTAGTTTTTAAACAATCATAATTGGTGTAAAGTTATGTGTTATGTGATTATATGATTAAATGTGTAGCTTGGTTGTGAAAATTGGGAATTTTCTGGCATTTATGCGTTTTCACGTATTTTCGGCTTTTAATGCATAATTATTATAAATATGCCTTTGAACTAGCAAAATGAATATTATTTCATGTTATTAATGTTTTTTGATATTATATGAGCATTTGGAGGTTTCGGTGTAGAAAAAGTTCAATCGCGTAGCGTTAAAACAATTTTTATAAAAGACGGGACCTTTCTTGTAAAAAAAAAGTATAAAACCCAACCCCCCAACCCTAATCACCATTTGGCCGTCCCTTCACCTTCCCCTTCATCATTTTCGCAGCAAATCACACACACACACACACACTAAGGACACTTTCTTTGATCTTGTTCTTGCTTCTAGGTGGTGATTTTCATCGTTTCTTGCATCAAACGCGTACTAGGGATCATCATCTAAGTATTTCAAGTAAGTTTTTATGTTTGATTTCATGTTCTTTGATTATCATGATGAACATGAACCCTAGAAATCCAAACTCAAGTCAAAACTTGAAATTGATTGAAATTGATGATTGATTATGTGTTAGTATTCAATATAATGATATTTGTACGGATTGGTTTTGTGAAATTGTTTCGTTTTGATCAAAAACCAAGACTTACTTATAATGAAAACTTTAATTTGGGGCTTTTGTAGAAATTATACGAATTAGATGAAATTGGATTGAATTGATGGTTCTAGGATGTTAGTTGTTGCTAGTGGATGATAATTCATGTTTCGAACTTTTGATTTTGGCTTAGTTTTTGATTACTTTCCATTATAGGAAACTTTTTGGGTAAGTTAGTTTATAGATGATGATTTATGCATGTGTGATGAGATGTGATAATTGTTATATGATGTTTAGAGCATAAGAAAGGATTGAGAATATCCAAATAGTGAAAAACGCATCGTATGAATATGCTTGCTATTTATGAAAACTTTCATGACTTGATGTGATGAATGATGAGTATAATATATGTAAACATGTTATGGTGATGTGATTGATGTTGAAATGATCATAGGAACATGTTAGGAGATTTGGATGAAATTTGTGCAACTTATGTTCTTATGTTTTAAATTACAAAACTTTGGGCATGATGAAGAATTTAGGTTATGTTTACATGTTATGGATGATTGTTGGATGTGTTACATGTATAATTGAGATGGTTGTTGTGGTATTATTCATAATCTTTACACCGGTTGCACATGTGTAACGATGTCATACTTTCCAAAAATAGAAACTTTTCAAAAATAGATTTCCGACATGAAACTTAATATGAATCATTATTTGAGCTATTTGAGAATGACTAAACATATTTTTATTTATTTGAGTCACCAACGGGTCATCGGGTCAGTCGGGTCAACTTTGGTCAACAAAAGTCAACTTTGTCAAACTTGTCAAATATTTCTCGAACACACTAATAGTTTATGTTGTTTGGATACAACGGGGTTCATCATGTTTATTATGTACAAACACTCATGGACCAATTTTTTAGGTAACGATTAGCTTTCAACTTATACACTTCAGGTTTTTTTTCACTGCGCATCTAAGGTGAGTCTTCACGACCCAACTTTTACTTACTTCCCTTTTTGGGGAGAAGCATGCAAACTATTTTTATCTGGTTTTGGTATTATTGGTATATCTCCTGTTACTGTAGTGCAAACATTATCACGCAAGTCCTTACACACTCGAACTGTTAATATCGAAATAGCAAGGTAATTTTGAGTAGACTACTGGGTTTGACAAACCCCACCCGCATTAGTCGCGCTAACTCGACTGGAGGTCGAACGAGTGTTTAATTGACCTAGACACTTGCCATTGTTCTGTGATAAGACATGGCGGAAGGCAAAACAACTCACAAACAGTCAGCTTCGGTTCGAAACGCTAAGTAACTCGATATATAGACTAGCTACCTATGGTATACCTTTGTTTACTTTTACCAAGCAAATGTTCAAACATATTTACTGATTTAAACCTGTGAACTCACCAATCTTATGTTGACACATTTTAGCATGTCTTCTCAGGTTGCAGGCACGCTTAAGGCTAGGGTTGCATATCTAAGGTTCATGCATCCTCTGTACTGTTTGGAAGCAAGTTCATTTACATTTACTACTTTCATTGGGCGCCTTGTTTTGCGCATTTATTACTCATGGTTTTATAAATGTGTTACTCTTCCGCACTGATTACATTGATAACTATATAAGGTTAAATTGTTATTTAAATCACATATAGTGTCGTTTGATATGACTGTGTCTAAGATCCTGGTTTGTCACACGCCTTGCGGTAAAACCCCGCCGGTGGATTTTGAGGGTGTGACACTCACCCTATGAATAAATTAACTTACCAATTAAAGTACTAAACATGAGTGTCAAACAGGAATCACATAAACATAATTCACAAAATAGTTAAGAATTAAACATAAAATCATATAATGGCTTAACGAAGATAATGAGAAATTAATCGCAGTTAAAATCACAGAATAAGAATCAGACGGGCAGTTAGACAGATTAAAAGAATGCAATGGCCACACAAATAAATAAAAGTTAAAATCGTGAGAACTAAGAACTCAAAATATTATACAAAGAGAGTAACAATAATATGTATGAAGCTTCAAATTTACCAGCATCATGAACAAAAAGGATGACATTTGAGAACTTCAACCCTCTAGCATTTGAGTTTTGAAACAACTCTAGTTTATTGTTGCTTGTAACTCTTAGATTATCCTTTAATCTCTCCTTAATTGTTTAGTTGGGAACTACTATGGATGACCATGGGAAACGTAAGCTTATGGGGACCGACAAACATAAACTGTGAATAGTAAACTAATAAGCCTAATTTCCCAAAAAAAAAAATTTGGTTGACTTTCTAATATGAAGGCCCAAGCAGGCTCCGCCTTGCCCATAAACAAATAGAGCCGGGCTTGCGTATGTATCTACATGTTTTTTTCTGATATGTTATTCTCATTCTTGTAACCATATTTTTTTAATATATTTTATGCACGTAACATAACTTATTTTTAAAAATTTAAGTTTGAAACAATTTATTCTTCACACGAATAACAAACCTTTTTCACGTAAATGTGAGATCTTACAACACAAAAAACACATCTTTCTACTCTAATACAATAGTAACTTGGTATGATACATGGCAACACTATAATCATTCTCACCAAAAAATTCTCGCATCTATCTCCTATTAAATAATCACCTTAATTACTAATAATATTATTTAACACTTTTTTAGATTCAATACATTAAAAAGAGATACTTTTATTAATGTCATTTCTAAATAAAAAATTTTTTAAAAAATAATAAATTTTTCTAAAGCATCAAACTTTTTAAAAATACAAAATATTTTAGAATTGGTACTTTTAAAAAGTTAATATTTTAAAAACTAAAAATAATTAAATTTAAGAGTTATAATAAAGAAATTTTTAAAAATGACATTTCTATATGGTTTGTTTTAGAATAATTTTAAAAAATTAATATCACTATTTTATTAATTATAGTATTTACTTATATGTAATTTCAGTTATATCATATCTTAAAATATCATTTAAAAATTAATAAATTTATTATATTAATATTTTATTTACTTAATCCGTGTAATACACGAATTTACTAAAGAATGTGTAACATATAGTAGTTACTTTTCTTTTAACTATGAAAAAATCACAATTAAAACTAATCAAAGTTTTAATTTTTTTTTTACGTGTCTTCATTCTGGACCGATGAATATTATATTAAAAATTAAAACATTGGAAATACTGGTGGGCGTGACGAATGCTGACAGAAAAACATTTTCTATCAAAAAAATATGAAAAGATGCTGAAAATTTATAAGACCAACACCAAGTCAACAAGATCCATTTTCCCTTCATCAAAGCTTCTAATAATGTCTCCCTTCTGAACTGGTAATTAAGGTAAGTTCTTTACAACTGTTTTATGATTGATTTTGAGGTAAATTTATTCGATTTTTAGGGTTTTATGGATCAAAATAGGGCGTTCTTTAGTGCATAAAGATTCAGTTTTAATCTTTTTTTTTTGGGTTTTTGTTATGTGTTTTGTGTTCTAAATTCTGGGGATTTGGTTTGTGAATTGGTAGATCAAGATGTTGATTGATGGGTAGCAAAAGCTTCAAGATTGGTGGAAAAGCTAATACAAGTGCTGGTGACTCCATGCCTAGCTTTATCTCCAATTCAAAGTAATTTCTTATCTGGTTTGTTGTAATCTGTATAAAATTTGTCAAATTTGTGGTCTTTTTTTGTTAATAGTCTCAAACCCAAATATTGGAATTTGAAAGTGAAAAAAGGTTAAAAGTTTTGTAGTTTGATGGTTTATGTTTGAATCTTTATCCATCAAATATAAAGTTAAAGCTTTTGTTACCTTTTAAAGCTATGGTTTAGTTGAGTTCTTGGATTGTATGAATTAGTGATTTATATTAAGCTATTTATATCAAGCATTTGTTACCTTTTGGATGTGAGTTTAAATTGAGTGATTGGGTCAAAATGATTATGGTTGTGATTTGTTAACCTTTTACAATCGAATTATTGCATCCCAAGAAGCGTGTATGGGTATGATTGAGATTGATCATTTAAACAACTTATTCATATGCTTATAAGCAGATTCAGCTAATCAATTTATTGAAAACGAGTTGCTTTGCGCTAAGGGTAAACATGTAATTTTGAATCCACAAAACAATAGTTAGTTTGAAATAAGCAATCTCATAAAGTGGACATCTACTTTTAGAAAACACAAGTTGTTTTTAGAAAACTCTCATTTGAGGTAAATGCAAAAATACCTATCCCTCCTTGGCTCTAATAAACTGACTGTATGATCATATGGTTCTAATTACTTAAATCTAATTAGTGGTGCAGAGGGGAACACGGGTCCATCCTCTCGAGCTTCTAATTTTGGACCCAATGAGCAACCCGTTGGATTTCGTGGAGGAGGTATAGTAATACTAATACGGTTTCTAATCACCCACGTTGACCCAAACCCGTAACCTAACCAACCCAATTGGCGGTCGTACTTACCATTATTTTATTGTGTTTTTATTCCAGTGTACAACTCCACTTCTTTAAGCAATCTAACCATGCACCCTGATCTCCAATTTGGTACATATGAAAAGGTGATTTTGATGTGTAAATGTTTTGACCAAATGTTTATATATTATCTATAATCTGGCTATTTGTAATGTTATAACCACTACTACTGTTATTATTATTATGACTTATACTAGCTGCCATATTTTATGATTTAGATGTTACAAGGACAAAATGTATCACAACCGAATCAAGTTTCAAATTCTGATACTTCCACTGAGATGGACCCTGAAGACAAGATTCAAAGAGTATCCATACTACTTTTGAAATTCCTGAGTATTCGTTTTTGTTTGTGAGATATAGAACTGTTAGATGTTAATTTTGATTGTTTAAATGTTTTTTCATTATCCTGTTTGCAGTATGATATTGATACATCCAATCCTTATATGGCTTCTGGTTCTAATGACAAAGAGAAAGATAAATTTCCGGAGCAAAAGGTAATTTAAATGTTAGCAACACAAGTATGTTGTTTCTAATTTGAGTTTTATAAACTTTTTTCCTAATTTGTTGTTTTAAAATTTTAGACATTAAGACGACTGGCTCAGAACCGTGAGGCGGCTAGAAAGAGTAGGTTGAGGAAAAAGGTAAGAGCATAAAACGCCTAGCAATTATTAATTGTGGTAATTTCCACCCAATAATGGGTTAACAGGTTGATTCAGGTTATACTTTGTCTTTAACGCATGAAATGGGTAAATGTTGAAAACAACTAGCTAATATAGATACGGGTAGAAAGTCACCCAAAAGTGTTTTCAAAATGCATAAAACCTCCTACATTATTTTTTTCAAAAATATAATTATAGTTTTCTTTTTCTCTATCATATTTAACACATTTAGAACTCAGAAACTAAAAGAAGAGAAATGATTGTGGATCATGCAGCCCAACCCATTTTGACCCGTTATCCAACCCACTTTTAGTTTGAGTGTTACTATGAAGAAAAAGAATATATTAAGGTAAAAGTTTTTTTTTTGCACTTTATTGTAGGCATATGTGCAACAATTGGAGAATAGTCGACTGAAGCTAGCTCAACTAGAGCAGGAGGTCCAGCGAGCTCGGAAGCAGGTGTGTGTTTGCGTGTGTGCCATTTAAGATTTATCTTACAAATTTTAATTTATTTTTATTTTTGCAGGGTGTTGTAATTTCAAACACGGGTGATCAGGCTCAACCAAGTGCCAGGAATGGTATGTATAACTCTGCATACATTGGTATAATAATCTTAGGTTTTTTATTACTTTGTTTTATTTTAATCTACCAAATATGCTTCAAGTTTTCACTATCTTTCAAACATGGTTCTTTTCATTACCTTTAATACCTTATAATGTCTGAAACGGGACAAAAAGCCATCTTTTAATGACTCAAATATGCAAAAAAGGAACAACGGTTAAAACCTGACAAAGCCCTTCCTTTATTCACAAAATGTCATTTTTGTGAATTTCATCTTTTAGTTCTTAAACTAAGCCGAATTTGTAGCACTCAAACATCTGATTATCTGAAAATAATACATTACTACTTCAAAGAGCAGATGCACCTCCAAACACACTCTGTACATTACCTTCTATTATAGCTACTTGTGTGATTATTGTTGACCTGGTTACAGACGACTTGGTGATCAAGCGAAGTGTTTAATTGAAGTGTTTTCTTTATTTTTAAAATTCCTAGTATGTAGGATTAGAGTTTGGGTTTTACTTCCTTTCTAAGTCATAGGTAGTATAAATATCCTTGTAATTTTTTAGTCTTGTCATTTGTGTGGTTCAAGTATTATTAATAAAAGGAAAGAAAGAATCATGATCTAGATTTGGTCCATTTGGATCACAAACAATCGAGTTCAAATTACTGCTGTGAAGATCCAATTGAAACCTTCAATTTTTCAATATCACACTATCAGTTTCAATATTTATATTATATCTTTTTTTAATTAATTGGTGGGTACATGGTGTTCAATTGCCCAATTACAGGCTCACTGACGTTTGTAGCAGAATATTCACGATGGTTGGAAGAACAAAGCAAACATACTAGTGACCTCAGGACAGCAGTTACTTCACATAAAAATGACAATGAACTTCGTTCTTTAGTAGAAAACGCCACCTCACATTTCAATGAAATTTTTCGGCTAAAAAAAATTGCAGCAAAAGCTGATGTTTTCCATATAATATATGGAATGTGGACATCACCTGCAGAACGGTGTTTTCTATGGATTGGTGGTTTCGTTCATCTGAACTACTCAAGGCAAGTACTGTTACAACAAATGAAACAATATTCAAACACTGAAAAATGTGTAGTGTATCTGAAAAAAAAAAAAAAAAAAAAAAACATGCAAGTGGCAATTTGCTTTTAAACCCTCACTCTTGAAATGTGGAGAAACTGGTCAAAATTCCAGTTAAAACCGTGGACAAATTGCATGCCAGTCTCTGTACTTTTCAGTACATGGGCAAAAGGTTGGCTAATGGGTAAATATGGGTTTATGTCAAAATCGGTCATTTTTGTACGGTTCAAAATGGGTTGGGTTAGATTTGGCTGACCCATCAACACCTTTTGTCCATTCTATTTATTTTGAATATTGATGTATAAAATTTGATTGCAAGAAATATAATATCAAAAGAATGATATATATTCTTCAAAATAAAACGATTTAGGACATTTTAAGAATTTGAAAACATGTCTGGATGCTTTTGACCTTTTTGCCATTTCATTTTTGACTTTTTTTCAAAAAAAGAACATTTTACCCATTTGACCCATTATCAATAAATACAACTCTAATTGATTCGTTTCCACATTAATTGGTTGAAATTGGCACCTTTAGTTTTGCCGTAGAGAAATAATTATATCTCAAGACAGAGAGGTTTTACTTTTTAATTAATTAATAATATTTTTTATTTGTTGTCCAGATATCAACACTTTTAAGCATGAACTTTTTTATAATATCCACACTTCTGATTGTAGACTTTTTGGATCTTTGTCTATTATTATTTTACAAATTTATAAAAGCATGGACCTTTTTAATACTCTTATGCACTTATGAGCATTGAACTATTTTGTTTTTATTTATTAGGAGTATGTTAGTCATTTGTAATTTACCAAAGTATCATGCTGTTGAAATTAGGGATTGTTTTTCTTTTTCTGTGAATAATATCGATACAACATATATACAGCAAGAGACTAACTAACCCTAGAGCTATTTTAGGATACTATACTAATGTACAGGAATTACAATAAAATCATAATAAAATACATAAATAATATATTGACTAATACGCCCCCGCAGTTTGAGCATGGGGAAGAATGCGCAGACTGGTCTTGAACGCTGAAAGGCCCTTCGTGAAGGTATCTGCGTATTGGTAGTCAGCAGGTATATGTAGAACTCGGATGTCTCCTATGCGAACCTTGTCCCGCACAAAATGTATGTCAATTTCAACGTGTTTGGTGCGCTGATGTTGGACAGGATTGCCGGAGAGGTACACGGCTGAAACATTGTCACAAAAAATGATGCTGGCCTCTCGGGTAGGAACTGAAAGATCAAGGAGCAGATTCCGTAGCCAGGTGACTTCAGCTGTGGCGTTAGCAACACCATGGTATTCGGCTTCGGCACTCGAACGGGATACTGTGCGTTGACGCTTTGAAGACCAACAGAGAAGATTATCCCCCATAAAAACACAATAACCCGATGTGGATCGTCGAGAATCAGGGCACCCCCCCAGTCGGCATCCGAATATGCAGTAAGCGACGTAGACTTAGAGGGAGTGATTAATAAGCCATGAGAGAGCGTGCCTTTTAAATACCTCAGAATACGTTTGAGGAACTGAAAATGAGGTTCACGTGGAGCATGCATGAATAGGCAGACCTGTTGCACCGCGTAGGCAATGTCGGGTCTCGTAAATGTCAAGTATTGAAGTGCCCCCGCTAGACTTCTATATAAAGAGCCATCTGAAAGTGGTGCTCCAGCCGTGGCACTTAGCTTAGAGTCAGTGTCACAAGGAGTAGAGCTGGGTTTACAATTTTGCATGTTGGCCCGAGTAATGATGTCCGAGGCATAGGCTTGTTGCGAAAGGAACAACCCTCCCGATTTCTGTGTAACCTGTATGCCCAAAAAATGATGTACTTTCCCCAAATCTGTCATGGCAAACTCCTTAGAAAGAGATGAAATTATATCACGAAGGAGTTGGTTATCGGAGGCGGTAAGGATTATGTCATCCACATAAAGTAATAGATAAGCCATCCGAGTACCCTTTTTATAAATGAAAAGGGATGTGTCACAGGAGGAGCTGCGAAAACCGCAAGAGAGCAAGTAATTAGCAAATCGTTGATACCAGGCACGCGGTGCCTGTTTTAAACCGTATAGAGATTTGTGAAGCCTGCACACATAAGACGGGTTAGACCGGTTAGTAAAACCAGGGGGTTGGTACATGTACACAGTTTCGTTCAAGTCCCCGTGTAGGAATGCGTTCTTAACGTCTAACTGATTGATGGGCCAAGATCGAGACACAGCTAAACTGAGAACCATGCGTATAGTAGTAGGTTTAACAACGAGGCTAAATGTTTCATCACAATCTAAACCAACCCGCTGACATTTCCCATTAACAACTAGCCGGGCCTTATATCGTTCAAGAGACCCATTAGCATGAAATTTATGTTTATAGAGCCACATACAATTGATAATGTGTATCTGCAGGCTTTGGAACCAGTTCCCACGTA
Organism: Flaveria sonorensis; assembly: GCA_025506505.1. NCBI lineage: Eukaryota > Viridiplantae > Streptophyta > Magnoliopsida > Asterales > Asteraceae > Flaveria > Flaveria sonorensis. The sequence goes on from CM046434.1 coordinate 51,818,661, forward strand.
TTATTGTCTATTAAAGCCTTAAACTCGTTGGCCATGGCGGCACGCCAATTAGGATCAGAAAGGGCTTGAGTGAGGGATTTGGGAACAGGAGAGATTGGTGTGGTAGCGTTGTTGGTATGTAGATTTGCAGATGGGTTAGGCGGCTGGGAATGTGTACGAGATCGGGTTTGCATTGGGTGGATGGAGGGGTGTGTGGCATGGGCGGACGTGGTAGATGAGGATGGACCAGAGGCTCTCTGAAAGGCCTGAAATGCTGGTGTATATGAGGCTGGACCACTGGTTGTTTTGGGAAGGTGGGAAAAGGTAAATTGACAAGGTAGTGGGTTAGGGGAAGGCAGAGTTGTGGGGGAAGAGGAAGTGGCAGGAGGTGGAGATTGTTGAAGTGAGCTGCGTGAGCTGGTTGGTGAAGGGGAATGGCTGGAATTGGTGGGGCTGACTGGTTGAGCAGGAGTGGGGCCGTTGGGGATGGAGGAAGGATGAGTAAAGGGTGGAAACTAAGAGGGGTGAGGGATCTTCTTGTAAGAATGAGTAGTCAGGACCAGAAAACTCAGAAGTGGTTTGGAATGGAAATGTGTTTTCATCAAAGGTGACGTGGCGGGAGAGTATCGTTTTGCCTGTAGAAAGGTCAAGGCAACGGTATCCCCGATAATCAGGTGGGTATCCCAAGAAGACACAACGAGTGGATCGGAGGGAAAGTTTGTATTGGCGGGCAGCGGATTGATTTGGATAACAAGCACACCCAAAAACGCGCAAATGATCGTATGTTGGGTGTTTGAGATAGAGAGCGGAAAGGGGGGTACGATTTTGAAGAACTTTTGTGGGAATGATGTTATGCAAGTAGACGGATGTGTGAGGTGCTTCGACCCAATAGGAGGGAGGAATCGAGGCATGAGTTAGAAGACATAACATGATTTCGTTGAGTCGTCTAATCATACGTTCGGCTTTCCCATTTTGTTGGGAGGTTTGGGGACATGAAAACCGAAACTGAAGACCATGAGTGGTGGCAAACGTTTTGAAGGCGGTGTTATCAAACTCGCCACCCATGTCACATTGAAAAGACTTAATTGAGCAACGAAACTGAGTTTTAACAAAATTGTGAAACTCGATGAATTTTGTAAATGTTTCAGATTTGAATTTTAGTGGAAAAACCCAGGTATAGTTTGTGAAATCATCAATTAACACCATGTAATACTTGTAACCATTATGACTTTGGAGTGGAGAAGTCCACAAATCACAGTGTAATATATCAAATGGCATAAGTGTATTAGACAATGAAGGATGAAAAGGTAAACGTTTATTCTTAGCTAACTGACACGAATTGCAAACATCCATATAATTTGTCTTATTACATGAAATAAAATTAGAACAACGAAGAAAATCTAAAACATGCAATCCTGTGTGTCCAAGACGAGCATGCCAAGGAATGGAAGGAGACGTGGTGAGTAATGCAGAACCGGAAGTAGTGAAAGTGTTGGTAACTGGGTATAAGTGACTGGAACTATCATGACGGCTCAGGATCTTCCCAGTCTTGTAGTCCTTCACAGAAAAACCAAAAGGATCAAAGTTAACGGAAACCCAATTATCAATAGCAAAACGGCGGACGGAAATGAGATTTTTAATTATATTGGGTGAATAAAGTATATTTTTGAGGTTTAAGTTGTTTGGGTAGCCAGGAAGGGTGGTGTTTCCTGATCCGTGAATTGGAATGGATTGGCTATTACCAACAAGAATGGATTTAATAGGCGTAATACGAGGAGAAACGGAAACCATACCTGAATCAGAACTGAGATGATTTGTGGCCCCCGTGTCCATGTACCACTGATTATCGGGAGGCTGCATTGTCATGGCTTCAAAGGCGTAGCCTAGTTGAGATGGTTCCAAAGGATTCAATTCAGAGAGGTTGACCTGTGGTTGAGTAGCAGACCCGGATGACGGACGAGGAGGCTGTGGCTGCCAAGGTGATGGGCTGCCAAGGTGTGGCCCAGCCCTGTTGGGTGGGGTATGGGCATGGCGGGGGAGGTGCCCAATATGGAGGCCAATAGGCATTGGGTTGGGCTGGCCATGAAGAGTAACCACCGCGATTGGGGCCACTGGTGGACTGGGCTGACCGAGAGTAATATGCAGGTGGCTGAGTTGACCCAGTTGGGCCACGATTTGCCCTACGAGCATTCTGCCCAGAGCGTCGCTGATTAGCATTGCGACGGGGCTGTCTTCGAGACTGATCTCTGCGCTGTTGTTCATGGAACTGGTCACGAGACGGCTGGTCAGAAATAATAGCAGCGGCAATCGGTTGATGAGTGTCGCGCTTGTCGTCGCTGGAGGCTGACTGAAGCATGCTACAGGCTTCTTCCCAAGATGGTAATTGTTGATTAATGACTGTGCCAATGGGATCATATTCCTGAGGCAGTCCCCGCACCAGTTTCAGGACCAGTCGGGTATCACTGACTGGGCTGTCCACATCTGAAAGTTTATCAGCAGTCTCTTTGAGTTTCTGAAAATAAGCCTCGAGAGAAGAAAAATCTGTTAGCTTCAGGTTGTTAAATTCCTGTTCAAGAGCTGCAGCTCTGGAGCCCTTACTGTTCAAGAAAATATTCTTGATTCGAGTCCAGGCTTTAAACGCAGTAGACTCGGTTTCCAAAACCCGAATCAGTAATTCATCCGACAGTGTCCCGTAGATCCACCGTAGGATGATAGCGTCGATTTTGTTCCAGGATTCAAACTTTGGGTCTGTTGGTTCAGGAGGTTTCGTGCCATCAATATGATGCAAGACATCGTAGCCTCGAGCATGAAGAAGAAAGAGTTTGACCCACGACGAATACGACACCTTTGTTCCGTCCAAGACTCGGATTTTGTGCTGTATGTTCGTCACGGTATAGACGGGTGAAGAGCCTGTTGTGCCTTGTTGGACGAGCCATCTTTACCGTCTGACATGCTGATTGGAAATAGAGAAAAGGAAAAAAGAAAAGCAGATGGATCGTAATCCAACTACAGCTAATCACGATGGAGGCGGCTGAACCTTGATTCTGGCGGCGGCGATGGTGATTCGGGTACAGAGCAGTGGCTCTGATACCATGAAATTAGGGATTGTTTTTCTTTTTCTGTGAATAATATCGATACAACATATATACAGCATGAGACTAACTAACCCTAGAGCTATTTTAGGATACTATACTAATTTACAGGAATTACAATAAAAGCATAATAAATACATAAATAATATATTGACTAATAGCTGTAAGAATAATGGTACGATCTTAGGAGCTCTAGCATATAAATATAGGACTATTGTAACCATATATAATAACATTGATCTACGAGGTTACACGTTTGTAAGTGTGAATTTTCTTTTATGGACTTATGAGTGTGAATTTTCTTTTATGGACTTATGAATGACACAGCATTATTATTTTTCCACTAACAACATGATTTTCAATTGGCAGATTCTTGTGAGTCACTTGGAACCCTTAACTGAACAACAATTAGCTAGCATTGATCATTTACAACAAACATCATTGCAAGCAGAAGAAGCGTTATCACAAGGAATGGATGCATTGCAGCAATCTCTGGCAGAAACATTAGCCAAAGACGCACCCGTGGTCCCACCTGGTGCATCGGGTATGGCTAACTACATGGGTCAAATGGCCATGGCTATGGGCAAGTTGGGCACACTTGAAAATTTTCTACGCCAGGTTAATTTTCTTTTCACTATTTTAGTTATTGAGGCAATTTCATATATATTTTCTTCAAAATTTCATAATATCATATTTCCTTCCAAAGCACTCTAAAAATAATATTTACCTGTTCATAGTAAATGAAATAAAGCCAACTGGTTTTAACTTTATAAGAGTTTGTTTTACTGAATAAACGAAAAGAACATTATACACCGAGATGGTTCATGGTTTTCTTGTTGGTTTATTCATGGAAAAAATTGTTGTAAGTAACCTATTTTATTTTATTTACCATGAAGGGTAACTATGAAGATTTTGGTGTATTTAAAGGGCACATATGAAACTAATCCTTGATTGGTAGTTACGTCTCAGGTTCTTTAATTACCAACTAACTAGTTGATTATGTAACAAATTTAAAAGGATTTGGGCTTTCAAGTTTATGAAGGTCAGTTAAGGGTGTTCATATGTGCATCTGGAAATAACTTGAATCAAATAATCAGTTGTAATAGACTCTTGTAGAAAACAGTATTTAGATACGTTTATGTTGTTTGATGTTGTAATAAGAAAATCGGAGGCTTTAGTTTGTGGCAAATACTGATTCTTTAAGAAATTAACACATAAAAAGACCAAAAACGACATTTTTCTGACCTGAAAAAAGAGGTTTTATTTTATCGAAGCATCTTAGTTTCGTAGTCACTACTTGAACATACTGGCTTGAGTTTTGCTCTACAAATTTATCCTTCTTATGGATAAATTTAGACATTTCTTAAGTCATTCTTTTTGTGTTAGACTGTTTATACTGTTCATCACAGAATTAAATGTAGTCTTGAAAGTTTTACGATAATATTGACCTTGAGGTCAAAATTTATTGTTGACTTCAAAAGTCAACACATACCTTGCTATCCTTCTGAAACACATATTATAGCATAAAAAATCAAATCCGAACTTTACATATGCAACTCGACCATTTATCTTTGAATGCGACATCGATTTGGCTTGTGATTTATCTTGAAACGGGTCAAATAAAAAAATTGAGCTACAAAAGAAACAGGTCAAACGGGTTGAAAGACATCTAGAGTCTATTTAAACAAACATAACCTACTACATTGTTTATAATCTTTTTAGGGATAATGTCTAAGCATTCAACTCTTTTCATTAAGCCAATCCAGATATTAAAACCAGATTATAGCCCACCCAAGTATGTCTTTGGTTTCATTTATGTCAGTTCTAGCTAAAAGTATGTTGAATGACAACATGCCCGTAAGTTTTAGGAAAAGACAACAATTGTGTTTTCAAAAATATTAATGACCCGTTCAATGTGATTTTTTTTGGCATAGTTGGTATAAACGAAACCAGATACTTACTTGGGTGGCTTATGAAGTAGTTTCTAACTTACTATATATTTGACGTGTTCCTTGCCCAACTCACATCTAATTTTACTCTTCTTGCATATCCCAGGCTGATAACTTGAGGGAAAAAACATTACAGCAAATGCACACAATACTCACGACCCGACAATCAGCACGGGCCCTTCTTGCAATTAATGACTATTTTTCTCGGCTTCGAGCCCTAAGCACTCTTTGGCTTGCTCGCCCGCAAGAGTAATACACTATGCCTTTCAGCAGAGGTAACTTGTCGTGCACGTAACAAGAATGTAATTTTATGTACAGTAGTTTTGTAAGCAGTGTGGCTGTTTAAAATAGGTGACAACAGTAATCTCATTTAGTATTTAATAGGAGTAGCAAGAAAATAAAGTGGATTGTATTTGATGTTAATCTCATTTTAGACCGAGTTTTCAGAGATGTATCAGTTGGTGGTTTGTTGATTGTATGAAGACAAAAATGTCTTGCTTATGTTTTGAATGTTCTGCTACATGTGAAATATCATATTTCCTATGTTTTATTTGAGTTTACTTTTTTTTTTTATTACAAAAAATCAAAAATATAACTTGGGGTCATCATATATTCATTTTTTTTCACCCAGGTTATTTATGTGTAGAAATTCTCCACTTTGGTATATATCAATTTAAATCCATTTACAGCAATTTGACTAAAAATATATATAGTGACAAAAGTGTGCTTAAACGTTTAAAATGATGATAGTATTAATGTAAAATATAGCGCTTTATCATATGGTATAATTTGGTACGTATAATAAATATTTGAATGACGTTAAAGCTAGTTTCAACACATTGGTGTAGTGAAAATAGAACTTGATGCCTAATGGTCTCTAGAACTTGACTCTCTACACACATTATATTTATTGGAAAAAAATGTATAAATGACAGTATACATATGCAATATTGTTTATGCCAAATAAAAAATAAAAATGAAAGCAACTTTAACCTATATTTTTTTTTCCGGGTTGTTTATCAAGGCTTGAACCAAAAACCTTAACATTAAAAAGCAGTAACCTTACAATTTGTTTTAAGGGCCATCCTCTTGGTTTTGTAAAGTAAACCCTATCAAATAATCAAAATTGAAGAATTTTTAATTGTGGTCAAGCATGTTCTTTTTCAAATTCGGTATAAGCACAGCTAGATGTGTATATATCTACATCTACATACTCTAATAAAATAGTAATAAAGAGGAAGATATGACAGCATCATATTCCTGCTCATTAAAATTTTTCTCGCTTATCTTTCGTATTAAATAATTACATTAATTACTAATAATTTTATTTAACTTTTTTAGATGAAAAAAATAGATTTTTAATAAATTAAGAGAAATAGCTTTTTTTTTATTAATATTATTTGTAAAGAAACAAATTCTTATAAAATAAAAAAAATTTCTAAAGCATAAAAAATTTAAAAATTAATAAATACTTTAAAGTTGGTGTTTTTAAAAAGTAATTTTTTTATAAACCAAGAATAATTGAATATTAGAAGTTATAATAAGGAAATTTTTAAAGATGATATTTTTTTAATACGCACAATTTCTGTTTGCAACAATTGATTGTAGTTACTTATTTATCTCAACTCATATGAATAATAACTTTAACCATGTATGACGCTCAATAAAATATATAAAAATTTGAATATTAGATCTAGAAAGAACAAACTAAAGTTAACGTAAAAGATTATTATTATCATCATAATAAAAGACAACGAAAATGATAAAAGTAAAAAACTTAAATTGTATTATCTGGGAAGTTGAAAGGAAAAGTATAACAAGTTAAAATAAGATAAATAGTGTATATAGTGCCCAATTAAATTTAACATATTTTATGAAAAGCTAATTAGATTACTGTCAGACTACTGGTTCACCCGATCATATTCATTATTTGAGTATGAAACCTTAAAACACGAGACTGACACGTCTCCAAATGAAAGTTCCTGTATAATAGGTTGAAAAGGTGCATCGGCTCGGTGGTGTCAGACACTCAATTGGCTTTTATCCCTGGCCGAAGCATACTCGACGGACCTATAATATTAAATGAGATTTTCTCATGGATCAAAAAATCTAATCAAAGCGCCTTATTTTTAAAGCGAGACATTGAGAAAGCTTTCGACACATTGAGTTGGACTTTCTTATTATCCATGTTAAAACAAATGTGGTTTCCTCAAAGATGGTGTATGTGGATAAAGGGGATGCCTTGAATCATCCAGAGCTTCAATTCTTATAAACGGGTCCCCACGAGAGAATTTCAATGTTCAAGGGGGCTACGTCAAAGAGACCCGTTGTCCCCATTTTTATTTGTAATAGCAATGGAATCCCTCACTTTTATCATGAAGAAGGAGGTTTCGTTTGGTCTTTTTCATGGTATAAATTTGCCTAACTACGGATCACAACTATCTCACCTTCTATACGCAGATGATGTTCTTTTTATGGGACAGTGGTCTCATTCAAATGTTCGAAACATAATTAGGCTGATGCGCTGCTTTTTCTAGCTACAGGCCTAAAAATCAATCTAAATAAAAGCAGTGTATATGGTATTGGGGTTGAGCAGGCGCAACTTAATGAATTGACCAGGTTATGTGGCTTTAAAAGTGGCAGCCTCCCTTTCTATTATCTTGGTCTCCCGATTGGCGCGAACATGAATTATGAAAGACATTGGAAACCCATCTATGATGTCTTTGAAAAAAGATTATCCGCATGGAAAGCCCAACGATGTCCATTGGGGGTAGGCTTACCATAATTAAACCCGTCTTCCACTGTATTATTTCTCCCTTTTTAAAGCTCCTCAAAAGGTCATCCATTGCCTAGAAAGGTATCGCAACAATTTATTTGGAGGGGGTGGGAGGTAGTAACTCGAAGAAAATACATTGGATCTCATGGGACAAAGTCCTCTCTCCAAAGGATGTAGGGGGACTTGGGGTGGGCTCTCTCAAGGCTGCTAACATTAGTTTGTTGACCAAATGGTGGTGGCGTTTTAAAATGGAAAACGATAGCTTATGGCGCAATGTTATCATGTGTATTCATCAACAAATGACGATTTGGCATTCTATCTTAGTTGGGAACTCTATTGCAGGATGTTGGAAAGCGATTTCAAAGGTGCGTTCTGATCTCACCAGGTATAATATCAATATCGAAAATTCAATAAAAGGGGTGTTGGGATATGGTGAGAACATAAGATTTTGGCTGGATATTTGGCTGGATGAGAAGCCATTGGGTCTCAAATTCCCAGCATATTCGCCTTATAAGTCAATAAATTCATCACGGTAGATAAGTGTTTTGAATTAAATGGGCCGAGCGTTACATGGAAATGGCAGTGGAAACAAGAACATTTTAATACAGAGTAGCTCCATGAATTGTCCTTGTGGACTACTTAACTTAAAAACGTTTGTCCTGGGGATAATGCATCAAAGGATAAATGGGTTTGGATAGATGCTAAGGAAGACGGGTTTTCGGTGAAATCGATTAGATTGAAAATTGATAGTTGGAACTGTATACGCCAAGAGGTGGTGCATGATTGGAACAATTGGGTTTCAAAAAAGGTTAATATTATGTTTTGGAGAGCGGGTATGGATAGACTACCGACCCAGTGAGCATTATCTAATCGTAAAATAAATTTACCAACTGATTTATGTCCTTTTTGTGGGGTGATACAAGAAAGATCCGAACATGTTTTGTTCTTATGCCTTATGATAAATCAAATATGGTGTGCTGTTGCACTTTGGTGTAAGATACTTTCACTGTTTGTGTTTTCAACTAAAGATCTTTGGGAATTACACAAGAGTAGCTCAGATGATAAAGCCAAAAAGAAGATCATTCATGCCGAATTCATGGTAACAACTTGGAGCATTTGAAGAGCAAGGAACAATAAAGTCTACAATAATCGGGAGATAAGCATCGCTACATTGTTAGAGGGCTATCTTATCTATGGATCAAGAACAGAGCAAAGAATGTTTTGATTGATTGGTCTCATTGGTATTATTATTATTTTTTTTTATTAATACTTGGTTGTAAGTTGTTTTTTTTTGTTAACTCATTAGTGTTTATAATTAATCTGCTAGCTCCTTGCAAGTTGACCAATTAAAAATAACTTTTTGCTGTTTAAAAAAAAAAAAAAAACCTATTATCACAGCCCAAAACTCTCTATTTCATTGTCATAACTAGAGGTTGAATCGAATATTAAAAGTGTTGTGATCTAATTTCATATTTGTACCCTCAACGCCCACAAGAAGTCAAGTGGGGTAATGTAATACGTTGACGAACGTTTTCACATTGAATCTAACATAACAACCCCAATCAATCTTCTTCAGTCTTGATACTTATTGCCTTAACATAACAACACCAATCGGTTATTCGATCCTCAAAGTTTCTTCTTCTTATACGTTCTCCCTTTTAGGGATACAGGAGACAGAAGAAGATTCTTTGTTTTGTTTTCCAACACTAATTCTCTCTTCTTACATATGATTTGACGTTAGATTCAGTTCAATTCAATTCGATTCATTCATTCATACGATGGAGCCTTCTTCCATGCCGGTGGATCCTTTTTTGGTTGAAGCTCTTCAGAACCCTCGTCATCGTCTCACCAGTTACTTCCTTTTTATCTATAAATTTTAGTTTAAATTACGTTTTCAAGATACTGATTTATGCATCTATTGGTTTATTATGTTGTCAATTTTGATTCTTTTAGCTGTTTGATGACTAGGGTTAGCAGAGTTATTGTTTCATAAGCTTAGATCTGGTGTGTTTGAGGGCTTGATGTTATGGATGGTTTCACCAATTGCCATTGTTAAACAAGTGGCATACACCTCAATAATTTGTGTTTTTAATTACCTAAATCTAGACATTGAACAGATGTAGTTGGTGCTTTTAAACCAAAAGTTGAACTCAAGATTACTTAAGAAGTTGTTTAACAACCAATAATGTGGTGTCTGGGATTGGGATTGCTTGTTAAAGCTGCTTATTTGCTTATTGTTTTTGAAATAAGCAACTTTAATTTTCTTATTCGATGCAGCTTATTTCACCTACGTATGGTTAGATAAGCAGTTTAGGACATTCTTAAAGCAGTTTGGATAAGTAGTTGCTCTATGAGTAAAAATAATTTATGTTAGGAGTGAAATGCTAATTGCTTAAATGTTTTCATTATACTTATCTCACATTTTCTGAGTCTAAGCTTCCTAACATTCAGTTTTTTGTTTTTTTTTGTTTATTTTAGTTCTTCGAATGGAACTCGATATACAGAAATTCATCCAAGACTCTGAAAAACAACAATTTGAGTTCCAACATTTTCCAACATCTTATCTTCGTCTTGCTGCCCACCGTGTTGCACAACACTATGGTCTTCAAACCATGGTTCATGATAACTTTCCGGATGGTCAAGGGTCTCGGATTTTGGTCAAACGGTTAGCTGAAACTAAACAACCTGCAGTCTGCTTGTCAGATATACCAGCTCAATTCTCAGAAATTGATAAACAAAAGAATACCAAGATTGTTTTAAAATCTAGGCCAAAATTGTCATCTGATGGAACAAATGTGGGTATGAAATCGAATTCAATAAAGACAGTTGAAGAAAGAAAAGAAGATTATGATAGGGCTCGGGCCCGTATATTTAGTCTTCAATCAGAGGGGGCACCATTAAGGACTAATTCAGATGGAAAGAGTTTGTGCAATTTCAGCACTGCTGAAAATGAAGGGCTTAAAAACTCAAGTGATGATGGAAATACTTCTCGTGTAGCAATTCTTAGGGACAGGGAGAAAGATTTAACTGACCCGGATTATGATCGGAGCTATAATAGGTATATTTTTTAAAATTAAAGTTGCAAACTGTTTTGATGTATTTAGCAACGGTAAAAGGGTGGGTTTCTATGGTTCAAAACAGGCTCAGGTTGAAACATGCCAGGCATCTTTTCTTTATGCATTCTAGAGGTGGCAAAATAGCAGGTTACCAATGATCAAAATGGGTTGGGTTGACCCATAAACCTTTCTTATTCATTTTTTAAAATAAATAGTCAATACGTTAAGTATGATATACTATTACAAGCATAATCCAAGATTTTGGAAATAAAACAATTTAAGAGATTGTAATCATTTAAAGTACACTTTGGGCGGCTTCCAACCTTTTTCAAAGCCAGTAGTTTTTTTTTGTTTTGTTTTGTTTTTTGTTTTTTTTGTTTTTTTTGTATTTAACCAATTAGGGTAACCTTAATTAATCCATTCTTAAATCAAGTGAGTCTGAATTGGTATCTTTGATGTATTCAAAATTTTCAATGTGTTACTGTAGCTGAAGAAGTTTTTTAGGGAAATAATTACCTTTCTGAAGGATGGGAATAGGGATGACAAGTTGGTTGAGATGGGTGATGAGTCAAAAATGGGTTTGGGTTGACCTGCCTACCTTTTTTGTCATCTTGTTGACTCTTTAATGTATCAAATATGGTAATCGAAACTATGCCATTAGATACTAATGTAATTATTAGAATGGTTTTAGGAGCTTGTGAGCGGTGAATACGCTTTGGCTAACTTTTACTCATTCAGTTCATTTGATGGTGTTTCATTATTAGCCAAAGATTTTCGTCTAAACATTTTATCTGTGTAGACGAGACAGAATGGGTGGGTTGTCGGGGGTGAAAATGAGATGTCTAAACATTAGTTTTTTGTATATGGGTTGAAACTGGCAGAGCTGAATAGAGTGTCAAAACATGTACTCCTTTTGTCCAAAATAATGTCTCACCTTTCTATGTTAGTTTGTTTCAAAATAAGTGTTCATCTCCAAATTATTTTACAACTTTCTCGTACTACTCTTTAATTACTAAACTGCACTACTTGCACATTTCTGAAACTATGTGCATGTTATAGGGCTAATCATGGCATTTATTTATAATGCAGTAATTATGCTTTTTCTTCAACTGATATTTTTCCTTGTGGACACTTATTTTGGGATGGAGGGAGTTATACTTTGTACGATTAACAGGCATGAAACTGCTTTCCTTCAAGTATGAATGGTTCCTGTTGAATTTGGTTACAGAAAGTTGTTTTACAATATTAAGCAATTTAGTAGTTTGGATCTGTTAGAAGTACGTTTTGGGTGATTTTTTAACCCCTATGACCGATTTTACCTGCTCTCTTGTTAGTTTATTTTGTTTTACCCATTTAGTAGGCTGTGTGCATTAGAATTACGCTTTGGATTTGACATGCTTTCATTCTAGCTATATTTACTTTCTAAAGATTATTGATTATTCTACATGTTAAGGATTAAACATAACCTGAATTGAACCATCCACAATTAAACAGTTTTAAACTGGCACCTCTAATAAAATACAACCGAAACTGATATATTTTTTAATGATATATTGAAATGTCTCCTCTAGATGGAAGGGTTCTAAGATTCTAATTTTCATATGATAATGGTTAAATTTAACAATGCAGGTACACGAGGAACTTGTCTGTGAGTCAAGGGATTAACTTGTTGCCTTTGACTTTACCAAAATTCCAACCTCCATGTGTCCAATACGATGCTGTAATGCCGCACCTGGGTCAACATCCAAGTGGCCAAAGGCAAACATCTGTTGGCTATAAGAGTCCGGGTATAAATCCATATCCTGTTGTTGGAATGAATCACATATCAAGAGATGCTGTTTATATGCAATGGCCGACTCATTCCATGATGTATTCACACACATACGATCAGTTTAGACATGCTGTTTTCCAGGTATGGTATTATTCATGACTTGTTTTATAATTATTAACTATAGATTTAAAGGGGGTGTTTGGATACGTGTTTTGGAACTGATTACTGTGATTTGAAGTCACTTTGGTTTTCTAATGTTTGTATACATAGATTCTTTTTTTGGGTTATCTGATAATAATAAGTTTTATACTAGCTGGAACAAAACTAACTTAACTAATTATAGATTAACATAAAGTTACTTGCCCCTCTAACAATATTAAGCACTTATTCTCTTTTTACTGCGGACCCATTCTTTATTAAGGCTTTTCTTTTTTTCTTATTTAATTTTATAACTTCAAGGGCAACCCGCATGAAATTTTGATGAACTTTACATTTAGGTGCAAATTAGAAACATGCTTGTACTTTATTACAAATGATTGGTTCAACTGATAGCATGCCATTTTATGTTGACTGATGTGGGCATCTTATTTGTCATTTTAGTGTATATGTATGTCACGTGACTACTGATTTGGCATTTATTAGTTCTTTTTAAATACAATAAAAGGATCTCTAACTTGTAAATAACTTTCTTTTTCACATGAGGATTTTTTGCATATGTAGCTTCATATGTTGTAGTGACGAGTGCTACATTATCAATATACAAGTAAAATTAACTAAAATTAGGCTGGTTTGTTAAAATTGGTAGTAAATTCTAAGCTTGTTAAAGAAGTTAAAGTTCATTTTAGTTTCTGGAGTTTGTTCTTATATAACAAAAATATGCCGACCAGTTAAGCTAAATATCTGGTTATAACAACTTCAAACACAATCTTTTACAACCCGCATATATTATAATAACTTTAATTTTAGATATCATGTAATCACACTTCAAAATTCACATCCAAATACCTTAAATCTGTTTTTATTATGTGATTATAATTTGGCTGGTTTGATTTTCAAATTGTTGGAACAGGCACCATTCTGTCAACAGCAGCCCTTGAGCTTTGATTACTCACAAAACCGTTAGGCTCGGATTGGAGCTAAAAGATCGACGACATTGAATTGGAATTTCAATTTTGTTTTATACTAGGAAATTATCTTGTTACTTGTGTGTCAAAGACCTTTGTTTGATTTATCTTTTAATACCCTAGAACTACTACCTCATTCTATCCTTCTTTCTACTTGGTTTATGCATATGGCTAGAGTTTTTGGAACTACAGTTTTGTTAATGTTTATGAAAGTGTTATTAAACCGTAATGGTAAACAAAACTGGCCTTAAAATAAACATAAATATACAGCATTAACGCAAATATGTAAGGTTAACATGAGTTGGTTCTGTGGTTTCTAGGAGACGAAAAGTGTGATGATTATAAGCAATTCTAGTTTTAGGTTCATTTATTTAAATGGACTTTGTTAAACGCTTTCACAATGCTTAGTTCAAACACACTTGATCTTTACTTCTTTTGTCATTACATTGAGTGTTTTACTAGATTGATGCCAATTTTGCGACCTGTTATCATATCTTTATAGGTACCGCAAGCATGCCATTGTGATTATGGTACATTTGACATTTCTCATATTCATGTGACCATTACACATCTTAGAAAGTTTAAATGTAAAAACTACACCTGCTTATGTGACAGCTAGGTAGCATAATTTTATTTTAATACTCGCATGACCATTGCCAAAGGTTTTAGACACACACATTTGTGAACTTTTGAATTCGTGGAAAATAATCATTTTTTCTTAGATTGTTGTACCAACTCATTGTCACAATCTTTTTCGTATATCTTATATGCCACTTGTCTTTTTTCTATTGGTTCGGTAGTTTTGGTTTTATAAAACTTGTTATCCAAATGGTGCAAAAAATTTTTGTGATGCAACAAAATATAAAAAATTCTCATAGTAAATATTGTTATGCTTCCATGTTCACTACTAAAGGTTTGTCCGGCAACTTTGTGCTGAACTATTAAAAGGTAGTCTCTTAGTGCCTCAACATGTTTTTAAAATTTACTCATTAAAAGAATCCATAAACAATTAAAAAACATTTTTGATACCTCTAACCGATTCAAAGTTAATTTCTTAATACAATTATTAAGAGGTTATCAAACAACTCCTAACTCTCTCCCTAATATTTTTTTTCCATTTAAACAATCTTAATTTTGTTGGTAATTATAATGATATCAACGATTTTAGTGCTATTGGATTAACTTGTTGAATCTGGTGAATTGTATTAATGCCTAAACGAGTTAGGTGACGCGGGAGTGCGGACTCGTTTTACACTAATACAATTAGTTGTGTATATGAATAAACATATTGGGCTTAATGGAATTATTAATAATATTGAGCCATATACGTGGGCTTTAGTATTCAATTAAAACCTATCACTTGATTAATGAAAGCCCAATCTTGAAAAATATATATATACACACATATACGGAAGTTTCCAGAGAGAAGGAGAAGAAAAAGCATCGCACGGTTTCTTCATCGCAGAACACAATTTCTATTCTAAAAATCTCAGATTGAATCCGATTAAACACTTGATATGTGCGATCAATTGGTTTAATCTGATAGTGTCCAACACGATTCTGAGACAATATCCAAGTTTAATTTCTGGTTCGATTGATTGCTCGTGTTCTTCAATTGGTTCTCAAGAACAGACAAAGAAAAGGTGACTTTTGTTCAACCAATTGTTGTTCGTTAAGTGATTGATCTGCAAATTTTAAGATTATATTGTTTGATATAATTTCACCAAAGTTTGATATGAGATTTTGTTCACTGTTCTTGTTTGTTGTATTGGATTGCAAAGACAAAGAAAAAAAAGATAATCTTTGTTTAATATATAATTTTATTCACTGGTTTGATATTGTTCATGAAGTCTGGTTATCAAACTGATCCATGACAAATTTAAGATCATATAATTTGACAAAAGTTTTTCTACAAAGAAGTTTTTTCTACAAAGATTAAACCAATTTTATGTAATCTGAAATTTGGGGACTGTTTGCAATCTGAAATCAAGATTATTTGTAATCTGAGAATCGGGACTCAAAATATTCGATTGTGTTTAATTTGTTTGACAATCGATTGAGTCGGTTTTGTGTTCATCAAGAACATCTAATTGGAAACACTGTTCTGTGTTGAGAAAAGGAAAAGGCAAACTGATTCAACCATGGGAAGTGGAGAATCTGTTCGTGACATGTCCAGTAAATTTGCAAAACTGGAAAAGTTTGAGGGCCAAGATTTTAGGAGATGGAAAAAGAAGATGCATTTCCTGTTGACAACGTTGAAGGTTGCGTATGTACTTTCTACGCCAATGCCAGACGTAGCGGAAGATGAAACTTTGGATCAACAACGAAGAAGACTGAAGTGGGAAAATGATGACTACATCTGCAGAGGCCACATACTCAATGGAATGACGGATTCACTATTCGATGTATATCAAAATGCAGAATCTGCAAAGGACCTCTGGGATTCTCTCGAAGCAAAATACATGGCCGAGGATGCGTCAAGCAAGAAATTCCTAGTAAGTAATTTCAATAACTAGGAATTTCAATAATTACAAAATGACAGATTCTAGGCCAGTAATAGAACAATATAATGAACTGCTTCATATCTTGGGTCAATATGCACAACATGATATGCATATGGATGAGTCAATCTCTGTGTCGAGTATAATCGATAAATTTCCACCTTTGTGGAAGGATTTTAAACATACTCTAAAACATCAAAAGGAAGATTTGACTCTGGTTCAATTGGGTAGTCATATCCGTATTGAGGAATCTCTTCGGGCTCAAGAGTTGGATAAAACCAAGGGTAAAAACCCGGCATCATCCTTGGTTAATAATGTTGAAGATGATGGGAAATTCAAGAGGTTCAACAAGCCAATGGGTAATAAACGCAAGTTTAGTGCTGATAACAAACATCCCAATAAGAAGGCAAAACCTGCTTGTTGGAGATGTGGCAAACCAGGGCATTTCAAAAAGGACTGTCG
The DNA here is from genome assembly GCA_025506505.1 of Flaveria sonorensis. NCBI lineage: Eukaryota > Viridiplantae > Streptophyta > Magnoliopsida > Asterales > Asteraceae > Flaveria > Flaveria sonorensis. The sequence continues at coordinate 51,835,371 of CM046434.1, forward strand.
TGTGAAAATATCAGGTGGAAGTAAGGCTAATGTTGCCGGTCCAAGCGGGTCAAAAGACCCAAGTGGGAAACCAGGTTTGTGTCCTGTCTCAGTTTTTAATTCTACTAAGAATTATGTTTCCTTGATTTCTGAATCATTCTATGTCCAGGATGATGAAACTGCATGGTGGGTAGACTCAGATGCTACAAGTCACGTGTGTAAGGATCTAAGGTGGATCGAGGATCTCAAAACAGTTGAAGATGGATTTGTTTTGAGAATGGGAAACGTGGCAACTGAGCCTATCAAAGGAATTGAAAATGTCAAACTTGTATTTACTTCTGGAAAACAATTAATACTGTATAATGTATTGTATGTACCGGGGATTCGAAAGAATCTATTGTCTGGGATTATGTTGAACAATTTTGGTTATAAACAGGTCATCGAGTCAGATAAGTTTATCTTATCTAAAAATGGAACCTTTGTTGGATTTGGGTATTTATCCAATGGCATGTTTAAACTTAATATTCAGATTCCATTTGCTAATGAATCTGCATGTGTTGTTTTCTCATCATCTAGTAAAGTAGATTATGTATCTAAATTATGGCATGCTAGACTAGGTCATGTTAATTTATTTAGAATGAAAGATATGTCAAAAATGAGTTTGATACCTGCTTTTGACATGCATGATAATAATTGCCACACTTGTAAATTAACCAAGATTACTAGAAAACCATTTAAGGATGTTAAGAGAGAATCTAAGGTATTAGAACTTATTCATTCTGATTTATGTGATTTTCATAGCACACCTTCTCTTGGTAATAAAAAGTATGTAGTCACCTACATAGACGATGCAACACGATACTGTTATGTATATCTGGTTAATACTAAAGATGAAGCTCTTGACAAATTTAAGGTCTATAAACAAGAAGTTGAATTGTTTCATGGCAATCTAATTAAAACTCTTCGAACTGATCGGGGAGGGGAGTATTATAATCCAGTATTCTTTCAGTCCACTGGAATAATACATCAAACAACGGCCCCTTATACACCACAACAGAATGGTGTCGCTGAAAGGAAAAATAGAACCTTAAAGGAAATGGTTAGTTCCTTGTTATCATACTCTAGTCTGAGTGATGGATTTTGGGGAGAAGCAATGCTAACAGCTTGCTATTTATTGAATAGGACTCCCAATAAACGAAACAAGACAACTCCTTATGAATTATGGAAAAGGAAGCCTCCTAATTTAAACTATTTAAAAGTCTGGGGCTGTAGAGCAGTAGTTCGCCTTACTGAACCTAAACGAAAGAACTTAGGTGAGAAAGGAATAGACTGTATATTTATTGGATATGTTGAAAACTCAAAGGCCTATAGGTTCTATGTTATAGAACCCAATGACTTTGTGTCTGTAAACACCGTTATTGAATCAAGGGATGCTATCTTTGATGAAGATAGATTCACTTCTTTGCCTAAGCCTAAGGACAACATCTATAATTCTCAAACAAGGATTCTTGATCCTGTTGAGAATAGAGCAGTTGATTCGGTTAAAGCATTGTCTAATGCTGACAGTGCATCTAGTCCTTCTGAACCAGGGAAAAGTACAAGAACTAGAAAGGCTAAATCCTTTGGTTCTGATTTTCACCTTTATTTGGTTGAAGGATCTAGGAGTGACATCAGATATCAATATCAATATTGTTTTACTATCGAAGAGGATCTAATACATACAGTGAAGCAATGGCATCTCGAGATGTTGCTTTCTGGAAAGAAGAAATTCAAGATGAGATGGATTCTATTATGCATAATAGTACGTGGAAATTGACTGACTTACCACCTGGATGTAAACCTCTAGGTTGTAAGTGGATATTTAAAAGAAAATGAAAGTTGATGGTAGCATAGACAAGTTTAAGGCCAGATTGGTTATCCAAGGCTTTAGACAAAAGGAAGGAATTGATTTCTTCGATACATATGCTCCAGTTGCTAGAATTTCCACCATAAGATTATTACTTGCTTTAGCTTCAATTCATAAGCTGATAATTCATCAGATGGATGTGAAAACAGCCTTTCTGAATGGTGAACTGGATGAAGAGGTATACATGAAACAACCTAAAGGTTTTGTATTACCAAGACAAGAACATAAAGTATGTAAACTAATTAAATCATTGTATGGTCTAAAACAAGCTCCCAAACAATGGCATCAAAAATTTGATGAGGTTATCTTATCTAATGGTTTTATCTTAAACCAAGCAGATAGGTGTGTATAAAGTAAATTCAATTCCTCTGGAAAAAGGGTAATTATTTGTCTGTATGTTGATGATATGTTGATCTTTGGTACTGACCAAGATCAGGTAGATAAGACTAAGAAGTTATTGTCTTCTAGTTTTGATATGAAAGATCTGGGGGAGGCAGAAGTTATCCTAGGTATAAGGATAAAACAAAACAATAATGAAATTTCAATAACTCAATCTCATTACATTAAAAAAAGTATTGAAGAAATTCAATTACTTTGATTGTTCGCCGGTTAGTACTCCTATAGATCTTAATATCAAGCTTATGCCTAATAAAGGTGATTCTATTTCACAGTTGGAATATTCCAAAGCAATTGGATGTTTGATGTATGCTATGATAAGCACAAGGCCTGATATAGCATATGCCGTTGGAAAACTGAGTAGATTTACCAGTAATCCTAGCACGCATCATTGGCAAGCTGTGAATAGATTGTTTAGATACCTGAAAGGAACCATAAATCATGGTTTGTGTTATTCAGGTTTTCCTTCAGTTTTAGAAGGGTACTCCGATGCAAGTTGGATAACAAATGTGGAAGATCATTCTTTGACAAGTGGGTGGGTATTCCTACTTGGTGGTGGTGCTATTTCCTGGGCATCAAAGAAACAAACTTGCATAACTAATTCTACTATGGAATTGAATTTGTTGCTTTAGCTGCGGCTGGTAAGGAAGCTGAATGGCTAAGAAATTTGATCTTTGAGATACCTTTATGGTCAAAACCGATATCATCTATCTCTATCAGGTGTGATAGTGCAGCTACTTTGGCTAAAGCATATAGTCAAGTGTACAATGGGAAGTCTAGACACTTAGGTGTTAGACATAGCATGATTAGGGAATTAATCAAGAATGGTTTGATATCTGTTGAATTTGTAAAATCTGAATTTAATTTGGCTGATCACCTAACAAAAGGGTTAGGGAGAGATCTTGTGAAAAGATCAGCCATAGGGATGGGTTTAAAGTCCATTTAAATTTCTTGTGTCAAGACACCCAATTCCCATCTAATACAATGTTAGATGCTAAATTCAATATGGAAAGCTTGTCATGAAGAAATTGGAACACATTAATACATCATCCCAATGTTTGTGTTCTGACTGCAAGATAAAGTAGGTTGAAGTTAATCTTCTTAATAGTTCTTTGACAAATTGCATTTGCAGGTGCAAGATTAAAAGAAACTACCTATAAGAATATGAAGTTTAGCCGCTTCAAGAAGCTTGGACTTGGCTTCGATGTATTCTTTGAAGGATTAGGACACAGGCTAGTAAAATATTGTGTCAAGTGAGAATTTGAATTTGTAAACTTGTGTGTATATTCACTTCAATTATTTATGTGGATAGCAAGGGTTCAATCCATAGTGACACCCCGATATTCTAATATTTGAATGTGATATACTAAGATGGAAATTCAATCCGCAGGACATTTTCATTTATGCATAAGTTTGTGTTATGCGAGAGATATTTAAGTTAATCGTGGGTAGCACTAAAATGGGGGAGGAATGTTGGTAATTATAATGATATCAACGATTTTAGTGCTATTGGATTAACTTGTTGAATCTGGTGAATTGTATTAATGCCTAAACGAGTTAGGTGACGTGGGAGTGCGGACTCGTTTTACACTAATACAATTAGTTGTGTATATGAATAAACATATTGGGCTTAATGGAATTATTAATAATATTGAGCCATATACGTGGGCTTTAGTATTCAATTAAAACCTATCACTTGATTAATGAAAGCCCAATCTTGAAAAATATATATATACACACATATACAGAAGTTTCCAGAGAGAAGGAGAAGAAAAAGCATCGCACGGTTTCTTCATCGCAGAACAAAATTTCTATTCTAAAAATCTCAGATTGAATCCGATTAAACACTTGATATGTGTGATCAATTGGTTTAATCTGATAGTGTCCAACACGATTCTGAGACAATATCCAAGTTTAATTTCTGGTTCAATTGATTGCTCGTGTTCTTCAATTGGTTCTCAAGAACAGACAAAGAAAAGGTGACTTTTGTTCAACCAATTGTTGTTCGTTAAGTGATTGATCTGCAAATTTTAAGATTATATTGTTTGATATAATTTCACCAAAGTTTGATCTGAGATTTTGTTCACTGTTCTTGTTTGTTGTATTGGATTGCAAAGACAAAGAAAGAAAAGATTATCTTTGTTTAATATATAATTTTATTCACTGGTTTGATATTGTTCATGAAATCTGGTTATCAAACTGATCCATGACAAATTTAAGATCATATAATTTGACAAAAGTTTTTCTACAAAGAAGTTTTTTCTACAAATCTAACCCGTCAAAAACCAAGGGATCCTCATCAATTAGTAATGCAAATGAGTTTGAACCAAGTGGCAATACATTTTCATATTTATATTTCTTCTATGGTAGTAGCCGTAATACTTGGTTGTGTGTGTCTAGAGGCATTATAAATAGTGTAGGTTGCTAACAACTTAAAAAAAATCTAAAAATCTAAACAAGCACGAGGCGCGATCAGGATTAGGACATGAGATATGATTGTTAAACGACATAAACAAATGAAAACATCCTTACAGAACTCAAACTTTGTATCTGGTACGCGATGGAAATTTAGCCTCTAGAAGCTTAGAAAACAATGATCATAAATCAAACTACTCATCCACAACATCGTCAGGCTTGTGAGAGCGGTTAGGCTTCCATGAGCGGAAGTGCGAGCTGGCTACATAAGGATTAAGAGGCTCCTGCAAGTCAAAGAGCATGCATCATGTAAGTTTCATCCTAAGAATTGCATTCCTTCACATCCATCAGCAAATTAGAGTAATTGCAAAACAATACGATCAGCAAGCTCACATTTGACCTTCGTGGCAGAGGACCGGGATCACCAAAAAGTATTTTCTTAATGTACGGGGCGAATGTTAATGGATTCTGTAAGATTATATTGGAAGGCTGATGCAACCAAAGAAGCCAAAACAACCAAGGAGCTTCCTGCATGCATGCACTGATGTACAAGGTAGAAGTTACTTCGGAAGTTTTACATTCATCACAGAAATTATTCTAAGTGTAAAATCTTCCGAAGCCAAAGACCAAATCTTCCGAAGCTAAAGATGAAGTCTTCCGAAGCCTCAAAGAGAAAGTCTTCCAAAGCTAATGAAGTGAAGACTGATTTCTTCCGAAGACAGAGAGGACGTGCTTTCTCTGATCTACTTTTCCATAAAGCTGACTTACTTTCCGCTGCAACTCTGAAGACTCATCAACTTGTATGAGTTGGTGAAAAGGTCCATGCTTTAGTAAACTGTAGATTATAGTGTTGAGTCTGTAACTTCCTACTTTGTACCTTTTATCCTTTTTGAAATATATTAGGATGTGAGCTATCGCATGTCATAGTCACTAGTCAAAAGGCAATCTGTCTTTTGACTCTACATTGATCTTGTTGTCTAGATTAGTGTTTCCAGCTAGCCTTCAAAGTATGGCCGGCTGTAGGATGTAGTATAAAGTATCTCAGGTCCTTGTATTTCTTTTTATGCTTTGTAACACTTGTAAAAAAACTTAAGATCAATATACAACATTCTTGAAAACCATATTACTCTGTTATTGTTCTTAGTTCTGTCTCATTGTTTATTTGTGTTCTTAGCATCATTTACATAAACCCGATTCCCCATTTGATCTGTTAAGTGTTCTAACACTCTCCTCATTGTGAGACTGATTGTATTGACCATCCCTTAACCGTTCCGACAATTGGTATTAGAGCTTTTTAGGCTCTTGATTGTAAGATCTCACCATCTTAAATCCTTTCAGTTCACAAAACACTTAACATCTCAAATGGCAGCCATCACAAAGGCTGATATGGAAACCGGTACGATGAGAAAGTCTTCACTGATCACTTCTGATGACTTTGATACTTAGTGCCAAAGAATGGAAGGCTTCATCAAGTCTTAAGACTCCAGGATGTGGGGATCTGTTATCTCTGGACCTCATGTACCATCCACCTCTTTAGATGCTGCTGGTGGTGGTATGATACCAAAGGAAGTGGTTGATTATTCTGAAGAAGACTGGAAGAAGATAGACATAGATCAGAAGGCCATGCCCGCCCTCCAAACTGCTCTTCCAAACTTTATCTATAGAGGCTTCAATAAGGCAAGACTGTCAAGCAACTATGGGATGCATTGAAGCTGATGTATGAGGGGTCAAATGAAGCAAAAGAGAACAAGAAGGACCTCTTGTAGCAGTAGTTTGAGAACTTCACCTTCAAGACAGATGAAACCATGACTTAACAATACTTTAGGTATGTTAAGATTGTGGATACTCTAATGGATGTTGGAGTAACTCTTGAGAACAGGGACATTATGAGGAAGTTCATGTCCTCTCTTTCCAGACAATGGACACACTACTGTGTGGTCATTAAGAGGACTGAGAACCTCAAGACACTTACTCTCACTGAGTTGTATGGTATTCTCAGTGGCTACCAGATGGAGATGAACATGCAAAATCCATCTGGTAACTCCAACAATCAGCAGAGTTCAACCTTTCATGTGGTTGAAAGGGATTGCAGAGAACCACGGCATCATCTCATCTGCTACCCTAACAACTCACAAAAAGGGTCCTTTCATCACCTTCCCGGAGACACCAAGAGAGAGCTACATCCAAGGAAGCTCATTCCAAGAGACAAGATCTTCACAAGCCTTTATGTATACTGATGAAAGTACAGGTAACTTTCTCTTTACCTTTGAAGACCTGGACTGTATCCATCTAGATGATCTGGAGTACATGGAAATAGTCCAACATATGGCTCTTTTCACTCACAGAGCCAAGAAGTTTTACAAGAGTACAGGGAGGAAGTTTCCTAGCAATGCAACCAGTGGAAAGTTTGGGCTGGACAAAAGCAAAATGAAGTGTTACAACTGTAACCAAATGGGACAATTTGCTAGAGAGTGCAAGGCACCAAGAACAAGTGGTGGCCAAGCACAAACCAGACCAAACTACACTGATGGAGCTCCCCAGAATGAGAAGCCCAAGCAGCAAGCTACAGTTGTTGTTAAAGAAGGAGGCTTTGACTTGAGCTTTCAGATTGAGGATGCATCTCCAAACCAAGCACTGATGGCAGATCATGAAGAAGCCAAGGTATTGGAACATCTATGTACACCTGAATGTATTGCTAAAGTTAACAGATATAGGTCCTATAACTTAGAAATGAGATCTGATCTTGAGTCCTTAAACATTTTAAAAGCTGATTTCAAAAGAGCTAAAAATGATTAAAAACTTATAATAGAAGATTTAGAGAAAACCATTTCAACTCTTAAGTATGAACATACCAACTACAGGACTCGGATAAAAGATCTCATCACTAAGTTAACTGAATGCCAGGTTGAGCTTGTGATCAGCAAAGCCAGGGCAGAAAAAACATGTTCTTGAAGAAAGACCTTCAAGAACATGATATTCGCATCCTTGCATGCAAAAGTTTGTTATCAGAATAAGCAGGGACTGGGATATACTGAGATAGCTCCTCCATACACTCTATTGTCTGTAAGATCTCCAAGGTGTGAAACTTGTGAAGATGAGCTTCCCCTCATAGACCCCATTGATGAAGAGGATGAAGAGGAGACAGTGAAGGATAATTCTGAGAAGAGTAAATAAGATCATCCTAAGAAGGGTCACTATTCTCCTGAGGAGAGAAAATAATTTGGGAGGACCAAGTCTAAGAGGTCACTTGATCAGAAAAGCCATAAGAAAATCAAAGAAGGCTCAAGAGATCAAGGCCACTTTCAAATTTAAGAAGAAACAAGTGTTTATCTCTGTAGGATTTGAAGTGGTAAAGGCTGAAGACTCAACTATGAACTCTAGTACCAGGAGTTCTAGTTCATGTCCAACTCATTCCAGCAAAAAGAAGAAGGCTGATCAGCTGTGTACCACTGCTACACAACCTGAACCATCCAGTTCCAAGAGCAAGCCTCACCCTAAAAAGCTTGCTGCATCAGCTGTGAAGATGAAGATGGAGGTGGAAAGTGATCTAGTTTAGTCTTTCTCTCAAATAAAGACTCTCAAAAGGAAGCAAATGGATTGCATCATTTGTGGTAGTACTTCTCATCTTGCTAAGGATTGCATCTACAATCCTAAAAGTACTATCCACATGATCAAAAAGAAAACTTCTGAGAAGAAGAAAGAAAAACCAGCTTTGGAAGGAAGATCCTTTCCTTTCGAAAGCTCCAAGGTGAAGAAGAAGACAAGTAAAATTTGCATTCGGAAGAAAAATTGGTCTCGAAAGAAAGGAATGCTTCCGAAGTACTGAAGCTTGCTGTAGTGAAAGCAAGATCTTCCGAAGGTCTAGTCTCCAAAACTTCCGAAATTGTCAAAACTTCTAAAGTATTGAAGGTCAAGTCTAGTCTTCCAAAGATGGTGTGGAAGATGAAGGAAGACCAAGTGACTGAAAGTTTTTTTTATCAACAACAGCTAATGATCCTCAAAGCTTGAACATAGGATCACTTACATTGTATTAAAATCACTTTGATAAGCCCAAGACCAATGAGGCTTGAGTTTTTAAATGTAACTAAACATTTCTTTTGTGCAGGAATAGCTAAATACCAATATGAATGTATGGATCATTGATAGTGGCTGTTCCAGGCACATGACTGGCAATGGATCTTTGCTTCAAAATTTTGAGAAAATTGATGGAGGGCCAGTTGCTTTTGGAGAAGATGCTGGAGGTTATATTACTAGAAGGGGCAAGGTCTCAAATGGTAAGCTCAGCATTGAAAAGGTAAAATTTGTCAAAGCGCTTGGGTACAATCTACTGAGTGTATCCTAATTTAGTGATCAGAGACACAACATGCTCTTCACTGAGCATAAGTGCATTGTTCTCAAGCCCGAGGTGATCATTCCTCAAGAGCATATCCTGCTCAGAGCCCCCAGGAAAGGGAACATTTCCAAGATGGATCTGCAGGAAACATCTCCCTCAGGAGAAGTTTCTTGCTTTCTATCTAAACCAAATAGTGACGAGTCTTTCCTGTGGCATAAAAGAATGTGCCATGTAAACTTTAAAAACATGAATAAATTAATTATGAATGATTTGGTAACTGGAATGACAAAGAAAGAGTTTATAAGTGATGACCATTATGTTGCATGCCTGAAAGGGAAGCAATACAAAGTGTCTTACAAGCCAAAGGAAATGAACTCTATCACTACTCCCCTACACATATTACATATGGATCTTTTTGGCCCCACCAGTGTAATGAGTTTAGGAAGGACCTCATATTGTTTAGTGATCACAGATGACTTCACAAGATTCACTTGGGTTTTTTTCCTTAGAACTAAGGATGAGACTCCTGAGATCTTGAAGAACTTCATTTTGAAAATTGAGAATCAATGTGATCACAAGGTCAAAACCATAAGATGTGATCAAGGAACAGAATTTAAGAACCAAATCCTTGATACATTTTGTGATGAAAAAAGTATTACAAGACAATATAGTGCTCCCAGGACTCCTCAGCAAAATGGTGTTACTGAGAGGATAAACAAGACACTTATTGAGGCAGCAAGAACCATGTTGTCTGACTCTAAACTACCCATCACCTTCTAGGCAGAGGCAGTCAACACAGCCTGCTATGTGCAGAATAGAGTTTTAGTGGTTAAGACTCATGGTAAGACTGCTTATGAGCTGTGGCATAAAAGGAGACCATTTATTGGTTTCCTCAGGTCATTTGGATGTCCTTGCACCATCTTGAATACCAAAGATCAAGTAGACAAATTTGATGAGAAATCAGACGATGGACACTTTATTAGATACTTTTCCCAAGGTAAGGCTTATAGAGTATACAATCTCAGAACTAGAGTAGTTGAGGAGTCAGCCAATGTGACCTTCAATGAGCACATTCCTAGTGTGAAAGGTTCTAGTCCTGATTGGCTGTTTGATCTTGATTTAGTTACCAACTGTTTTAACAAATCTTGTGAGAATGTTTCAACATCTACAGGTAACTTATCAACAGGAGATCCTGACCCAAGATTTGAGCTGAGAAAACCAAGCAAGCATTCTACCTTAGCTCCAGTGGTAACTAACCCTGCAGATGAAGATCCTATCAGCACAAACATGATAAATTCAGCTGATACATCTGAGATGCCTACAAATTCCAGCTCAAAGGCTCAGAACTCAGGTGAAGGAGCTTCAAATGTAGGAGGAAATAGAGGTGGTGATAGTGATCAAGAATTTCTTGATGCTGATTACCCCTCCATAGAAGACAACATAAATGATGTCACACACTCATTAGATTAAGCCTCTCTTGATAAGTGTGCTGATGTGGTGGGTGACACTCCATTGCCAGATCTGAATTTCTCAAATTTATATCTTTCCTATCAACTTGCTGTGATCCCTTAACTCAAGATCCACAAGTCACACCCCACCATAAACGTCATTGGAAATATTGATACAGGGGTAAGAACAACAGGACAAACCCATGACAAAAATATTTGTCTATACTCTTGCTTCTTGTCCCTGATAGAGCCAAAGAAAGTTGATGAAGCTTTGAAAGATAGAAGTTGGATTAAAGCAATGCAAGAGGAACTGCTTTAATTAAAAAGCAAAAGGTTTGGAACCTATGTCCTCTTCCTCAAGGGAAGACTATCATAGGAACCAAGTGGGTTTTTAGAAACAAGAAGGATGATTGAGGACTTGTCATCAAGAATAAGGCCAGACTAGGTGTTCAAGGATACACACAAGTAGAGGGAATTGACTACACAGACCTGTGGCAAGACTTGAAGCTCTAAGAATATTCCTAGCTTTTGTTGCATCCAAGGATTTCAAGGTCTACCAACTTGATGTCAAGTGTGCTTCTTATATGGGGTGATTGATGAAGAGGTGTATGTCAAACAACCACCTGGCTTTACAGACCCAGATCATCCTGATTATGTCTGCAAGCTTGATAAAGCTCTTTATGGGCTGCACCAAGCTCCAAGAAAGTGGTATGAGACACTATCTCAGTATCTCTTTCAACATGGCTACAAGAGGGGTACTATAGATGGAACTCTCTTCATCAAAGGAACTGGAAATGACTTAATGCTGGTTCAAGTATATGTAGATGAGATTATCTACGGGTCAACTAGTCCAAAGCTCTGCAAAGACTTTGAGAGGCTGATGAAGAATAGATTTGAAATGAGTGCCATGGGGGAACTCAATTTCTTTCTAGGAATTCAAGTGAAGCAAGTTGATAATGTCATCTTTATAAGTCAGTCAAAGTATGTACAAGACATACTTACAAGATTCAACATGACTGATTGTAAGGTTGCAAAGACACCCATAGACAGAAACCACTCCCTTGGAACTGATCTTGAGGGGGAGTGTGTGGATGAACATCTTTATAGGGCTATAATTGGGTCTTTTATGTATCTCACAACCAGCAGGCCTGATATCATGTTTGTCGCATGCATCTGTGCAAGATATCAAGCCAACCCTAAGATGTCACACCTAGTTGCTGTCAAGAGGATTCTTAGATATCTCAAATGTTTTCCCAAGCTTGGCCATTGGTATCCAAAAAATTCAGACTTCAATCTGTATGCCTATACAGATAGTGACTATGGTGGCTGTAACATGACTGTAAAGTCTACATCTGGGGGATGTCAATTCATTGGTGAAAGGATAGTCTCTTGGTAATGCAAGAAACAATCCTATGTGTCTGCATCAACTGCTGAAGCTGATTACATTGCTGCTGCAAGCTACTATGCTCAAGTGCTTTGGATTCAAATCTGATGCTGGACTATGGATTCAACTTCAAAGAGACTCCCATTCACATAGACAACAACAATGCTATCTTTATTATAGAGAATCCTATGCAGCACTTAAGGACAAAACACATCAACATCAGGTATAATTTGATTAGAGATAATTTTAAAAAGGGATTAATCAAACTAGTTAAAGTTAACACAAATGAACAATATGCTGATCTGTTCACTAAAGCTTTTGATGAACAGAGATTCAAATATCTTGCATCAGCTATGAGGATGATTAACTTTGAGTAGATTTTCTTAAACTTAAATCAACTTTATTTCTAAAACCTGTGTGTTCTAAGTTGTCTATTTTATCACCTTCATAAGCCCAGTTTATTTTAGAAGAAAATCTTTAAAATGATATTCCTTAGCTTTTTTAATTTTTTTTTTCAAAACATATTTTCTTTCGGAAGATTTCAAGTTGTCTTCGGAAGAACATTATGTCCTCAAGTCAAATAACTACTTATAAGAAATTTACCTTCGAAAGAAATTCTGAGATATCTTCCGAAGCTTAAATATGCTTCTAAGTACTTACATGTATTTGAAGGACAATTTTCTTCCGAAAGCAAATAAGTCTCGAAAGATTTATTCTCTTTAGAATAAAACTCCCCAGTCTTAATCTCTTCCGAAACCAAACATGTCTCAGAAGTGAAAATTCTCTAAGTATTTTCCTTCTGAAGCAAAATTTTCACAAACCTTAGAAATATCTTCCGAAGCCAAAATTGGCTTCGGAAGCTTTTTCTTAAAAAAAATTTCCGAAGACAAAATTACCTTCGGAAGATTTTCAACTTCCAAGAAAACTTCCTTTTTGGGCACTTTTTCAGAGGTGGGACCGACATCAATGGTTCCCCTTCTTTTCACTATCTTCTTCATCTGCATTTTCACTAACCTAAATTCACCCACAAACCGATTTTGTTCTCATCTTCCTTCACAGTAAAGCTACCGCAAATGGCTAACCCTGACCGCAAAAACCAACCCCATTTCTCCATGCATCTTCACAGGCAATATAATCAAGTTGCTCTGTTAGACTCTGAGAAAGATCCTGGTTTTTCAGAGGTTTGCCATTTCCTTCTTTGTCAAACTACTTCATCTCCCTCACCATTGATCTTCCACTTTATACGGATCAACTTTTGAAATTTTGGAGGACCTTCCAAGAGGTCACCATGGATGGGGAGAAAACACTATTTGCCAAAGTGCAGGGGAGGACAATCTTCATCACTCCAACCCCCATAAACACTCACCTTCAGCTGGATGATGTAGAAGGTGATTTGTCCTTTTCAAATGGGACAGATGAAGCCCGGCATCTTCAAGACCATGAGGAAGCCAACTGTTGGCTTCTTAGGAGTAGAAACAACCCTTGTCCCAAAAATGTTAGAGCTCATTGCTCAAGGTGACAACATAGCAGCACCAGCTAGTGTTGAACCCACACCTTCTACTTCTCAACCACCATTACAGCCAAAAATAACCATCACCTACCAAAGAAAATCCAAACGAACTCCTGTACATGCTACTTAGTCTGTGCAGGCCCCTATATCATCACCCATACATAAGGAAGTGGACATTAGAGCTTCCACTTCTCCTGAGGAGCAAACCACTCCCATCTTACAAACGATTAGCGCTGAGGTTCCTCATGCTCATCCTGATAAGCTCACAACCCCCACAGCCTTAAGCCTTCACTCAGAGTCTCAAACAACCTTCAGGGGACAGTTACCATCCCCAGCCTCTTGATCTAAACCAACCAATCCCAAACCTTGAATTCTATGATAATGAAGACATGGGCTTCAATGAGTATCATGAGTCTCTCTTCTCCACCCCTGCTCAAGGAGAGATGAGTACTCCTGTTTCTCCCATGTCTAGCCCACATCATCCACCTTCTACTGAGGTGGATCTCCCTGAACTTGTTTAGGAGGTCCGTATGGAAGAGGATCTCACTTCAGCAAGTGACTACATCATTAAGACCTCAACCATAGCAACCCAGCCCATTGACACTTCACTTGAAGCTGTCATGGTACAGGGGAAATCCAGCAGCCAAGAACAAAGTGCTGGTGATGAGGAAGAAGACCTTGGTCCTATTCTCTCATCACCCCGTGATTCTTCTGATGAAGATGAGGGGAGTCTGAAACTAAAGGTGCACAAACTAATAAAAACATGCACTTATTTAGTCTCAAAGATAAGTCACCTAGAATCTTAGGTGACTGTCTTACAAAGGAGGGTCAATGACCAGCAACTTGAGATCACTGATCTCAAGGGCAAGTTAGCTGAGAGACCACTCAGGGGAACTCAACTAGGTCCACAAGAACCTGCGGATGTGACAGACCCAACCCCAAGCTCACCTATGCAAGAAGGTGATGCTACCAAAAAGGGGGAGAAAGTTCAAACAATCACAGAACCTGGGAGTTCTTCACAGAGTATGGACTTTGAGGATTCACCACCCTCACTTGCAATGGTCCATACTCAGCAACCTCCTTAAGTCTACATTGATGTGGACTCTCTCATACAAAGTTTGTTTGAGGAGGGTATACCAAGGACTATGTCATCCCCACTCTATGGAGCTGAGAATGAAATACTTGGATGGAGGTATGATGCTGATAGAAGATCCCTGATACTGCATAGATTTAAGGGCATCAAGAGGTCTTAAACTTTCAGACCCTGAACTACTATAACAATCTTCCTCTAGTCCATATGTCACTTGCCAACCCAAGTCAACATAGGCAAGCTGACAGACTGGCTGAGAGGATTCAAGACAGGATTATTGAAGAGTTCAGATATAGAAGAAGACAAAGTCAACCAGGCAATGTCATTGGTCAACTAGATGTTGAGGTGGACCCTAAGATTAGCTTTAAAGGGGAAACCTTGACTGAAGGCTCAGTGATAGAACCTGTGAACCTTGTCACAAGAACTACTTCAACATCCTCTACCCTTAGTGAGGCACCAGGTGGTGAAGGTGCTTCACAACCTCTCTCTGGCTAGAGCTTGACTGCTGAATCAAGAAATGAAGGCCAAAGCTCTCTCCACCCTGAGTCACCAAGGCCTATGAGTGACAAAGGGAAAAGGAAACTGACTTCTGCGGAGATTAAGGAGGAGAAAAAAGAGAGGAAGAGGAAGCTAAGGGGAGAAAGTTCAAGAGGGTCTTCAGGCTTCATGGAATCTACCATCAGGGCTGCCCCAGGCCAAATACTCAGGATGATGAGTTAAGGGTAGCCAGGATAAACTACTTGGGGACCAGAAACTACAATATGGATGAACTACTCTCTCTCCCCTTAGATGAACTAAATGAACTGGCTGAAAAGGAATTGTCTAAGGAGAGAAATGAGGTAGAGGATGCTCCCATCCTCTCCCTAGTTTTGGAAAATCCTGAGACAGAGGCTGTGGCAACTGCATAACCTCAGGTAGACAAGCTGGACTGCAAACAAGTCATCAAGCAACAAAGGCTGCTAGGAGAAAACTAAGGGAAGAAGCTGCAAAGTCAAGAGCCATCATCCAAAAGAGCCAAAAGAAGTCTGCTGACAGACAAAGGATGATGAGCTTCTTGAAGCTGTATGGTTTCCTCGGAAGGAGGCTTCGTCCAATGTCTCTATCCACTATGGATGAGTATATTAGAGTGATCAAGCAGAAGATTAAAAAGGGAGAGCTTGTTGACTTGCATTCTCTACCAAGTCCAGCTCAACCTAGGTAAAGGTTAAACCCCCTGAGACAACACAATCTGGACCTAGAGCTGAATCTCAGCCAACTTTATTTCTGATTCATAACAGGTCCTCTTCACTCTTATTCTGAACATGTGAGAGAAGAGAACCCAACTGAGAAAGACACAGTAGAACAACTTGGTGCTGAAGACCAGTCCTCTCAGTTAAAGACTTCAAAGAGGAGTAAAAGGATGGCCATGAAGAGTATTCCCAAGAAGAAGTCAAAGGCATCCACCTCCAAACCTTAGGAAGAGTCAGAGCACCCTAAGGTAGTGCATGAAGAGGCTGCTCAACCAACTCCAACTCAAGTAGAGCCTCTTGCAACTGGAAGACCTATCTTGTCCTGGACCTTTGCAGCTAATCCAGACAGATGGTATGTCATCAGAGATTAAGGAGGTCAAAATGTCTATTTCTGGCAGGACATGCTTGATCTTCCTCTGCATGATCTCTATGACATGAGAAGGTATTATAAGAGTCTGAGGGATCCTGACCAGATGATGAAGAAAAGTATGGTCTTGATCCTAATGAGGACTGTCAATATGTCAATAACTTTTTTGTTTTGGTAGCATCAGCCTAGGGGGAGTTTGTAAGGTTTTATTAGAAGGCTGAGGCAACTAAAGAAGCCAAAACAACCAAGGAGCTTCCTGCATGCATGCACTGATGTACAAGGTAGAAGTTACTTCGGAAGTTTTACACTCATCACATAAATTATTCTAAGTGTAAAATCTTCCAAAACCAAAGACCAAATCTTTCGAAGCCAAAGATGAAGTCTTCCATAGCCTCAAAGACAAAGTCTTCCGAAGCCTTAAAGACAAAGTCTTCCGAAGCCAATAAAGTAATGACTGATTTCTTTTGAAGACAGAGAGGACATGCTTTCTCTGATCTACTTTTCCATAAAGCTGACTTACTTTCCGCTGCAACTTTGAAGACTTACCAACTTGCATGAGTTGGTGAAAAGGTCCATGCTTTAGTAAATTGTAGATTATGGTCTTGAGTCTGTAGATTCCTACTTTGTACCTTTTATCCTTTTTGAAATATATTAGGATGTGAGCTATGGCATGTCATAGTCACTAGTTAAAAGGCAATATGCCTTTTGACTCTACATTGATCTTGTTGTCTAGATTAGTGTTTCTAGCTGGCCTTCAAAGTATGGCCGACTGTAGGATATAGTATAAAGTATCTCAGGTCCTTGTATTTCTTTTTATGCTTTGTAACACTTGTAAAAGAACTTGAGAGCAATATATAGCATTCTTGAAAATCATATTACTCTGTTGTTGTTCTTAGTTCTGTTTGTTTACTTGTGTTCTTAGTATCATTTACATAAACCCGGTTCCTCATTTGATCTGTTAAGTGTTCTAACACTCTCCTCATTATGAGACTGATTGTATTGACCATCCCTTAACCGGTCCTGCAGATTCTTCTAGGAGTCTTCATGATCATAGTCAGGAAACCATGAGTACCGTGGTTTAGTAATATTTACATACTTCGGATTCTTTTAGCAATATCTTCATCATCAACTCATTCACTCTTTCCCACAAAAGCTGAACTAGTAATGTCACCTTTGCCTTCCTTATAAATAAAAGATTCTTCCCCATTACCTGTAAGGAATAATGGTTAACTTAAGAACATATATACAATCATAACAAATAAGAATCATCAAAAATGTTGAAAGCAAAAAATACTTGGCATACTGTAACATCAGAAATTTTGTCAAAATAAAAGAAAAGAAAAGCAATAAGAAAAGAAAATAAAAGTATCTTGCAAAAAGGGAAAAGGAGCCAAAGTATAGGGGGCCAAAAGTATGGCCGCCCATATATCTTTTCCCCACTTCTGTGTTCGACTGAAAAGTGAAGAAGAAGAAGAAGCTGCTTTCTCGGATATTCAAGGAAGAAAAGGTGAAAATTCGCACTTTGGTGAGTGTTCTTTGTATTTTTGGTTTGGTTTGTGGGGTTTTCGACCTTAGAACCAATTTTCATGTGTTCATTGTGCTTGGTTGTTTGCTTGGTTGTGTTTTAGGTGTTTGAACTCTTGTGCTGTTTGGAGGAGTTTTACTTGTTGGTTGCAATAGGTGAGTTCTGGACCC
This sequence comes from Flaveria sonorensis, assembly GCA_025506505.1. Classification (NCBI taxonomy): domain Eukaryota; kingdom Viridiplantae; phylum Streptophyta; class Magnoliopsida; order Asterales; family Asteraceae; genus Flaveria; species Flaveria sonorensis. Next base: position 51,853,123 of record CM046434.1, read on the forward strand.
CGGTTTTTTATGTGTTTTAACATTTTGGGGCTGAAAATGCATGTTAAAATGATTTATTACTGTTACATGTATAACCGTATGTATATATGCTTGTGCTCTCATGTTTTATGGTTGTTTATGGGATATTATAGCTTAGAATGATAGGACTAAGCTTAGAACAGGTTCATATGCAGATTGGTTTGAATTTAATTCTGAAAAATAAACAACTGTTGGCCATGCGCCCAAACAGGGTCCATGCGCCTGAAAATGTTTGCCTTAGAAAAACTTTAAGTGAAGTTCATGCGCCCCTATAGTCTTCATGTGCTTGAAAATTTGCCTGAATATACTAAGTGTTAACCTATGCGCCTAAACAGTAACTCATGCGCCTAAAAGTTATTCATGCGCCTAAGTCTTTCCCATGCGCCCACTGTCTAGAAATGCCTAAGTGTTAGTCATGTGCCTGAATAGTACCCCTTGCACCCAGGAGGGATTCCCATACGCCTAAGTGTTGGCTCATGTGCCCACATAAGGTTAATGCGCCCAAGCAGGACTCATGCGCCTGCATAGTGCTCATGCGCCTAGAACACTTAGAAATTTTTCTGAAATTTTGGGAAATTAGAATTTTAGGGTTTGACCCTGGTTTGACTTGGTGTTTATATTCGTTTATTCCATGCTTGTTTATGGCCTGTTCTTGTGTTCCATATTATGTATTACTATGTGACTTTACGTGGTGTGTTTATGTTCGTATACGTGAATTATTATCATAATGAAAGTGAAAGATTAATTATAATGAAAAGTGGAACATAATAAATGAATGAAAGTATTGCAAGCAAAATGAAAGGAGGTTCACAGCCACGGGTTGTCAGCTCAACTGTGTGCGGGTTAGCTACCCCATGAGGATGCATGTAGGGTAAATCTTTGAGATTGACGGGACCTTTGTTGCTTGCCTCAGGTGACTGGGTCAGCTTCGTGCATAATGTTCAGGGTCTATTTATAGACCTCAGGCCCAGCACCAGCTTCGTGCATAATGTCGGGGTATTGCACATTGGTCAGGTAGAAAGTGAAAGATATTAATGAAAGAAAGGAAAGATAATGATGATAATTATGAATATTATCTGAATGTACGTATGATGTGTGATCGCGTATGAAAGTAATGTATTTTATTAAAAAAAAGAGACATTTTTGTATACAAATCATACAAGGTATTTTTATATTTTAAAACTAGGACTCACTTAGCAACGCTGACTTTTATGCATTTTCAGTTGGCAGGTAAATATTGCTGAGGATGGCACACGGGGAAAGCTACTCGTCGGGGCATGACTGGCATCCGTTCATGCTTAATGGTTTTGTTGTATTGTAATGTAACTAATTGATTATTTTGTAACCCAACTTACAATGATGTATTATTTTGCAACATTAATTATATGCATGAATGGTTTTTGTTAACTTAATTCCGGTGCAATATTTTATGAAATGTGTATTGTTTAATATGATAATGCTATGATTGTCCAACTATGAGGTCTCCAGGAACGGGGCCTTACAAGTTGGTATCAGAGCCAAAGTTTAAGAGAAATGGGTAAATATTTTCAAAAACCTAAACTTAAACTAAGAATGGGACCGAATGGAGGGATGCCAGCCCGAGTAGCTACTTGCCATCAGGTACATCTTTTCTTAAATGTTAACCGGTATTATATGCGTGTGCTATTTGATTTATGTGCTTTTAGTAGATTTGAATACTGATGTAGTCAGGATAGGAAATGCTCGGGGGATGAAGAGTAAAGTAAGTGGCTAATCACAACTGGCCACTGTAATTAGGGACTTACTATACTTGACATAAACAGAGTTATTACCTTGAATGACCGTGTTAGTGTTTGAATCTTATAGTGATTAGGGGATGGCTGGTGGTAGATCATCGAAGGCTTCTAGAGAAGGAGTACGAGGTGGTCGTGGTGCTGGGCCACGTGCCACAAGGAACAAGAAAAGGACTGCCGAGACGGCTCCTGCTGAGCCTGGGCTTCATCATCCGGAGGGTGTGGATGAGAGTGCTAACTTAAGAGCCTCAGTAAAGGAGGCAGTTATGGAGGAAGTGCATCAGGTCATGCAGAAGATTCTATCGTATGTAGTGACTGAAGTCATCCGTGCTGTGCGGGAGGATGAGAGAAAGGAGAAGGAGGAGGAGAGAAGGACTACGGCTGGGAGAAGGGGGAATGAGAGGAGTCATGATGAAGAAGAGGAACTGAATTCTGGAATGGCAGCCTCCAGTGATAAAGAGGAGGTGGAAGTGCGGGAAACCGCGAAGGGATGTAGTTATGGGGCATTCCAACGATGCAAACCCCCAACTTTCGATGGCAACGGTAATGCTACCACTGCTCACCGCTGGGTAAGAGAGATGGAGGCGGTGTTAGAGATTAGTGAGTGCAGGGAGGACTAGAAGGTGAAGTTCGCCACTCACTCGTTTGTTGACTCGGCTCTGTGTTGGTGGGACAATATTGTCCAAGCCGAGGGCGGCAGAGCCATTGGAAGGATGAGGTGGAGAGAGTTAAAGAAAATGGTGATTGAGGAATTCTGTCCTCACCGAGAGCTTAACAAGATAGAAAGAGAGTTCCTACAGCTTGAGGCGGGAACCATGATCCACCAGCAATACACCACCAAGTTCAACGACATGGGAGGCTGGTGCCGGATCAGGTGGCGCCGGTGTCGAGAAAGATAAAGACCGTGTATTCAAGGATTGCCAGTGGAGAAAGATATGTATTCAAGGATTGCCAGTATCCGTAGGCACCTGATTGTTTCCCGACCGAGTACCTTTAGATTGGCAGTGGATCTGGTAGGAAGACTCTATGATGAGAGGGAAGTGGCTGTGGTTGAGGTGAGCAAGACGGGTGGTGGTGACAAGAACTGGAAAGGGAAATGGTTTGGGCGTGGTGGTTATTCTCCAAACAACAAGAGGATGAGGATGGATGACCGAAGAGTGGGGTCATCAAGCTCAGGGATGAAAAAGTATGGCAAATACGGGAAGGAGCACACTGGTGAGTGCAAGTGGGGATCGAATGTATGCTTCAAGTGTGGGAAGCCTGGTCACATTGCGAAGGATTGTAGGGTGTTAAGGTGCTATAACTGTGGTGAAGAGGGGCATGTGAGTAGGGATTCCAAGAAGCCAAGGGCAGAGAGTTCTGGGGTGAAGAAGAGGACGGAGAGTGAAGGGCAGAGGGCAAGCGCTAGAGCATTCACGATGACCCGGGAGGAGGCCAGAGTGGACCCCGACGTCGTGTCAGGTATGTTTCTAGTAAACCAAACTTATGCCTCTGTATTATTCGACTCTGTTGCTAGTAGGAGTTTTATTTCTGGTGTTTTTTGTGCTAAGTTGCCTGTTAGTAGTAGGAGTACTGATGAGCCCTTTAAAGTAGAAACTGCTATTGGTAAGTCTACCAGAATTTTTGATATGATGGAAGATTGTGACATAGAACTAGAAGGCCATAGGTTCTCTGATAAACTATTTGTGATGCCCCTAGGCGGATTTGATGTAGTTCTAGGGATGGATTGGTTAGCAGCCTATGAGGCAAATATTATGTGTCGCAGGAAGATGATTCGGTTAATTGCGCCCGATGGAAGTTCGGTGACGGTTTACGGTGGTCGAGAAACAATGGTTCCTAAGGTTATTTCAATGGCAGTGGCAGAGAATGCATTAAACGCGGATGTAGTGCCTACCTGGCTTATGTGAAGGATGTGGACGCGTCAGTACCACAATTGTTCGATGTACCAGCTGTGTGTGACTTTCCGGACGTGTTCCCAGAAGACTTACCAGGTGTGCCACCAAATCGCGAGATTGAGTTTCAGATTGATCTGATACCCGGTGCTCAACCCGTTGCCAAAGCACCTTATCAATTAGCTCCGACCGAGATGAAAGAACTAATGGTTCAACTGCAGGAGTTGATGGATAAAGGATTCATCCGACCAAGCATCTCTCCTTGGGGTTCTCCGATTTTGTTTGTTAATAAGAAAGACGGTAGTACGAGGATGTGCATAAACTACCGAGAGTTAAACAAGTTAACGGTGAAGAACCGATATCCCTTAACGAGAATAGATGACTTGTTTGACCAGCTCCAGGGTGCTAGTTGGTTCTCGCGAATAGATCTCCAATCTGGTTACCATCAGTTGAAGGTTAAGGAGCAGGATATCCCTAAGACAGCTTTTCGCACGCGCTATGGACACTACGAGTTTCTCGTTATGTCTTTCGGTCTAACTAACGCGCCAGCTGCCTTTATGGATTTAATGAACCGAGTGTGTCGGCCAATGTTGGATAAATCAGTGATTGTGTTTATTGATGACATCCTGATTTATTCAAAGAGCGAAGAAGAACACCGGCCACATACGCAAAGTATTTGAGACGCTTAGGAGAGAGAAGCTGTACGCCAAATTCTGTAAGTGCGCTATTTGGTTGCGTGAAGTCCAATTTTTGGGTCACGTGGTGAATTCTGAAGGAATTATGGTAGACCTGGCGAAGGTTGGGGTAGTGATGCAATGGAAGTCTCCAAAGACGCCATTCGAGATTCGTAGTTTCTTGGGTTTGGCGGACTACTACAGAAGATTTATTCAAGATTTTTCCAAGATAGCCTCACCTTTGACTAAATTGACTCGCAAGGAGGTGAAGTTTGTGTGGGGTCGAGAACAGAAGGATGCTTTTGAGGAGTTAAAGGCATGATTAACTCAAGCTCCTGTCTTGACATTACCCGAAGGGAGTGAAGACTTAGTGGTGTATTCGGATGCTTCTTACTCGGGACTGGGTTGCGTGTTGATGCAACATGGAAGGGTAATAGCCTACACGCCCTGACAGTTGAAAACTCACGAGGTCAATTATCCCACCCATGATTTGGAGCTAGCGGCTGTGGTTTTCGCACTAAAGATTTGGAGGCACTACCTGTACGGGACAAAGTGCACAATTTTCACGGACCACAAAAGCCTAAAGTATTTCTTTGACTAGAAGGACCTCAACATGAGGCAGAGGAGGTGGCTGGAATTGATCAAAGATTATGATTATGAGATCCATTACCACCCAAGCAAAGCCAATGTAGTGGTCGATGCCTTTAGTCGAAAGTAGAGACCTGAGCCGATCCGGGTGAAAGCTTATCAATTGGTGATGACCTCTGACGTGATGACACTGGTCAAAGAATCTCAGAATGAGGCGTTGAAAGAATATCGCCTTAACTCTGAAAGGATGAGAGGTCTAGTCACGGAGTTGGGAGAAAATACCCATAGAGTTAGAACCCGCTTCGGGCGTATGTGGATCCCTCGTTATGGAGACCTACGGGAGCGGATCATGGATGAAGCTCATAAGACTCGATACTCCATTCATCCCGGCGCTACCAAGATGTATCAAGACATGAAGAAAGATTACTGGTGGCCGGGAATGAAGCGCGATGTAGTGGAGTATGTGAGTAAGTATCTACTTGCTTGCAAGTGAAGGCAGAGCACCAGAAGCCGTACGGGAAGATCCAACCGTTGGATATACCCGAGTGTAGTCGATCGTCTGACAAAGAGTGCTCACTTCCTACCCATCCGCGAGACGTATTCATCCGAGAGACTGGCGGATCTGTTCATTAAAGAGATTGTAGCTCGTCATGGTGTGCTCGTGTCTATCGTGTCAGACCGTGACACCCGGTTCACATCGAAGTTTTAGAATAGATTCCATGATGCGATGGGGACGAGGCTACACATTAGTACGACTTACCATCCTCAGACAGATGGTCAGTTTGAAAGGACGATTCAGATGCTCGAGGATATGCTCCGAGCATGCGTGATCGACTTTAGGGGAAGTTGGGATAATCACTTACCATTAGCGGAATTCTCATATAACAACAGTTATCATGCCAGCATTGGTATTCCACCATATGTGATGCTATACGGTAGAAGGTGTAGAACACCCGTGTGTTAGGAGACATCGGGCAGAAGGAGTTGGGAAGTCTTGAGGTGATCAAGGCTACGACGAAGAAGTTGGAGAAGATCAAATCCTTTATGAAGGCGGAGAAAGACAGGCAAAAGTCGTATGCCGACAAAAGGCGTAGACCGATTGAGTTTAACATGGGCAATAGAGTCATGTTGAAGGTCTCACCTTGGAAGGGGATCATCCGGTTTAGAAAGAGGGGTAAGCTAACCCTGAGATACATATGGCCTTTCTGAATTATTGCACGAGTAGGAGAGGTTGCCTATCGATTGGAACTACCCGATGAGTTAAGTGGAATTCATCCGACATTCCATGTATCTCATCTAAGAAAGTGCCTAGCTGATGAAGATATGATTGTACCACTGGAGGACATCGAGGTGGATGAACGGCTTAATTATGTTGAGCAACCAATGGCAATCATCGATAGGAAGGAGAAGAGATTGAGAAATAAAGTGGTTCCACTGGTGCGTGTGCAGTGGAAACACCGAAAGGGTTCGAAGTCTACGTGGGAGACTGAAGAAGAAATGAGACAACATTACCCATAATTGTTCGAAAGGTGACAGGTTTCGGAGATGAAACCTCTTTAAGGGGGGTAGACTTGTAACACCCGAAATTTTGTCAAAATAAAAGAAAAGAAAAGCAATAAGAAAAGAAAATAAAAGTATCTTGCAAAAAGGGAAAAGGAGCCAAAGTATAGGGGGCCAAAATGTAAAGAGTACAAAACTCAAATATTTTAATATATTTGAGAGTATGGCCGCCCATATATCTTTTCCCCACTTCTGTGTTTGACTGAAAAGCGAAAAAGAAGAAGAAGCTGCTCTCTAGGATATTCAAGGAAGAAAGGCTGAAAATTCGCACTTTGGTGAGTGTTCTTTGTATTTTTGGTTCGGTTTGTGAGGTTTTCGACCTTAGAACCGATTTTCATGTGTTCATTGTGCTTGGTTGTTTGCTTGGTTGTGTTTTAGGTGTTTGAACTCTTGTGCACACAAGTTTGGAGGAGTTTTACTTGTTGGTTGCAATAGGTGAGTTCTAGACCCTGGTTTTTTATGTGTTTTAACATTTTGGGGCTGAAAATGCATGTTAAAATGATTTATTACTGTTACATGTATAACCGTATGTATATATGCTTGTGCTCTCATGTTTTATGGTTGTTTATGGGATATTATTGCTTAGAATGATAGGTCTAAGTTTAGAACAGGTTCATATGTAGATTGGGTTTGAATTTGATTCTGAAAAATGAACAACTGTTGGCCATGCGTCCAAACAGGGTCAATGCGCCTGAAAATGTTTGCCTTAGAAAAACTTTAAGTGAAGTTCATGCGCCCCTATAGTCCTCATGCGCTCGAAAATTTGCTTGAATATACTAAGTGTTAACCCATGCGCCTAAACAGTACCTCATGCGCCCAAAAGTTATTCATGCGCCTAAGTCTTTCCCATGCGCCCACTGCCCAGAAATGCCTAAGTGTTGGCTTATGCTCCCACATAAGGTTAATGTGCCCAAGCAGGACTCATGCGCCTACATAGTACTCATGCGCCTGCATAGTACTCATGCGCCTAGAACACTTAGAAATTTTTCTGAAATTTTAGGAAATCAGAATTTTAGGGTTTGACCCTGGTTTGACTTGGTGTTTATATTTGTTTATTCCAAGCTTGTTTATGGCCTATTCTTGTGTTCCATATTATGTATCACTATGTGACTTACGTGGTGTGTTTATGTTCATATACGTAAAGTATTATCATAATGAAAGTGAAAGATTAATTATAAAAAAAAGTGGAACATAGTAGATGAATGAAAGTCTTGCAAGCAAAATGAAAGGAGGTTCACAGCCACGGGTTGTCAGCTCAACTGTGTGCGGGTTAGCTACCCCATGAGGATGCACGCAGGGTCAATATTTGAGATTGACGGGACCTTTGTTGCTTGCCTCAGGTGACTGGGTCAGCTTCGTGCATAATGTTCGGGGTCTATTTATAGACCTCTGGCCCAGCACCAGCTTCGTGCATAATGTCGGGGTATTGCACATTGGTCCGGTAGAAAGTGAAAGATAATAATGAAAGAAAAGAAAGATAATGAAGATAATTATGAATATTATTTGAATGTACGTATGATGTGTGATCGCATACGAAAATAATGTATTTTATTAAAGAAAAAGGGACATTTTCATATACAAATCATACAAGGTATTTTTATACTTTTAAAATTAGGACTCACTCAGCAACGCTGACTTTTATGCATTTTCAGTTGACAGGTAAATATTGCTGAGGATGACACACGGGGAAAGCTACTCGTCGGGGCAAGACTGGCATCCGTTCATGCTTAATGATTTTGTTGTATTGTAGTGCAACTAATTGATTATTTTGTAACCCCAACTTACAGCGATGTATTATTTTGCAACATTAATTACATGCATGAATGGTTTTTGTTAACTTAATTCCGCTGCAATATTTTATGAAATGTATTTTGTTTAATATGATAATGCTATGATTGTCAATTGTGAGGTCTCCGAGAACGGGGCCTTACACATACATACCATGATATGTGATAACCACTAACAATAACTACAAATGTTAACAGTAATAAACCAAATAAAACCATGTTCAACCCAAACTGACCCATTTGAGTTTTTTGACCCACATAAGGCTATACCATCTAACTAATGACTCAATTACATAAGCGTACATAAGTAAACTAATTTTATATGTTTATGCTTTCAATATAATTTTAGAACATATATACATTCTAACGAACATCAAGAATGTTAAAAGCAAAAAGACTTTACATACATACCCTGAGAAGCCGAACTAGTAATTTCACCTTCCCCTTTCTTGGAAACTAGAGATGGTTCCCCATTACATGTATGGTGTTGGAAACGGTCTGCCCAAGACACATATTGAATTGATGTGTCTAGTACGTTATGATCCAAGTTGGGTCATACCCAATAACAAGCTAGACAAACACCTACAATATTTATTTTATGATATGATCATATAAATAAATATTAACATTTAGAGTATTTAGAAATTGAGTTTCTAAATATTTGCACTTGTGTTGTAAATAAATTGATGGATAATTTATTTTAGAGAGAGTATTCTATATTGTTATTTAAATGGTTGAACAATAATATAATCTTTTGTCCGTATTTCTTAATTACTCATCCGTATTTACTAATGCGGATGTCTTTGAGGTAATACGGATGAAGATTACTCATCCGCATTTACTAATGAGGATGAAAGTTCCTCATCCGCATTTACTAATGCGGATGTGCATTTGTGGTAATGCTGATGGAAACTATTCGTCCGCATTTACTACTGCAGATGTGCATTTGTGGAAATGCTGATGGAAACTGTTCGTCCGCATTTACTAATGCGGATGTGCATTTTTGGAAATGCTGATAGAAATCGTTCATCCGCATTTACTAATACGGATGTGAATTTGTGGAAATGCTGATGGAATTTCTTCATACGCATTTACTAATGCGGATGAGCATTTGAGGAAATGCTGATAAAACTACTCATCCGCATTTATAAATGCGGATGTACATTTGGGAAATGCGGATGGAATTTCTTCATCCGCATTTACAAATGCGGAAGGAGACCATTCATCTGCATTTACTAATGCGGGTGAATGTTTGAGAAATGCGGATAGGACAAAGGGCTAGACCCCGCCCACTTTTCTCTCTCCTCGTCTGAAATTTCAGTTTCCCAGGATATGCAATATATGATTGCAATTAACCACTCTCTCTGATAACTTACAAGACACTCAAAAGTGCACCTCTTAGTTTTCTGGTTTTCTCTCGATCGGTCGGAAAAAAAAAACCAAAAACAAAGGTTCGTTCAAGTAAAAATCCTAGCAACCTGGTGTTTGTTGGAGGCTTGAGGGTAGAATAGCTTGAGGCGTCCTTCTTTGGAAGCTGCCATTCATCGATTATCTTCCTCAAACCCATACGAGAGGTAGTCTTCTAAACACCCTATGATTGTTTGTAAGCATGGTTTTCATATATCGATCCATAACGGGTTTTAACAGATATATAAAATGGTTTATTTATATTAACTGTAACAAGTTTTAATCTCTTAATCCGCTTCGTTTTTTTATATTTTATTTGAATAAAATGACTCTGATAAACTTGTTCAAAACCCATCAATGGCATCAGAGCTGGTTATATGGATACATGCTTCATCTGGACTGAAATATCGGTTTCTTGCTGTTGATTCACCAACAGACCAAGAGTTTTGGTCAAATGTTTCCCCTGAATTTTTCAAGATTCTACTTTACATGCATACTGCAATCTTGAAAAATTTAATCATTTGGATGATTTAGTTGTTTGGACAAGAATCATGATATTCGGTTGGTTTATACTTTAACCGAAAATCAGTGGTTCAAGGGGAAGCTCTCGGGTTTTTGCTTACATATTTGGATATATATTTTGATGTTCATAACCTAGCCGAGACCTTGTTTGTTTGGATGTGTTATGATTTGTATTTGATTATTCAAAAGAGTTGTAATAATTAAATGTATTTGTTCTTCCTTTTGGGTATGTAATTTATTTATTTTTCATTTGGTATGTAAAATAAATAGGTTAGTTGTATTTTACTTTTACTAGAAAAAATGTATTTAGGATATATTTTGTAGAAGAAGATGCAACAAGGTTGTTTTTGGATTTGGGCCAATTTTGAGCCCAAAGGGCTTTATAGCTCTTAATAGGATTTAAGCCCAATAACCAAAAACATATTTTGAAGGCCCAAAGGAGTTTGGTGCAAAAATTTAAGCCCATTTGGAAGCCCAAATCGAATGGAAGAATCACAACACAAAGTGGACGCTTGAGGCATTTGGATGCGAGATAAAATGGGAGCTCACCGACACAAGTGTTGTGTCAATTTTACCCTTAAGAAAGACCTAATTAACTCGCTTGTTTCGGTCAACAAGTGATGTTAAATTAGTTGGCTATGGTTATGAACTTGTTGTATGTGATGCTTATGTGGTTGATTTAATTTTATTGTTTATGTGATATTTAGATATGCACTGTTAAACAATTTAAAATCAATAACAAGCTTAAAACGGTTCTTTTGGAAACATTAACTTGGGTAATAAAATGGTTTTATTAAATGTTAATGTTTTCGCAATAAAATTGGGTTTTATTAAAAGAGTCTTGAAAGTTGGTTTCACTAATGTACAGCATTTGAATGCATGCAAATGTAAGGTACAAAATGTTTTCAAAACTAGAATTAATGAAAACAAAAATCCCTTTTAAACAAGTTTAACACCATCCTTTTATACAACACTCAAATCACTTGGGAACTCTTTGTGGGATAAAGGTCACCTAACCACATTTAGGGAACTTGTGTGTTTGAGGTGGGGTTAACATATTTGTTGGATAAAGGTCATCTAACCACTTGTATGTGTAAACTCACACGTGTGTGTAAGTATGAAGACTTGAGTTGGAAACCATGTGAATAGGGTCACCAAAGCATGGCATACAATGGTGTTGATGGAATTAAACATGTCAACTAAACATAAATATGTTTAACCGATCCCTTAAAACTAGAAGTTGCAAAGGGTTGCAATTGTCAAATGTTGACTACCTTGGATTGTAGATTTTAAATGGGATAAAGGTCACCTAACCAATATTTAAATGTAACGTTGGATTGTAGATTTTAATTATTAATTGTCTATGAGACATGAAAGGGTATTAATAATTAAAATTTCATTATTGTTAATACTAAAATTAAACTTTGTTAAAATTGTAGAAATGGCCGCAAACAACAACGCTACCACCCCGACCGTCCCTAACCTGTCACTAAGAACTATGAAGCAAGAAAAGAAATCATATGTGTTGGACGATCCTATTCCTGATGAACCCAACCTTAATGATGTTGATGCCTACAACGATTGGGTTAAGCACACTGAGGATTCAGTGCTAGTTTCCTGCCTCATGTTGGGAACCATGATTCCCAAGCTTCAAAAGGATTTTGAACATCATGGGGCATACGACATGATTACCCAATTGAAGGAAATGTTCCTTCAACAAGCAAGGGTAGAGCACTTCGAAACGGTTCGAGCGCTTCATGCATGTCGAACTGAAGAAACCCAATCGATGTCATCTTATGTGATGAAGATGAAAAGCCACATTGATCGCCTTGAAAGGCTGAAGTGTCCCGTCTCAAAAGAGTTGGCCACAGATTTGATCCTTAATGGTCTAACCAAGAAGTTTGAGACGTTTATCATGATTTATAAAATGAATGGATGGGACAAGAGCATTGGGGAACTTCATGCAATGCTCAAAATAGACAAAGCAGGAATGCGTAAAAGGGTTTTACCGGTTCTCACGATCAATGAGGTTGGCAACAAGAAAAGGCATCACCCCAAACCCAAGGCAAATGTTGCCAAAGGCAAGGGATACATCAAATGGATGGGTAAGGGAAAGGCTAAAGCGGGACCACCAAAACCGAAGCTTAAGAAACCAAAGGTTACGAAGAACGATCCATGCTTTGAGTGTGGTGAGATAGGACATTGGAAGAGGAATTGTCCAACCTATCTCAAAGAGTTGAGAAATAAGAGGGATGCTGGGCAGACCTCAGGTACAACTTTCATAATCCATATTGAACTTAATATTATTTCTTCAAACACATGGGTATTGGATACCGGATGAGGAACTCATATTTGCAATCTTTTGTAGGGGATCAAAAGAAATAAGCATTTTAAGAAGGGAGATACTAGTCTCTACATGGGCAACGGAGCAAAAGTTGATGTCGAAGCCCAGGGAGACTATATCTTGAAGCTTCCAAGTAGTTTGGAAGTTATTTTAAAGAACATTCTGTATGCTCCTAGTTTGACTAGGAATATTATCTCAGTTTCCCTTCTAAAACAATATGCTTATGTATTAAAGTTTGTAAAGGATGGTATTTGTGTTCTTATGGATGATATGCTTTATTTTAAGGCTATGCCTTCTAATGGTTTTATGAATTGGTCCATGATGACTCATCCTTTAATAACTCGTTATGCCAATCAAGCACCAAGAAACTTAAAATGGGTTTAAGTAAATCATATCTTTGGCATTATCGTCTTGGTCACATAAACAAGAATCACATTCAAACACTTCAAAAGAATGGTCTTTTGGAAGCAAATGAAGACGATTCATTTGATAAGTATGAATCTTGTTTACAAGGAAAGATGACCAAGGAACCCTTTAGTGGCACTAACGAAAGGGCAAAAGATTTATTAGGAATCATACATTCGGATGTATGTGGTCCTTATAAAGCAATGACAAGGACTGGTGAAAGATACTTCATTACCTTTATCGACGATTATAGTCGTTATGGTTATGTGCACTTGTTAAGACACAAAGATGAAGCTTTTGAAATGTTCGAAATCTTCAAAAATGAAGTAGAAAATCAACTCAACAAAACAATCAAAGTTCTTTGTTCGGATAGAGGAGGTGAATACCTTAGAGATGTCTTTTAAGATCATCTCAGGAGTTGTGGGATTGTCTCATAGCTTGCTCCACCCGGAACACCATAACATAATGGTGTGTCTGAAAGGAGAAACCAAACCCTATTAGATATGGTTTGATCTATGATGGCTAGAAGCACACTGCCTCTATCATTTTGGGGTTTCACATTGCTCTCCACGGCCGTATTCTGAATATGGCCCCAACCAAGAAAGTGGATAAGACAACTTTTGAAATATGGCATGGAAGAGTTCTATCGTTATCATATTTAAAAGTATGGGGTTGTGAAGCTTATGTTAAGTAGAACACCCTAAACAACTTAGAAGGCCGATCCACTAAGTGTATCTTTGTAGGATATCCTAAAAACTCCATGGGATATTATTTCTACAATCCAACAGAGCAAAAGGTATTTATTGCTCGAAAGGCTGAGTTCTTGGAAACTAAGTTCCTTATGGAAGGAACTACTAATAGAACAGTGGAACTTGATGAAGATTGAGAACCACAAGCCAATACATGTTTGGTTTATATTAGAAATCAATAAGAGGTTGTTGATAATGATCAAGTGGTTGCCCAATACACACAAAATGTTCGCAGATCTGGTAGAACTAGCTATCCACTCAAAAGATATGGATTTTTCATGAATGGATGCTATATAGTTGACTCGGATGAATTAACTATGTACCATGATACAATGTCCAATTCTAATTGTGATAAGTGGCTTGAGGCCATGAACATAGAGATGCAATCCATGTATGACAACCAAGTATGGGAATTGGTTGTGCCACCGCTTAACTCCAAACCGGTTGGATGTAAGTGGGTTTTCAAGAAGAAAACCGATATGCATGGAAACTTGGATACTTATAAAGCAAGACTTGTAGCAAAAGGTTTCACCCAAACTCAAGGGGTTGATTATGATGAGACCTTCTCGCCTGTGGCAATGCTAAAGTCAATCAGGATATTATTTGCCATAGCTGCATATTATGACTATGAGATTTGGCAAATGGATGTCAAAACTGCTTTCCTTAATGGACATCTTGAAAAGAATGTCTATATGGTTTAGCCCGATGGTTTTGTCGATCCACAACATCCTAATAAAGTATGCATGTTAAAGAAATCAATCTATGGATTGAAACAAGCATCGAGAAGTTGGAATCAACGTTTTGATGAAGAGATCAAGAAATTTGGATTAATCAAGAACGCTGATGAAGCTTGTGTGTATAAGAAAGCTAGTGGGAGCATCATCACATTCTTAGTATTATATGTTGATGATATACTATTGTTTGGAAATGACATTCCAACCATGGAAGGTGTTAAAACTGGCTTGGAAGTTGTTTTTCCATCAAAGATCTTGGTGAAGCCGCCTATATTTTGGGAATAAAGATCTATAGGAATAGATCAAGGCGGTTGATAGGTTTAAACCAAAGTGCATACATTGATAAAATCTTGAAAAGGTTCAAGATGGAAAACTCTAAGAAAGGTCTAGTACCTATTGAAAGAGGGACAATATTGAGTGCATCTCAATGTCCAAGCTCAAAGGATGAGCAAGAAAGGATAAAGGAAGTCCCATATGCATTAGCTATAGGATCCATCATGTATACAATGATATGTGCTAGACTGGATGTGTCATGCGCTTTAAGCATGACGAGTAGATATCAGCAGAATCCAGGAAATAGCCATTGGATGGCTGTTAAGAGTATATTGAAATACCTTAGGAGGACTAAGGATATGTTTCTAATATACGGATCTGGTGAAGAGGAACTGGTTGTAAAGGGTTACACGGATGCGAGTTTCCAAACTGATCGAGATGATTCTCGATCACAATGAGGGTATGTCTTCATTATGAATGGAGGGGCAGTATCCTGAAAGAGTTCAAAGCACGATGTGGTAGCATTGTCCACTACAGAATCGGAATACATCGCCGCTTCATTGGCAACACACAAAGCTGCATGGTTAAAGAAATTCATTTCCGATCTAGGGGTAGTCTCTACCATTCAAGATCCCCTAGAGATCTTTTATGATAACGAGGGTGCGATTGCTCAAATCCAGGAACCCCGTGCACATCAAAAGACAAGGCACATTGAATGGAGAATCAACTATATAAGGGATGAAGTTGAAAAAGGAAAGATATGTATTCGCAAAGTTCACACCGATCAAAATATTACGGATCCACTCATGAATCTTCTTGAAAGGCCAAAGCATGAGAGTCATACTTGTGCCTTAGGACTTTGATATTCTAGTGATTGGATTTGATCTATTTAGTATTTAAACAATGGAACAATTGTTATTTTGACTCATTTATATATAATTATGATACTATGAGTTATGTTCCATTTTAGCATGTTTAGATCCATGAATATGTTTATTATTCTAAATGTCCGTAGTCGGTCATATTTGTGGGAACAAATATGAAGGTAAGACTATTATGAACTTGGATTGGTGGATATTCATAAGGTATGAATATAGAGAAAAAGGTTGCTACCAAAGTTCATAGATATTTGTGGGATACAAATATTAGACTGACCCGCTCTCAAATGTTACTGTATGGAATTTTGTAATTAATCATAAGTAAATTTGAGTAAAGGCGAATATCATAGTATCCTCCGACCTGAGATACATATTGGGTTTTGATATTCACCAAATATTATACTTTGACCTAGTTCTTCGTTGTTCTAAAATATGGAAAGTACACAAGGCTAGTTTCAAGTGTAATACAAGGTGATTGTGAGAAACGTATGTAGTCAAGATGGGATTTGTTCCTCTTATTCGTTGAGAGTAAGATGTCTAAGGCCTGATAAAGTTAAATCAACAGGGAATGATCATTCTGTGTCTCTGGATTTAACATGACATCTGTAACAAAAGGATAAATGATAGATTCACCTAAATCATTTCAAGTAATGGATTTGAAGAAGATGATGTTATTGAATGGCACTTCGTCATACGTATTAGGGGTAGTAAACTGTTGTTAGGCGGTATTTGCTACTTGCATCAATCCTCTATGTATCTTGTGCAAGTAGGAGATTGTTGGAAACGGTCTGCCCAAGACACATATTGAATTGATGTGGCTAGTATATTATGATCCAAGTCGGGTCATACCCAATAACAAGCTAGACAAACACATACAATATTTATTTTATGATATGATCATATAAATAAATATTAACACTTAGAGTATTTAGAAATTAGGTTTCTAAATATTTGCACTTGTGTTGTAAATAAATTATATGGATAATTTATTTTAGAGAGAGTATTCTATATTGTTATTCAAATGGTTGAACAATAATATAGTCTTTTATTCGCATTTCCTAATTACTCATCCGCATTTACTAATGCGGATGAAGGTTCCTCATCCGCATTTACTAATGCGGATGTGCATTTGTGGAAATGCTGATGAAAATTGTTCGTCCGCATTTACTAATGCGGATGTGCATTTTTGGAAATGCTGATAGAAATCGTTCATCCGCATTTACTAATGCGGATGTGAATTTGTGGAAATGCTGATGGAATTTCTTCATACGCATTTACTAATGCGGATGAGCATTTGAGGAAATGCTGATGAAACTACTCATCCGCATTTACAAATGCGGATGTACATTTGGAAAATGCAGATGGAATTTCTTCATCCACATTTACAAATGTGAAAGGAGACTATTCATCTGCATTTACTAATGCGGGTGAATGTTTGATAAATGCGGATGGGACAAGGGCTGGACCCCTCCCATTTTTCTCTCTCCTCATCTGAAATTTCAGTTTCCCAGGACATGCAATATATGATTACAATCAACCACTCTCTCTGATAACTTACAAGACACTCAAAAGTGCACCTCTCGGTTTTCTGGTTTTCTCTCGATCGGTCGAAAAACAAAAACCAAAAACAGAGGTTCGTTCAAGTAAAAATCCTAGCAACCGGGTGTTTGTTGGAGGCTTGAGGGTAGACTAGCTTAACGCATCCTTCTTTGGAAGCTGCCATTCATGATTATCTTCCTCAAACCCATATGAGAGGCAGTCTTCTAAACACCCTATGGTTGTTTATAAGCATGGTTTTTTATATATCAATCCATAACGGGTTTTAACAGATATATAAAATGGTTTATATATATTAACTATAACAAGTTTCAATCTCTTAATCCGCTACGTTTTTTTATATTTTATTTGAATAAAATGACTCTGATAAACTTGTTCAAAACCCAACAATTCACCTTCTTGGAAACAAGAGATGGTTCCCCATTACCTATATGGAACAATGGATACTTTAAGAACACACATACAATCATAACAAACATCAAGAATGTTAAAGCAAAAAGACTTTAACATACATACCCTAAGGACCTGAACTAGTAATGTCACCTCTGCCCTCCTTGGAAACAACAGATGTTTTTTCATCACCTGTAAGGTAATTTGTTGGGTTTCATGTGGAAAGAAATAAAAGATAATTTAAATTTTACAGTAAAGGAAGAACATAAAGTTTCTTAAACCAGGAAATTGCATTAACAACTTACTACAAAGCAAATCAACATGAATATAGTACTTCAAACAACACAACAATTCACTCACCCGTATAGATGGCGTATGATGACCGCTAACTAACAATAACTACAAACGTTAATAATTAATAAACCAAATAAAACTATGTTCAACCCAAACCGACCCATTTGGGTGTTTTGACCCATTCAAGGCTAAACCATCTAACGAATGACTCAGTGACTTAAGCATACATAAATAAACTAGTTTTTATGTTTATTCTTTCAACTTAATATTGGAACAAACATATACATTCATAACAAACATAAAGTCAAGAATGTTAAAAACAAAAAAGACTTAACATACATACTCTGAGAAGCTGAACTAGTCAAGTCACCTCTGCCCTTCCTGGAAGCAATAGATGGTTCTTCATTATCTGTAAGGAACAATGGCTAATTTGTTAGGTTTCACGAGGCAAGAAACAGATAATGATTCAAGTGTAAATTTAGAGTAAAGGAAAAACACACACAAAGTTTCTTAGACCAGAAGTTTGCATTAACATTTTACTGTTTTACAAAGGAAATCGACATTATATATACATATAATACTTCAAATGACACAACCGTTCACACACCCCTGTAGATAGTGTGTGAAAGCCGCTAGCTAAAAAAACTACAAATGTTAACGGTAATGAACCAAATAAAACCACGTTCAGCCCAAATTGACCCATTTGGGTGTTTTGACCCATTCAAGGATAAAACATCAGACTTAATGACATAAGCATACATAAATAAACTAGTTTTAGGTTTAAACTTTCATCTTTCAACATAATTTCAAAACAAACTTACAATCATAACAAACTTCAAGAATGCTAAAAAGAAAAAAGACTTTAACATACATACCCTCAGAAGCCGAACTAGTAACATCATGTCCACGCTTCTTGGAAGCAAGATGGTTTTCCATCATCTGTAACGAAAAATGGTAAATTTGTTAAGTTTCACAAGGCAAGGAACAAAAGATGATTCAAGTGTAAATTTGCAGTAAAGGAAAAACACACATAATTGCATTAACATCTTACTGTTTCACAAAGCAAATCAACATTTATATAGTACTTCAAACGACAATCATTCACACACCCCTACTACGGTGTGTGATAACTAACCTTAACCACCAATGACTACACATGTTAATGGTAATAAACTAAATAGAACCATGCTCAACCCAAATTGACCCATTCAAGGCTAAACCATCTAACTAATGACTCAGTGACAAACAAACATAAATAACATAGTTTATTTTAAACTTCCAGCATAATTTCAGAACATACATACAATCATAACAAAATCAAGAATGTTAAAAGCAAAAAGACTTAACATACATACCATCGAACTGATTCATATGGTTAGAATCCATTGCCTGCATTAAGTCACGAAGAATAGAACAAAAACTAGATCAAATATCAAACGATTTTGGTTTTATATGACCAAAAAAATCAAAAATTTATTTTCTATATACTATTTCTTTAATGAGATCATAAATTGCTTTAATGAACATGAACCTAGGGATTTTTAGGGCATTTACACATCTGTATTCATTCAAACAAATGTTTACAAAATCAGTAGGGGGAATCGATTAAACGATCATGATGGTTCAATTTCAAATTACGTGAAAACCATAGGGATTTGTTTCAATCAAAAACAAAAACGAACGAACAAATGGGTATCTGTTAATACAATTAGGGTTTCAAGGAAGAAGAAGAATACCAAGTATCGATCATGCAAATGGGTTTACATGGTTTTCCTCTTGTTTTTCTATTTATTCTCTTGTTTGTTTGTTTATTTCTTTATGCATTTGTGGAAAATAAAGGGAAACACACGTTGCCATGTGTTGGCAATTTTAAAGGCGTAGTGGGTGAATTGTTTGCTTTTTATATTTTGTTTTTCATTGTACTCCTTAGAGCATTCATAGCTCGTTTTCCATCTATATGTTCCTCATGTATATGTGAGTGTGTATTCTATATTATGGGGTTGTGAGTGATTGTGAGTGAAAAATGTATAAAATTTATGAGGGTTGTACTGTGTTTTCTAATACCACCATTAATTTTTTTAATATTTTTGAAAGTGGTTGTGAGTGGATGAGAGAAATAAAGATATGAAAAAATATTATTTAATTGAAAAAGAGAGAAAAAATAGTAATACTTAGTGTAATTATAAGGATGAAAATGGGGGATTGATTGTGAATGCTCTTATAAGGAACTATTGGTTTTGAGGATGAAATACTAGGAAATTTGTTTCAGTCTTCCTTTTTAATTTCTCTTTAAACCCGTGTTTCTGAGTCTTTTGTAAGAAGAGAAATAAAAGGAAATGAATAGAAAGTGAAAAAGAATTGCGTTTCTGAGTTTTTCTTGGGAGGAAAATGGAAGGAAATAAAAAACTTTGTGTTCTCGAGTTTTTTAAAGGAAAGAAATAGAAAGAAATACAAGAAACCTTCCAAAAATTTTTCTTTTTAACTTTTCTTACAAAATAGAAGAAAATAAAAAGAAAAGAAATAAAACACATAAAATTATTATTATTTTTATTTATTTCGAACTCTACAACATGAAAATTTAATGTCTTTTTTCTCACTCCATTTCCTTTATCTTCTTAATTTCCTTTATCTTCGTTTCTTTTCTCTTTATTTCTTTTCTCTCGCTAATTTCCTTTCAATTCTTTTCTTTTGTTTTCTTTCATTTATTAAACTCGAGAACGCAGTGTAAGTTCTTGGCCATTTCATAACTCGTTCGACCCACATCAGTGGTATCAAAGTGGTGTTGATCCATGGATATTCGAAAGAAAACCCATGTAGAGGATAGTGGTGGAAATGCAAGTGCTCAATGTTTCGATGCAATGTGATAAGAGTTATGGAGGATCATCGGTTTCTCATTTGAAATCATCACCACCAAACCAAAACCTTACTTGAAGCTTTAGTTTACATGGTTAGGGGGTGTGGACCCCGAAGGATGGTTCTATCAGGCGGAAGGTGGCTACACAGGATCAAGTGGAGTTAGCATCATTAAGTATAGTAGTTTTCTGGAATGTAATTAGTTAGTGTGGTGTTCATCAAGTTTAACATGTTAATAAGCAACTAATGGATGATAGGTAACATCATAGATATTGGAGATAACATGAGGTGGTAAAATAGATGGGTCGAAATGGTTAAGATTTTAGTACGTGTTGGGTGGGGTTAACAAAATAAATTTTGTTGTCGATAAACATTAACTAGATGTTAATGTATAGATATTATTAGAAAAATAGGAAAAATGAAGTAGGTAGAGAATGCATTAGGTTACACCACAAGAGGCTTTCAACCTAAAGTGTTGACATGTTCCCTAATTAGCTAAATTTGGATTATACATGTTTGAGATTAAACGAATATCGACCTGTTTGTTATGTAAGTTGTTTGAAACGATAACCATTATACACTATGTATAGTGTATACTTCTAAACTTACGTTATATGACATGTTTTGCGGTGTGATGCAGCTTATGAACATAAAACATTTCTTTTGGCTGTGCAAGTAATGGCAGATTGAATGATTGATACACCCTAAATTCTACATATTTTATATAAATACACACTCACTTATGAGTAGCTTTTAACTAGTTATTGTTAAATATAAAGCTAAAGTGGTTCATATTTGAATTTTGAGAGTTTTAAGAAATTAAAAGTAAATTGATGAAATTTACTAAACTTGAAACTAGTAGTTAAAATCAATTTACTAAACTGTATGTGATTATAAATATAAAACATAAAACAAGGTATAAACTTAGTTAAAACTAGAGTAAATTACACTTTTGTCCTTTAAGTTTATACCATTTTTCAGAAAATCATCTTTAAACTAAGGGAATTATACTAAACATCCTTTATTTTTAAAAATATTTGCACGTTTCATTCTATCCCCTAACGCTCATTAATTTCTAACGTTTAATTAACCCATGTGGCTCTCACGTGAGGGCAAAATGGTCTTTTTAAACCCCCTTCTTATTACCCCTTCTTCTAATAAACCCTCCCTAGATTTCCCCCAGCCTTATTGCATCTGTCCATGTTCATATTCTTCTCTATAGCTTCATTGTCATTTGTGATCATGACGACCCCAAGTTTCTTCATAAGAAAGCAAATGACCCAGGATGAAGTTGATAAACTTATACGATACGATTCTTTACTATATTCATAGATTTGTCAGTTCGAGTTGTTACTAAATCTTAATTTTCTTCAAAATGCAGTTGGATTCCCTAGTCTTTTTTACATCAAGTTGCATCACGATGGTTCCTTTACTTAATTTCTAGGGTGTACCTATATAGGAGGTAAGATTAACTATGTGGATTTGGTTGATATTGACTTATTCTCAGCGCACGAGATGGATTTGATAATGGGTGAGTTAGACTATCCAGTTGATATAGAGCCTATCTACATGGGTGACTTAAATTTTATAAACTTATCCAAATTTGTGTATGTGCATAAGCCGATTAGTGTGTACACTGAAATTAGTATAACAAACCTACATACATATATTTTTTCACCGGCAAAGCTTACTATTAAAGAGATTAGTGATGAAGTTGCTAGCGATGTTTCAATGAAAAGGAAAACTTTAAAAAGATTGGCACTGGGATGACATGAAGTGCGACAATCTAGTGGTGTTGGGGAAGGTAGTTGCAGGACCGGGTAAGGGTGCCTAACATAATCAGTTTCACAATGAGGAGAGACTTGGAACACTTAACACCGGGTTTGATTATGAGGAAACTAAGAACACAAGTAAGTAATGAGATAGAACAAGCAACAATAACATAGAAATATGTTTTTCAAGGAGTGTTGTATATTGCTCTCAAGTTCTATTACAAGTGTTACAAAGCATATCTAAATTACAAGAACCTGAGACTCTTTATACTACATCCTACAACCGTCAATACTTAGAAAGACAGTTGGAATTGACTAATCTAGATAACAAGATCAATCTAAAGTCAAATGGCCATTTGCCTTTTAACTAGTGACTACGACATGCCATAGCTCATATCCTTTTCTATTACAAAGGTTTTCAGGTACAAAAGTAAGAAGTTATAGACAAAGACCTTAGGATCCTTATAATCTTCTGACATTACCTTACAAACTCCCCCTAGGCTGATGCTACCAAAACAGAGAAGTACTTCAGATGTTGATAGTCCTTATTAGGATCAAGACCAAGCCTCTTTTCATCATTTGGTTAGGATCCTTCAGATTTTCATAGTATCTTCTCATGTCATAGAGATCATGTAGAGGAAGATCAAGCATGTCTTGCCAGAAGTAGACATATTGACGTCCTTGATCTCTGATGACATACCATTTGTCCGGATTGGCAGCAAAACTCCAGGACAAGATGGGTCTTCCAATGGCAAGAGGCTCTACTTGAATAGGAGTTGGTTGAGTAGCCTCTTCATGCACTTCCCAGGATACTCTGACTCATCCTGAGGTGTGGAGGTGGATGCCTTGGTTTTCTTCTTCTTTGAAACACTTTTCCTAGCCATCCTTTTCCTCCTCTTTGAAGTTTTCAACTAAGAGGACTGGTCTTCAGCACCAGATTGTTCTGTTGTGTCCCTCTCAGTTGGGAGCTCTTCTCTCATAGGTTCAGATAGAGAGAGAGAGAGGAGAACCCTGCTGCGGATCAGAAGATGAAGTTGGCTGAGATGCAACTCTAGGATCAGGTTGTGTTGTCTCAAGGGGTTCAACCTACACCTCAACTTCAGTTTGAGCTGGACTTGGTGGAGAATGCAAATCTACAAGCTCTCCCCTTTTAATCTTCTACTTGATCACTCTTATATGCTCATCCATGGTGGATAGAGACATAGGACCAAGCCTCTTTCAGGAGAATCCGTACAGCTTCAAGAAGCTCATCATCCTTTGTCTATCTTCAGACTTCTTTTGGCTTTTGTGGATGATGGCCCTTGACCTTGCAGCTTCTTCCTTTAACTTTCTCTTAGCAGCTTTTCTTTCTTTTATGGCTTGTTCCTCCAGCTGCTTGAGATATTCAAACTCTATGTACTCAAAGGATAAGGGAAGAAGTACAGCTACCTGATAGAGTCCTGTGGCACTCAGGTAGTTGATCAAATTCATTTTTTTAGCTTCCCTATCTACCTGAGGTTGTGCATCTACCATAGTCTCTGTCTTAGGGCTTTCTTGAACTGGGGAGAGTACATGAGCATGTTTGTAGAGCCTTTTCAGTCTCCTTTCTTCCTTAACCTTGAGGAGCAATGCTGCATCCTCTGCCTCCCTCCTCTCCTTTGAGAACTCAATGTAAGCCAGCTCATTCAACTCTTCTAAGTGGAGAGATATGAGTTCATCAACATTATAGTTCTTGGTCCCCAGGTAGTTTAGCCTGGCTGCCCTCAACTCATCATCTTGAGTGTTTGGCCTGGGGGCAGCTCGAATAGCAGCTTGCATGAAGCCTGAGGACCCTCATGAACTCTCTCCCCTTAGCTTCCTCTTCCTCTTTCTCTTCTCCTCCTTTAACTTCTCAGAGGTCATTTTCCTCTTCCCTTTGTCACACACAGGCCTTGGTGACTCAGAGTGAAGAGAGCTTTGGCCTTCATTGCTTGGTTCAGCAGTCAAGCTCTGGCCAGAGAGAGGTTGTGGAGCACCATCACCAGCTGGTGCTTCACTGAGGGTACTGGGTGCAGAAGGAGATCCTGTCTCAAGGTTCACAGGCTCAACCTTTATGCCTTCAGTCAAGGTTTCCTTTTAAAGCTAATCTTGGGGTCCACCTCAACATCCAGTTGACCAAAGATCTCACCTGCTATCCTCTATCTATATAATCTTGATCTCATCTTGAACTCTTCTAGTACCCTTTCTTGTATCCAGTCTGCTAGTCTTCCAGCTTATCTGTTTTGGCTTGGGTTGACAAGTGGAAGATCAACCAGATTTATGCACTCATAGAAACTCAAGTTTGAAAAGTGGAAAGTTTCTTGTTGACCCTGAGTTCTAGAGATGATGAGAGCTTTTCTTTCTGTGTCATACCTCCATCCCATGATTGGGTTCTCAAAGTGAGGAGATAGGGTAGACATGGCTCTGGGTATACCCTTCTCATATAGACTTTGAATGAGAGAGTCTACATCCATGTAGACTTGAGGAGGTTACCGAGTATGGACTATTGAAAGAGAGGGTGGTGAATCCCCTATGTCTATACTTTGAGAAGAACTCCCAGGTTCTGTGACTGTTTGGACTTTCTCCCCCTTTTTGGTAGCATCACCTTCTTGCATAAGTGAGCTGGGGGTTGAGTCTGTCACATTCTCAGGTTCTTGTGGACCTGGTTGAGTTCGTCTTGGTGGTCTCTCAGCTAGCTGGCCCTTGAGATCGGTGATCTCAAGTTGCTGGTCATTGACCCTTCTTTCTAAGACAGTCACCTGAGATTCCAGGTGACTTATCTTTGAGACTAAATAGGTGCATGTTTGAGTCAGTTTTTGCACCTTTAGTTTCAGACTCCCCTCATCTTCATCAGAAGAATCACGGGGGATGAGAGAATTGGACCAAGATCCTCCTCCTTATCACAAGCATATTGTTCTTGGCTGCTAGATTTCCCCTGCCTTATGACAGCTTCAAGAGAAGTTTCAAAAGGCTGGGTTGCCATGGTTGAGGTCTTAAAGATGTAATCACTTGCTAAAGTGAGAGCCTCTTCCATATGGATCTCCTAAATAGGTTCAAGGAGATCCACCTCAGTGATAGGTGAATGATGTGGGATAGACCTAGGTGAGACAGGAGTACTCATCTCTCCTTGAGTAGGTGTGGAGAAGAGAGACTCATGGTACTCACTGAATGGCATGTCTTCATCATCATAGAAGCCAAGGCTGGGAATTGGTTTGTTTAGATCCAGCGGCTGGGGATGGTAACTGTCCACGGAAGGTTGTTCACTAGAGTGTTGAGACTCTGAGTGAAGGCTTAAGGCTGTTTAGGGTGTGAGCTCATCAGGCTGAGCATGAGAAACCTCAGCACTAATCATATGAGAGATAGGAGTGGTTTTCTCCTCAGGGGAAGTGGGAGCTTGAGTGTCCACTTCCTCCTGTAAGGTTGGTGATATGGGGGTCTGCACAAGCTGAATAGCATGTGTAGGGGTTCGTTTGGTTTTTCTCTGGTAAGTGATGGTTATTGTGGACTGTATGTGTGGTTGAGAGATAGAAGGTGTGGGTTCAACACTAGCTGGTGCTGCTAGGTTGCCACCTTGAGCAATGAGCTCAAACATTTTTGGGGCAAGGGCTGTCTCTACCCCAGAGAAGCCAACAGTTGGCTTCCTTATTATTTTGAAGATGCCGGACTTCATTTGTCCCAATTAAAAAATATTACCTGTTCCCCTCAACTGTGAGCCCTGTTCATATTTGAGAATGTGCTAGACATATCTAGGGAACATATAATACTCTAGGGAGTCTAAGTTAGCAAGTAAATTGGTATATACAAATTGTGAATACCTGAACTTGACGGAGAGGTCTTTTGGAATCTGATCCCATCCTCAATGCTTATTTGACAAGCTATGTATGACAACATGGAGGAGTTACTTCCATTGGGATGAGACCTTCCCCTTCCTAAAGGTTTTGACTGAGAAGTCACCCTCATAGCCTATCTACGCAAAGAAGTGGTTGACTGCAGCTTTGGGGAAGGACAAGTCACCTTCTACATCATCCAGCTGAAGATGTGTGTTTATGGTGGCCGGAGTAATGAAGATTGTCCTCCCCTTCATTATGACAGACAATGTCTTCTCCCCGTCCATGGTGACCTCTTCGCAGGTCCGCCATAACTCCAACAAATGATCCTCATAGAGAGGAGGATCAATGGTGAGGGAGGTGAAGTAGTTGGTCAAAGAAAGGTAACGACAAACCTCTGAGAAACCTGGATCTGTCTTAGAGTCTAACAGGGCAACTTGATTATGTTGCCTGTGAAGATGCATGGAAAAATCATGTTGATTTCTACGGTCAAGGTTGACCATTTGAAGTAGCTTTTCAGTGAAGGAAGATAAGAACAAAGGCGGTTTGTGGGTGAAATTAGGTTAGAGAATAATATAGATGAAGAGGAGAGTGAGAAGAGGGGGAACCATTGAGAATATATATGAAATAGATTTGAAATAAAGTTAACGCAAAAGGATAAACTTTGAAATCCGAAAGTAGGTCCCACCTCTGAAAAAGTACCCAAAAAGATAGTTATTTTGGAAGTTGAAAATCTTCCGAAGGTAATTTAGCTTCGGAAGTTTTAAGAAAAAGCTTCCGAATCAATTTGGCTTCGGAAGATATTCTTAAGAGTTATGAAAATTTGGCTTCGGAAGAAAAATACTTAGAGAATTTTTTCTTCCGACACATATTTGGTTTCGAAAGATATTAAGAATTGGGATTTTTATTCTAAAGAATAAATCTTCCGAGACTTCATTGCTTTTGGAAGATATTTGTCCTTCAAATACATGTAAGTACTTAGAAGCATATTTAAGCTTCGGAAGATATTCTCAGAATTTCTTCCAAAGTTAATTTTTTTTAAGTAGTTAGTTGATTTGAAGACATAAATTTCTTCCGAAGTCAACTCGAAATCTTCTGAAGGAAAATATATTTAAAATATTTTTAAAAATCTAAGGAATATCATAAAAAAATTTCTTCCAAAATAAACTGGGCTTATGAAGTTGATAAAATAGACAACTTAGGACACACAGGTTTTAGAAATAAAGTTGATTTAAGTTTTAAGAAAATCTACTCAAAGTTAATCATCCCAATAGCTGATACAAGATATTTGAATCTCTGTTCATCAAAAGCTTTAGTGAACAGATCAGCATATTGTTCACTTGTGTTAACTTTGACTAATCTGATTTATCCCTTCTCAAAATTATCTCTAATCAAATGATACCTGATGTTGATATGTTTTGTCCTTGAGTGTTGCACAGGATTCTCTGTAATGGAGATAGCACTGTTGTTGTCTATGTGGATGGGAGTCTCTTTGAAGTTGAATCCATAGTCCAGCATCTGATTCTAAATCCAAAGCACTTAAGCACAACAACTTGCAGCAGCAATGTATTCAGCCTCAACAGTTGATGTAGAGACACAGGATTGTTTCTTGTATTGCCATGAGACAATCCTTCCACCAAGGAATTGACATCCCCCAGATGTAGACTTTACAGTCATGTTGCAACCACCATAGTCACTATTTGTATAAGCATATAGATTGAAGTTAGAACTCTTTAGATACCAAAGGCCAAGCTTGGGAGCACCTTTGAGATATCTAAGAATCCTCTTGAAAGCAATCAGGTGTGACATCTTGGGGTTGGCTTGATATCTTGCACAGATGCATGTGGCAAACATGATATTAGGCCTGCTGGCTGTTAGGTACATAAGAGACCCAATCATAGCCCTGTAAAGACGTTCATCCACATACTCCCCCTCAAGATCAGGTCCTAAGAGTGGTTTCTGGCTATGGGTATCTTAGCAATCTTACATTCAGTCATGTTGAATCTTGTAAGTATGTCTTGTACATACTTTGACTGACTTATGAAGATGCCATTGTCAACTTGCTTCACTTGAATTCCCAGAAAGAAATTTAGTTCCCCCATGTTACTCATTTCAAATCTGTTCTTCATCAGCCTCTCAAAGTCTTTGCAGAGCTTTGGATTAGTTGACCCGAAGATAATGTATACTTGAACCAGCTTTAAGTCATTCTTTATTCCTTTGATGAAGAGATTTCCATCTAAAGTACCCCTCTTGTAAATATGTTGACAGAGATATTGAGATAGTGTTTCATACCACTTCCTTGGAGCTTGGTGTAGCCCATAAAGAGCTTTAACAAGCTTACAGATAAAATCAGGATGATCTGGGTCTGCAAAGCCAGGTGTTTGTTTGACATACACCTCTTCATCAACCACCCCATACAGAAAAGCACACTTGACATCAAGTTGGTAGACCTTGAAATCCTTAGATGCAGCAAAAGCCAGAAATATTCTTACAGCTTCAAGTCTTGCCACAGGAGCAAAAACATCTATGTAATTAATTCCCTCTTCTTGTGTGTACCCTTGAACAACTAGTCTTGCCTTGTTCTTGATGACAAGTCCTCTATCCTCCTTCTTGTTCCTAAAAACCCACTTGGTTCCTATGATAATCTTCCCATGAGGATGAGGACATAGGTTCCAAACCTTTCAACTCCTCTTGCATTGCTTCAACCCAACTTCCATCTTTCAAAGCCTCATTAACTTTCTTTGGCTTTACTTGGGACAAGAAGCAAGAATATAGACAAACATTTTTGTCATGGGTTTGTCCTCTTGTTCTCACCCCTGTATCAACATTTCTAATGATGTTTGTGGTAGGGTGTGACTTGTGGATCCTGAGTTGAGGGATCACAGCAAGTTGATTTGAATCATCTTGATTAGAGAAATTCAGATATGACAATGGAGTGTCACCCACCACATCAACACACTTATCAAGTGAGACTTGATCCAATGAGTGTGTGACATCATTTATGTTGTCTTCTATGGAGTGGTTATCAGCATTAAGAAATTCTTGATCACTATCACCACCTCCATTTCCTCCTGCATTTGAAGCTCCTTCACCTGAGTTTTGAACCTCTAAGCTGGAATTTGAAGGCATCTCAGATGTATCAGCTGAATTTGTCATGTTTGTGCTGATAGGATCTTCATTTGCACGGTTAGTCACCAATGGAGCTGAGGTAGTAATCTTGCTTGGTCTTTTCAGCTCAAATCTTGGATCGGGATCTCCTGTTGATATGTTATTTGTAGATCTTGAAACATTCTCACAAGACTTGTTAAAACAATTGGTAACTAAGTCAAGATCAAATAGCCAATCTAGACCAGAACCTTTCACACTAGGAGTGTGCTCATTGAATGTCACATTGGCTGACTCCTCAACTACTCTAGTTCTAAGATTGTATACTTTATAAGCCTTAGCTTGGGAAGAATATCCAATAAAGTGTCCATCATCTGACTTCTCATCAAATTTTGCTACTTGATCTTTGGTATTCAAGATGGTGCAAGGACATCCAAATGACCTGAGGAAACCAATAAATGGTCTCCTTTTGTGCCACAACTCATAAGGAGTCTTACCATGAGTCTTAACCACTAAAACTATATTCTGCACATAGCAGGCTGTGTTAACTGCCTCTACCCAGAAGGTGATGGGCATTTTAGAGTCAGACAACATGGTTCTTGCAGCTTCAATAAGTGTCATGTTTCTCCTCTCAGCAATACCATTTTGCTGAGGAGTCCTGGGAGCACTATTTATCTTGTAATACCCTTTTCATCACAAAATGTATCAAGGATTTGGTTCTTAAATTCTATTCCTTAATCACATCTTATGGTCTTGACCTTGTGATCAGATTGATTCTTAATTTTCAGAATGAAGTTCTTTAAAATCTCAGGAGTCTCATCCTTAGATCTAAGGAAAAATACCCAAGTAAATCTTGTGAAATCATCTATGATCACTAAACAATATAAGATCCTTTCAAACTCATTACACCGGTGGGGCCAAAGAGATCCATGTGTAATAAGTGTAAGGGAGTAGTGATAGAGTTATTTTCCTTTGGCTTGTGAGACACTTTGTGTTGCTTCCCTTTCAGGCATGCAACACAATGATCATCACTTTTAAACTCTTTCTTTGGCATTCTAGTTACCAAATCATTCTTAATTAATTTATTCATGTTCTTAAAGTTTACATGGCATATTCTTTAATGCCATAGGAAAGACTCATCACTATTTGCTTTAAATAGAAAGCAAGAAACCTTTCCTGAGGGAGATGTTTTCTGCAAGTCCATCTTGTACATGTTCCCTTTCCTAGGGGCTCTAAGCAGGATATTCTCTTGAGGAATAACCACCCCAGGCTTGAGAACAATGCACTCATGCTCAGTAAAAAGTATGTTGTGTCTTTGATCACAAAATTAGGATACACTCAGTAGATTGTATCCAAGCTCCTTAACAAAATTTACCTTGTCAATGGTGAGCTTACCATTTCTGACCATACCCCTTTTAGTGATGTAACCACCAGCATCTCCTCCAAAAGCAACTGGCCCTCCATCAATTTTCTCAAAATTGTGAAGCAAAGAATCATTGCCAGTCATGTGTCTGGAACAACCAATATCAATGATTCACATATTTTCCTTGGTCTTTAGCTGTTCCTATACAAAAAGAAGTGGTTAGTTACACTTGAAAACCCAAGCCTTATTGGTCTTGGGCTTTTCAAAGTGATCTGAAGATAATGTAACAGTAACAGATCCTATATTCAAACTTTGAGGGTCATTAGTTGCTGTGGATGAAGAACTTTCAATCACCAGGTCTTTCTTCATCTTCCACACCATCTTTAGAAGATTAGACTTGACCTTCAACACCTCGAAAGTTTCAATAACATGTGAAGTTTTGGATACTGGACCTTCGGAAGATCTTGCTTTCACTGCAGCATGCTTTAGTACTTCGGAAGCATTCCTTTCTTCCGAGACCAAAATTTCTTCCGAAGGCAAGTTTTCACTTGTCTTCTTCTTCATTTTGGAGCTTCCGAAGGAAACAGATTTTCCTTCCAAAGCTTGCTTTTCCTTCTTCTTCCCAGAAACTTTCTCTTTGACCATGTGGATGGTGCTTTTGGGATGGTAGATGCAATCCTTAGCCAGATGAGAAGTACTAGCACACATGATGCAGTCCATTTGCTTCCTTCTAGGAGTCTTCTTTTGAGAGCAAGACTGAGTTTGATCACTTTCCTTCTCCATCTTCATCTTCATCTTCACAGATGATGCAGCAAGCTTCTTAGGGAGAGGCTTGCTCTTGGATCTGGATGGTTCAGGCTATGTAGCAGTGGTACACAGCTGGTCAGTCTTCTTCAGGAATGCTAAACTTCTCCTTTAGAGTTCATTTGAGTCTTCTTTAGCAGAGATGAACGCTTGTTTCTGAGTCAAAAGTGGCCTTTCTCTCTTCTTTGACTTGGTCATTCCAGACTCTTTCCTCTCCTCACGAGAATAGTGATCCTTCTTAGGATGATCTTCTTCACTCTTCTCAGAGTCATCCTTCACTATCTCCTCTTCATCCTCTTCAACAATAGGGTCTATGAGGGGAAGCTCATCTTCACAAGTTCCACACCTTGGAGATCTTACAGACAATAGAGTGTGTGGAGGAGCTATCTCAGTAGATCCCAGTCTCTGCTTATTCTGATAACATACTTTTGCATGTAGGGATAAGAATATTATGTTCTTGAAGGTCTCTTCTTCAAGAACACATTTTTCTACCCTGGCTTTGCTGATCACAAGCTTAGCCTGGCATTCAGTTAAATTTGTGATGAGATCTTTGATTTGAGTCCTGTAGTTAGTGTGCTCATGCTTAAGAGTTGAAATGGTTTTCTCTAGATCTTCTATCATAAGTTTATAATCATTTTCATCTCTTTTAAAATCAGCTTTTAAGATATTTAAGGACTCATGATCAGATCTCATCTCTAAGTTATGGGACCTGTATCTATTAACTTTAGCAATACATTCAGGTGTGCAGAGATGTTCCAACACCTTGGCTTCATCTTGATCTGCCATAAATGTTTGGTTTGGAGATGCATCTTCCACCTGAAAGCTCCAGTCAAAGCCTCCTCCTTCAACAGCAACTGCGGCTTGCTGTCTTGGCTTCTCATTCTGGTGAGCTCCTTCAGTGTAGTTTGGCCTGGTTTGTGCTTGCCTACCATTTAACCTTGGTGCCTTGCACTCTCTGGCAAAGTGTCCCATTTGGTTATAGTTGTAATGCTTCACTTTGCTTTTATCAAGGCCAAACTTTCCACTGGCTGCATTGCTAGGAAACTTCCTTCCAGTCCTCTTGTAGAACTTGTTGGCCCTGTGAGTGAGAAGAGCCATCTGCTGGACTATTTCCATATACTCTAGATCATCTGGATGGATACAGTCCAGATCTTCAAGGGTGAAGAGAAAGTTTCCTGACCTTTCATCAGAAGACACAAAAGCTTATGAAGAGCTTGTCTCCTGGAATGGGCTTCCAGGGATATAGCCTTCCCTTGTTGTCTCCGGAAAGGTGATGAAAGGACCCTTTTGTGAGTTGTCAGTGTAGCAGATAAGATGGTGTTGTGGTTCTCTGCAATCCCTTTCAACCATATGAAAGGCTGAACTCTATTGGTTGTTGGAGTTACCAGATGGATTTTGCATGTTCATCTCCATCTGGTAGCCACTGAGGATACCATACAACTCTGTGAGAGTAAGGGTCTTGAGGTTCTCAGTCCTCTTGATGACCACACAATAGTGTGTCCATTGTCTGGGAAGAGAGGACATGAACTTCCTCACAATGTCCCTGTTCTCAAGAGTTAGTCCAACATCCGCCAGAGTATCCACAATCTCAACATACTTGAAGTATTGTTGAGTCATGGTTTCACCTGTCTTAAAGGTGAAGTTCTCAAACTGCTGCTTCAAGAGGTCTTTCTTGTTTTCTTTTGCTTCATTAGACCCCTCATACATCAGCTTCAGTGCATCCTAGAGTTGCTTGGCAGTCTTACACTTCTTGAAGCCTCTGTAGATAGAGTTTGGAAGAGCAGTTTGGAGGGCGGTCATGGCTTTCTGATCAATATCAATCTTCTTCCAGTCTTCTTTAGAATAGTCAGCCACTTCCTTTGGTATCATACCATCACCAGCAGCAGCTGAAGAGGTGGATGGTACATGAGGTCCATAGACAATAGACCCCTATATCCTGGAGTCTTGAGACTTGATAAAGCCTTCCATTCTTTGACACCAAGTATCAAAGTCTTCAGGAGTGATCAGTGGGGACTTTGTCATTGTACCGGTTTCCATATCAGCATTTATGATAGATGCCATTTGAGATGTTAAGTGAACTGTGAAACTAAGAGGATTAAAGATGGTGAGATCTTACAATCAATAGCCTGAAATACTCTAATGTAAATTGCAAGACCTGGTAAGGGTGCCTAACACAATCAGTTTCACAATGAGGAGAGACTTGGAACACTTAACAGTTCAAATAGGGAACCGGGTTTGATTATGAGGATACTAAAAACACAAGTAAGTAATGAGACAGAACAAGCAACAATAACACAAAATTATGGTTTTCAAGGAGTGTTGTATATTGCTCTCAAGTTCTATTACAAGTGTTACAAAGAATATCTAAATTACAAGAACCTGAGACTCTTTATACTACATCCTACAACCATCAATACTTAGAAAGATGGTTGGAATTGACTAATCTAGACAACAAGATCAATCTAAAGTCAAAAGGCAGATTGCCTTTTGACTAGTGACTATGACATGTCATAGCTCACATCCTTTTCTATTACAAAAAGGTTTTTAGGTACAAAAGTAGGAAGTTATAGACAAAAACCTTAATCTACAGTTTACAAAAGCATGGACTTTTCACCAACTCATACAAGTTGGTGAGTCTTCAGAGTTGCAGTGGAAAGTGTGTCAGCTTTATGTAAAGTAGATCAGAGAAAGTATGTCTTTCTCTGTCTTCGGAAGAAATCAGTCTTCACAGCAAAATGGCTTCGGAAGACTTTGTCTCTGAAGCTTCGGAAGACTTATCTTTGGCTTCGGAAGATTTGGACTTTGGCTTCGGAAGATTTTACTCTTAGAGAATTTTCTGATGTAGTGTGTAAAACTTCCGAAGCACTTCTACCTTTGTACGTTCAGTGCATGCATGCAGGAAGACCTTTGGTTGTTTTGGCTTCTTTTGTTGTATCAACCTTATAATCTTCTGACATTACCTTACAGTAGTGTTGTGTTTGATCAAGTTGAACATAATTAGAATGTGAATGTCAACATTATTGATCAAACTGATCAGGATCAGAATGGCAATAAGAATGACAATGTAGGTGATGAAGCTGAACAAAATCAGAATAGGGATGATCATGTTGATGATCAAGCTGAACATGATCAGAATGAAAATGTTAACGTAAATGGTCAAATTAAATAGGATGAGAATATGAATGAGAATGTAGGTGTTGAAGTTGAACAAGATCAGAATGGGGATGACCATGTAGATGATCAAGTTGTTCAGGATCTGAATGAGGATGACTATGTAGATGATCAAGCTATTCAGGATCAGAATGGGGATGGCCATTTAGATGATCAAGTTGAGCAAAATGCAAATGTAGATGCCATGTGGGATGATATTATAGGTGATCAATTTGATGACAGTGAATGTGGGATGATATTATAGGTGATTAATTCCATTAAATGGCAAGTATTTCTTGGCAAAGTCTCAAGTTCCTACAACCATTACACCACCAAATCATCACAAACAAGTAGAAAGACCCAAAAAAGCAAGGAGGAGGTCAGCAGCTAAGATGGAAGACATCACCAAGGGTGGAAGGTTGTCAAAGAAGAATACCATAGTTACACGCAACAAGTGTGGAAAGAAGGGCCATAATTCTAGGTCATGCAAGGGGCGGAGGCAACAACCATAGAATGTGTTAGGAACATTGGCAACAACAACTTCTTTCGTTATTTCTTTTAGTATGTATTTGGAACAATTATGATGTACTATATTTTGAAACCTTGGTTTATAAGGTACTTAGACAATATGTAATGTATTTTGTTTGTTTGTTTAGGTAGTTGAAAATGGTTCTATTAAGATTTAGGAAACAACTTGCCAACAATTATATTTGTGTTTTATTGCCTACTAGAACAATACATTGATTAACCAAAGTGATATAATGGCTAATTTATATTACCACTGAAACAACATTACATTACAATTGTGCATAAAGCATTACAAAATACAATCAAAATACATTACTGAAACTACCTGCTACTTAACCAAAATACAATCAAGATGAAACCTATCCAACTAAGAATCATCAGCTTCTTTAGTTTCATTACTTTAGCTTTAGATGCTTTCACATTTTCTTCCAATTTGATTTTTACTTTAATCAGACCAGGGATGATATCAACAGATCTTGGACACATTTGAGGATCAAACCATTTAAAGAATCTACATTTTGAGCAGGCATAAAAGCGACGGCCTGGGTTACGAGGTGTCCATAAGGTTTGGATCATCGCTTCTTTACCATAAGAGCAAAAAACCATTTTTGTTGATGAACGATCGGTGATGAAGAACCCTAGCTTGATCCACTTGCTATGAAATGAGGGAGAAAGAGGGAGGTTTTATTAGATAAGGAAGGGGGTAATACGAATAGGGGGGTTAAAAAGACCATTTTTTCCCTCACATGGGACCCACGTGGGTTAATTTAACGTTGGAAATTAGCAGGCGTTAGGTGAAAAGTTGAAACGTGCAAACACTTTGAAACATAAATGATGTTTACTGTAATTTTTTTTGTTTAAGGATGAATTCTGAAAAATGATATGAACCTAAAGGACAAAGAGTGTAGTTTACTCTAAATACTAATATGATGTAATGTAAATCAGCAATTTAAATTAAGTGGATTTTGGTTAAATTTATATTTAAAAAATATTATATGGATGGTTGTCATTAAATTAGATTTTTAGAATCGACTTTTAAAAGTCAGAGTTTGACAAGGAACAAACGCCATGTAATGTTTATTTTGAAAATAAAAGAAAACTAGTTATTTTACCACCGCGTATTGTGAAGACATCGTACGTGGATGATAAAATATAAACTAACAATTGATCTGACTTGTCTCCGGACTAAATTTACGTCAAACCGCAAAACAACTCGAATTTATGTCGTTGAACGAAAACGTATTATTTTTCAACTCAAAACACACCTAAAAAACGTATAGATAACAACCGTCGACTCGTTTTTCTTCGGCGTCTGCTCTTTTTCTTTAACTATGTATCTTTCTTTGTTCTTAGGACGCATGTAACCAAGTATAAAAACATGGCAGGCAGAAGAAATGTCTTTGGTAATAGGTGGCAGAAGGAGGTGTGGCAGGTGTGCTGTTCTGTTCATTTACTTCTCCTATTAACATATAGGTTAATGTCCATGTAAAATCAATGCCGCTTGTGGAGATATTGATTAACAAAACTTATAGGGTTATAGTAAAAATATATTTAGTTATTGTATTTTACAATTAGAAGTAATTGTCAATGTGTTTTTTCGAAACTCATAGTGTTCAATATAACATAATGACGAGCAAAGAACATAATGAACCGTTTTATCATTGTGTTTTATGCGGTATATCATTTGTGTTGTTTTTGTCATTGTTTTTTAATGAATCTAATTATTAGTTGTTAATTTATCATTATGTTTTACATACTAGAAATATACAACTTTTTTATTCACCATTATATTTTTTAGAATTCACCATTTTATAAAAATAAATACTATTTAGAAAAACATAATTAACAAAAAAACACAATGAACTGCACTAAACAACACTAACCAAATCCATGCTTTGTCCTCATTCTTGTTTATCTGCTTGATTTTGTATTGGTTGGATAGATTTGCATGATAAAGTTGCTTTGTGTTTGTGATTAACGTGTGACTAAGTTAAGAATAATTAGTCATTGGATTTGGTTTTGTAACTTCAGTTAAAATCAGTATATTAATCAAATTTAAGATATCGTATTGTGGAGACCGTGAGGTAAAACGATAATTGGATACCTTAGCATATTTTAACTAGTAAGACCGGGAGGTAATCTAGTCTATTTAACCAACGAGCTTTACACGATTATTAGGAATTTATTAGGTGAATTTGTGAGTCCTTAAGGAGATCTAGCAAATTTAATTACTTCCAAATTAGTTTAAATTCAGTTGCCATTGAGTTCATAAGTTCTAGAATAGTTGAAACAACAATAGGATTTTCTAACCTAGATAGTTACTTTTCCATATTTGATTTCCTTCGTTTTAGTTTGCTTTCGAACTCCCTTAAGTCTAAGTTAGCCTCCGTTTCGGTATATAAATTTAATTTGTTATATTAGTTAATAAAAAATCGTGATTCTAATACCTAGGTTAGGACTAGATAACGGTTTATTATCGAAAGCAATTTTCAATAGAAAACGTGTTTGGTCAACCTATCCCGATCTGTGTTGTATCATACAAAATAACGGATTATTTTGCCCCTTTACTACTTATGATCCAAAAAGCAGCTCTAACGTGATTGCTTTGTTCTTGTAGGTATTTGTGTTTCTTAAGTGAGCAAGTGATGCCATAGGATAAATAACAAATGTAGCTTAAACACACATTAAAAACAGAGAAGGAAAAAAAATAAAATTGCATATCCTAAAACAGTAGAGAAACTAACTGAAAAGATCAGCAGGTCTTGGAAAGAAGAAACCATCTACAAATGGGAAAAAATGACAAGTAACGCCTTCTCTATAGTGGTATCAGTTCGCAACATGCATGACTATGAGTAAACAAGATTCCAAGAAGTTCTAAATCAACACAAGTTTAGTATTTAAACTTTAGCATCTTATAAAGATAAAACTAAAAAGACAGCCTCTTAACATTTATTTCCCTATAGTGGTATCAGTTCGCAACATGCATGACCATGAGCGATATATAAATGTGAGGTTTTAATTTTGTGGCCCTTCTTGAACCCTTGGTTTAGTGTTCGAGCAGAACCGGTCTCAATTTCAAGCTGCAGTAGAATTTATATGGATAGCAACTTATGCTAATTAGCTGTTTCTGAGCATTGCAACAAATTTAATTAAATTCTTTGGTGATTTGTGCAGAATTACTACTAATCTTCCTATTTTGCAGCTAAAATCTAAAATCTGAAGAGCTGATTTGCTTAACACATTTTGTAACCGATGATGGTATTTATTATACAAGGGGAGCAACTAAGGTAAGACATTGGTGCTACTTTGGGTAATGGAAACCTGAGAAAAGCTGTGAGCCTTCCTCTGAGGGAGGATATAATTGAATGCCTTCCTATCAACAGATAATCTCTTATATTTATAGTCATCTAGATTAAATTAGTAAGTTTTGAAGATTTAAATAATTGTTTGGTGTTTTGAACAGGTATATGTCAACACTAAGTTATAATAAGATCATCAACACGACACAACAAAAAGGTTTATTTTTTTTTACACTATCAGG
Organism: Flaveria sonorensis; assembly: GCA_025506505.1. NCBI lineage: Eukaryota > Viridiplantae > Streptophyta > Magnoliopsida > Asterales > Asteraceae > Flaveria > Flaveria sonorensis. The sequence continues at coordinate 51,891,907 of CM046434.1, forward strand.
CCAAAATATAACACTATTGACGAAAGAGTATGATACGTCGCCCATGTCTATGATTTTTTGCATATCTAACTTTGCCTGTGTTGGATTTTGAAGGCTGAGAGTGCAAATACAACACTGAACTGTAGGAGTGTAATATTGAGAACATTGTTCATAAGGTAATCATCTTCCCATTTTCAAACTAAATATCGCAAACTTGTATTGCTGACATGATTTTTGGTTTTTAATAATACTGCAGGGCTAGCACGTCTAAAAGCCATAATCTCACAATATCAATATTTAAATATACACATGAATGCCATGTGTATTGTGTTTGTTGGTTTCATTTGGGTTCAAGTACCCGTTGGAATATTAGATGTAAGATATAAGTTCCTGTATCATGATATGGAAACTTAGCAGCCAAAAAAACTTGCTTGTAAGAATTTTTAGTTTGAGACCTTTTTGCCTTCTCAATGCTTCTGCAAGGTCTGCATTCTTACCCTATAAAAAAATTATATTTTAGTTGCAGCTTGATAGTTGAGTTTCTATTTAGGTTTCTAAACTGCTTCAAAGATGTTCTAAATACTTGCACGTTAAGAGATAATAGGAAAAAGGTTTATTTTTTTTTTTTACTTTAATACAACATAATGCAAGTGGCTAATTCATTTCTCATCACTTTATATGATCAAACGAGGCTTTTCCGAACGATACGATATGCTATACTTATTAGCTGTTTTATAATATGTGGCAGTGTGTTGGTTTGTCATTGCTCATTCCTACCGTTTATGAAGTAGTTTCATGCAAACATATAACTCCACCCACGAGTTGAATCCCCGCAGCAACGCGCGGAGGGGATACAACTAGTTAGCTTTAAAAGCATAACTGTGTAACTGCATACTAAATAGATAAAAGATGCAAAACAAATAGGACCTCTGACTACAAAGTAGATAACTATGAAATACAACCTCAATAATTGATCCCTCAAAAGTTATCCTTTCACTCAAATGATGATACAGATTTGAAGATTAATACAATGTGTTTCTTGACATCGGAACCTACAATAAGAAGTGAGTGTGGATAAAAGACAATGTAATCACAGAAACTATAAGCAACAAGTTTGACATATTTACTTATAAATAGATCAGTTTTGGTTTATGATTTACCTCCAACACGTAAAACAGATTAAATTCAAAAGATTTAACAAAAAAAAGGTTGTTAGTCGAAGTTCAAAGTGTAAATCAATGCACCCCATCAACTGATTTCTTATATAAGAAGTAGATTAGTGGCGGAATGGCATAGTTTTGTAATCATGCCTATCTTCAGGGCATTTAGTTTCTTCGCATAAGCAAAGGAAACCAGATAGCAAAATTGATGCACAACCAATGATTGACGTACAAAATTTCTTTTTTTGCTGAACGGGTCAATTCTTACTATGAATTATCTTTAATGGATAAAAACAAAAATAGCTCAAATGAAACAAGTCAAATGAGTTGATATTCACCTAAACTGTATATCTAATGTGTACAACTTCCTATATCTTTTTATAAAAAAATATAACATTATTATTGGACATGAGTTCAGTTTTATTAATAATTCATAAAATAATAATGTTATTTATGGGAAATACAAAATTGTAATATCACATACAAACCAAATGTATCAAATAACATACTTTACATGAATTGAAACCAATTCAAGTTGTAGTCTTCAGATAAAACTCTCTACACTTGAATCTTGAAACCACATAGATTTTTCACCGCTTCACCTATGTCTGCACAATCAACGAACTAAAAGGTTGAGTGATGGTTGTGGATTTCTGTTCAACAACGGTCCCTTAAAACAAATTTTACGCCTCTTCTCGAACGAACGTGTCTGTCTCCAAGGGTACAACAACCAAAACAGTATCTTTGTACTGCCGAAGATGTCCTCGCACTCAAAGTCACATCGGATAAAAAGTGTCTGGAAAGAATGGAATAATAATAAGATGATGATCTAGAAGATGGAAGTAGGAGTGTTCTCTTTTTGATTTGAGCAGTGCATTTTCTTTTGTGAATTATCAAAATTCTTATACAAGGAACATATTCTTATATATAATGTAAGAGCATGTAATAATTTCAAAAAATACATACAAAAAATCTTGTCATTAACACTAAGTTAATTTTATACTTAGTGATCATTAAGAAATTCATTCCAAAGATCTCGTCATTAATTCTGATTTAATATTGTACATAGTGATCGTTAAAAAATTCATTACAAAGGTTTATTTGTCTTTCAACGTTAAAGAAACCCTTTATATAATTCACCACTTCATAGGTTGTTATATGACTCCATCAATGTGAGATAAAACCATACACTTCCACTTATTCCATCATGAGCATCGATATCTCATCTATCTTAGCTTCGTTTTGGACATGCTTTAATTCGTTATGATCCTCTCACAAATAAGAATACAAACTCACTAATAAATAATTATTGTACTAACAAATATAAACAATTATCAATGTACAAAACAAGTGAAAACCCATATTTTTTATTAAAATTTCCAACAATTATCAGTGAAATAAAATAACTTTAATAACTATATCTTGTACAAATATAATTTAATAAGCTGGATATAACATTTGGACAAACAAGCAATGTTGTAATGGATTCTTGTGAGATGTTTGTTTTGATTAAAGATTAGTCTTCAAGTTAACTCCCAGCAAATAAAATATATACTTTTGTCACGAATACAGGTGTAATCAACGCCATATTGCTTAATATACTTTACCGATGTGGTACCGGTAGCGATGAGATAAGTGTGATTCTAACTAAAAGCTGAGTTGTTACTCGAAATGAGTTTGATGACAAGATTTCATTTCCAGTATACTCTTTATAAAAGGTGGGTGAGAGTATGTAACAAATCAATGCCTATATATATGTATATATAATATAACTATATACCCTGTGAATATTTGAACAAGATAGCAGAGGTATGCATAATATTATTCTTCCATTTTCACACAATAACTTCTCTCACATGCAACCTCACGGTAATGGCAGATTCCGATCCTAAAGCATCATCACTTCTCTTTAAGCTAGAATCCTCTTTGTATCTCTCAGGTATTTACCATCTCTTCGTCTCGTACCTTAAACCCTTTTTATTCCGTCTTACAATCAAATGAATTTGCAAGTAGCGTCCAACCGCTCGCGTTCATAGCGTTCATTCCGTCTCTAAATTGATATCTAGCTCTTCTTGCTAAATGCTGATGTGAAACCCCCCAAAATAGATCGTTCTTACGCTCCAAGCTGTTTGATACTTAGAAGATGTGTATTCGTAATTTGGACGTAGTTTCCTCACAAGCTCACACTGGTTTTTGGATTAAATATAAAAACGTGCTATCTAGATTGGGGTGAACACAAACAAGCCCAATTGGAGGGTCTTACAATGCTAGGTTCCCATAGCGAAACGAAGGTGAATCGCGATAATAACATATCGAAGTTAGTTCTAAAGTGGTTGCATTACTTCTGAAGTGTGTAGTAGGTGGTAAAAACAATGTAAAGAAAGATTATCATCGAATAGTTTCATGTTGGACAATGAATATCGAGACACTAAAACTCTAGTACTGAATGCGATGACTTGTAAATGTGCGGTAGACATCTAAGTTCAATGTTTAAGCCATACATTCCTAAATTTTATCGCATGCTATCATATATAATGATTTATTATGCCATATTATGTTAACGAGGTCATCAGGGTTAAATACGTACACTTAACCATTCCCCACCACCACCACCGCTTCCTCCTACCACAATTCGCACGCGAAATATGACCGGTGTTTTCAATTTCACAAAAACACCTAAATTTAACTATTCTGAAACATCCGTGTCCAAAAATGACACGACCATGCAGAGGTATGTAAATATAGGTGTTTTTTGACTTTAGAAACACCAAATATACTTCATGTGTGAATTGGTGTAGGAGGAGACGGTGGTGGTAATCTTCCTTTACATTGTTTTGACCATCTGCTACATACTTCACATGTAATGCAACCATATTCAAAACTAACTTAGATGTATTACTATCATGATTCACCTTCCTTTTACCAAGGGAACCTAGCATTCAGAGGCCTTCTAATAGGGCCTCTTTGATTTCACCCCCGATCTAGATATCATTTTATCAGTTCAATCCGAAGATCGGTGTGAGGTTGTGAGGAAACTGCATCCAAACTACAAAGACACGGCTTGTAAGTATTAACCAGCCGTGCATGGAGCGTAAGAACCGGGTATTTTTAAGGGTTTCGCGTGGGCATTTGGTAAGAAGAGCTAGAGATCAATTTATAAATAGAATGAACTTTGTGAGCGCAAGCGATTAGACACTACTTGTAGATTGATTCGATTGTAAGATGGGAGAGAAGGGTTTAAGATACGAGTGGGAGAAAAAGAGCTGGTAAATACCTGAGAAATCCAAGGAGAATTCTAACTTGGAGAAAAATGACAATGTTATGATGCCAAAATCCACGATTACCATAAAATTGCGTGTGACAGAAGGTATTGCGTGTGAAAATGGAAGATGAACCCGTCTTGAAGAAGGGGTAAAAGAATAAAGAAATACCTTATTATTTTCAAAACTAGTTTGTCAAACTTTAACATAAAATTAACAAAATTTGTCAAACTTTAACATAAACTTAACAAACACTTACAGAATGAGCGGTTACAAAGGATCAAATGGGGTAAAAGAATAAAGGTATTGCGTGTGAAAATGGAAGAATGAGCGGTTTACGAATATATATCAAGACAAACAAACACAAACAAATGTTCATAAACATAAACGAAAGTTTGTCAAACTTTAACATAAACTTAGCAAAATTATCCGAATATACTTGACATATTAACACAAAATTTAAAAAGTTTGTCAAAATTTAACATAAATTGAACTTAAAAAGGATCAAATGGGGGTGTTAGCAGAAACATATAGTATAACTAGGGTTCTATATATTTAAAGATTAAAACTAGTAAAATAAAAATATAATATATAAAATCTTTAAATGAACAAACACAAAAAGAACATAAGAAAACACATTATCGAATGTTCACGAATTTAAATGAACGAACACTACCTTTGGTCATGTTTGTTCTTTTAACTTAATCAACGTAGTTTACTTGTTCATGTTCGTTCCTTTATTAAACGAATGAACATAAACGAACTTCCTGCTGAACAGTTCGCGAACTGTTCACTGAACGTTCGGTTCTTTTACATCCCTACCATCAGAATTTTTTTGATAAAACATCAAACTCTCGAGCGTGTTTATTGGAGGCTTTGAGTAGTGTGGATCACTGAACGTTCGGTTCTTTACATCGTTGAACGTTCGATTCTTTTACATCCCTACTAATACATCCTCCATGTCTATGTGTGTATCGCCTTGGTGTGGTTGAGCTTGACCATCGTGAGGTGGGACCAGTAACATTGGTAACACTTGGCCCTCAACGGTGGCAACCTGTTGTCGTTCCTCTATCAACCACTGCATGCAAGCCCTAATATACTGCGGAGTCTAAACCATCTCATCCATGCGCAAAAGACCTTTTTGTGGCTGAAGGGGTGGTGATCATGCTGCACCTGCATCTTGCTCATCTGGATCTTGGTGAATTTCATCATCCTTGTCTCCCATATGCTCATCTAGCGGTAACCAGGGCACGAATCAAGAAAATGTCAGCCGGTAAATCCAAGTGTGTTTCATGTTCACCATTATCCGTGTACACACGGATTTGGTGGTGTGTGAGGCATGAAGCCTTGCAATAACCTACGGGGTCATGAAGTCATATGAGAGTCCAAACTTAGTAATGTATGAACCACCACACATAGTGTTATTAGCTTTTATCCGTATGCTGAACAGTGCCATTGTATATACCAAATTACATGGCTTCTAACGGATAAGACAATTGAGAAAAAACATGTCCTTCATGGTAACTACACGTGCTAAACTCTCTCCCAGAGATCAATGCAAGTAACAATGGAGTGGGTTTTTTAGCTTGGTAGCTTTCGTGTCCCTGGGCACGTACCTCCCCACACCAATATTTTAGCATAAGTCAACAACGACACCTTTTTATAAATCTAGCAAGCCCCTCTAAAATATGGATTTTTGTAACTCGGCCTCGATGTAAGACCCCTCCTGACCCCCAACTATGCCACTGATAGATTACTTTACACTCCAAGTTAGAAGAACATGATAGTTTGATCTTGAAAGAAAAACAAAACTCCAGAACCAATTCTTTGTATTGCGATCGTTTGTCAACTTACCGTCACCACGGAGGCAGAAGAATAATATCGGAATGATCACGAGCACCTAAGGCCTCTAAGGTCGCCCAATCCATAGTCATAGTAGTCATTAGGGGTCGGTTTGTGTCGAATGGCAACTAGATTTGCAGTTTCCTCACTTCCAGCATCAAACCATAGAAATTGATAAATGTCTCCCTCAACCATGATATGCGAAGAAATAAATGCCAACTCATATTGAAAAACAAGTGATTCAAACATGTAATGCCGGGATTATCTTGCCAACCTCCATTCACAATCAACAAACTCTTATCATAAGAATGCTTCCAATATGAAACACTTTGAGTGTATCCCAAAAGTTACAATGAGCAGCAAACAAACAAGTAATAGCAATTATTAATACTCAAACAACGAAGTTAGAAACATTACAAGTGCTCAACTAACTCATTGCTATTATCCAAAATCCAAACTTTAGTCGAACCCAAGCAGACTTAATTTTCAAGAAATAACTAAACCTACTTGCACTGAAAATATACATAAGACCTTCGATACCCAAATTTGACGATGAACCCTAGAATTCGCGATGAATGAAGAAAGCAGATAGATGAAGTCGATTGCAGACAGAACACTAGTCTAATCGAACAAAAACGTGCTCTGAGCAGATCTTGTAGAACAAGTGGATGAAACAAAAATAAAATAGAGATAAAGAAAAACATCAAAATTTACCTGTGTTGAAGAGATGACGGAACAGAGGGAATCACGAAGTGAAGGGGTGTAAATGGCATCAAGGAAGGAGGGGTTTTGGCAGGTGGTGTCGAGACTGATTCTAGGGTTTTATGTTTATCCAAATTTTAGGGCTAAGTGCTTGAATTTGGGTTGTTTTGTGCTTTAAATAAAAAGCTCTTAATGGGTCAGGTTGGGTAAATTGAAAATAAAAGAAAATAAAAGGATGCGTTAGAATGGGGCTATAACAATGGGTTAAATTTATTTTGCCTTACTAGACCTGCAACTAATCTTCTACCTCTGTTTCCTGATTATTCTTCATTCTCCACAACATCAATCAGTCAACTAGCTGTACTCATCTTCCTTCTTCCTTGTTTTAGTCTTCATTCGGAGGGTGCACCATCAAGGACTTGTTCAGATGGAAAGAGTTTGTGCAATTTCATCAGTGATGAAAATAAAGGGTTTAAAAACTTAATTGATGATGGAAATACTTCTCGTGTAGCAATTCTTAGAGACAGGGAGAAAGATTTAACTGACCCGGATTATGATCGGAGCTAAGATAGGTATATTTTTCTAATATTAAAGTTGGGCTTGTGAGGTGAAGAAATGTTAAAGTAAAGTTTTAAGACAATGGTAACTTAAAACGGACATAAGATGAGATGTGTAACTTTTAAGCGATCTTTCCATGTGTAACTTTTCGAGATCTTTCCATGGACAGGTCATGGGTCCCGTAACTCTTTTCCTAGCTCAAGTTATATCCGTTTTAAGTTATCATTGTTTTGCAACTTCGCTTTAACATTACTCCACCTCTCGAGCTCCAATTTTCGCCCTGTTTCTTCTAACTTTTCGTATACTTCACGTTTAACCTACAAGCATAAGAGTATCTCAAATTTAACTTTATATCTCATAAATTGATACGCAAAATACTAAAATAAAGCATCTAAACATTGAACTTTCACCATCCAATCACAATCCCCATACTTACCTTTTGCTTGTCCTCAAGCCAAGCTCAATTGTAGTTTATAAACCCTTCATTGCAAATACACATCACTAATCACTTATTAAAAATAAATTAAGGTCCAAGATCATACACTTATTCACAAGACTTACATCGTTAAATTGATTTAAATTCTAGCAAGTTAATTATATTCAAGAAAAACAGGAAACCACTCAACTAGGCCTAACTTGCTTCTGATTATTATTTTCGTGCACACACTCCTCATATTGAATCACTCCCCTTGGTTTATATCTGGACTAGTAAAAGATGTACTAGTATAATCACTCAATAACCAAGTATAACATCTTGTCAACATAGGCTTGTATAGCGATCACACCTCCACCAACTTACATAGACCTTGCACATATCTAAAGAACTTACAGTTTTTGGGGCCTAGGTATGTAACATCCGGCCCCTCATACTACCAATATTGTTTGATTTGCCCACAAGGAGCTCACAGATTTGCTTTTGGTTGCCCGGGTGAAAACTTCCCAGGAAGGTCACCCACCCCTGGATTGCTACCACCTGAGCATGCTTAACTATGGAGTTCTTCTCTCATTCACAGCCAATGCTCCCAAAACACGTTGGTGATATTAGAGGCAGGAAATTTCTTATGAACCAGGAATCTCTTCTGTCCACGACCGATGTGGGATTTCCTAGAGTGTTACAACCCCCCCCCCCCTTTTGGACTTATCATCCTTGATGAGCTTTGCCCCACCATTCCATATATGGATGTAAGATTTGCCTAAAGTGTCCCTCTGAACACCCCCGGGGACTCAACATCCTTGATGAGGTTTGCCCCACCATCCCGAATGGCACAGGAGTTGCTCTGATACCATTTGTGACATCCAACCCCTCATACCACCAATATTATCCGCTTTTCCCAAAAGGAGCTCACGGATTTGTTTTTAGTTGCCCGGATGAAAACTTCCCAGGGAGGTCACCCATCCCTGGATTACTGCCACCTGTGCATTCTTAACTATGGAGTTCTCCTCTCATCAACAGCCAATGCGCCCAAAACGCATTGGTGATATTAGAGGCAGGACATTTCTTATGAACCAGGAATCTCTCCTGTCCACGACCGATGTGGGATTTGTGTAGAGTGTTACAAGGTATAGGTATGGAATTTTTGGCTTTAAGAGTGGCTAAAACAAACAGAAAGATGAAGCATACAATTAAACAATCGTTATTAACATGACTAACAGACTAGATCACTTTGATCCCTTCTAAACAACTGCTTTTTCTTTACTTCTTTTTTCTATTATTTTTCATCAAATTTTTCACCACTTTTTTTCTAATATAAGCTTGACTTTGGATGCTGCTTCACTTTGAATGGTTTCATGATCGATTATCAACTAATAACTTGGGCTTTATGTATCGGGTTTAACAAAAGAATGGTTTAAGGATCGACATGGCTACTTATGTTTGGACGGATAACAATAAACAAATGATAACAAGGAGGGTTCCTAGATTTCCTTTGTCATTTATGTGCAAACATCTTGCTTATGGTCTTGGTATGCATTCAAACAATACAAGTAACTACAATAAGAGTGCTATATGGCCTACCCTTAACAATTTAATAATTATATGATCGTGTTTTAAATAATAGGCTCAAGATCTTATCAAGTAGGAATTTGGACTACTGATATGCACATGAATTTATTATATCAAAAGCTTGTTAACCCTAATCAGGCATCTTTAACATTTTTAAAAACAACCCACTAGAAGCATTTTATCCTACAACTTAAAGAATCTGGCCATGACCTAAGATCTATACCAATCATTATATTAGCAACAAGATAGTGATTTATATTAAAAATTCCAGTTTAATAAACACAATAAACTTTACTTGAAAACTCTGCAAAAATTTAAAAACTATCAATCTCTATCAACTTTTATCCATTTGGTCATTGTTATCCATAAGTTTGACAAATCCTCTCATCCCTGCATTGTCCCTAATGTACCATTCAATCCTTTATAATGGTATGGATATAAGGGCATTGTTAACATCATAACCATATTTTCAGAATCATCAACACAAGATCATCATTCGGGTCCTACCATAACATATATACCTATAGACTCACTATTCCCCACAGACATTATTATTGTTTTACACCCCTAATAAAAGATTAAACACACCAAAAAATATAAAAGGAAAATAAAATGTTTGAACATGAAACAGTTTGAGTGGAGAAACACATGGGCCTGATCAAGTGATCAAAGAGTGTTCTGATCTCATCCAAATAGAGGTCTAGGCAGTGGTGGACCAAAAAAGGATTCCATCAAACTTTCGTGCATGGCGTGCATGTCAAAGCTTCCAAATTGTTCCGTTGCATGAGAGCTTTCATCTGGAGTTGTGTCCATTGGTACATACTGTGATGGTTGAGGTTATGGGTACCACTCATGTTGTTACCCGGGCATGTATTCTGGAAGAGTACTCCACTCCACTGGTTGTGGATGAGCTTGATATGGCAGCCTTGCATGGTAATCATTATAGTCATGAACCTATTCCTAAAACAAAAAGTAATCATTAATAGCTTATTCTCATGCATACGCGAAGTCCCGCGTATACATTCTCATCTCATCATGTAGCTCTCTCACGTTGTTCTTGTTCCACCCATGCATTTCTCATTTGTTGCTTATAATCCTGCGTCCTCTTATCATAGCTCTCTCTCCATCTTCTCTATCTCTCTATTTCCCATGACTGCTCATCATACATATGCCTCTAATCTAGGATCCACTCTGAGAACCCAAATGATCTGGCCCTGAGAACTGCTTCCTAAATTTCTTCTTCCTCAGTGCATTCCCTTGTATCAGGATTCACATCTCCAAGTGCTCCAACACCGCCTTGCCCCATGGCCATAGCATCCTCATCATTATGGTGAGGTACATCATCTCGTCTTACCATCATGATTCGGCCACTATCCTTATCCCGTAGTTGATAATGGGTGGTGGTTTTCTTATACTCCCATGACCGACCTCCCAATCGATTAAGTTTTACCTTTAGAATCATTGGACACGGCCTTTTGCTTCGGTAACAACATTGTGATTAATCGGTAATATGGAATCATCAGTTGGGCCCTACTCTCTCGACTTTTCCAAATGTTCATCATAACCAATTGTCGGTAGGAAAGCATGAGTCTACCAATGAGTAGTGCATAAAGTACTCTTAGCTTGTAGTGTCTCACTTTCCCTCTATCAAAAATCCTGGGAATTACATTCTTGCTCAAGATCACTATCAATAGCTTTGGTAAGATTTTCATGTTGCTTATGTTCATATTATCAGAGTCTAAGGCAGTGATAAGGATTACAAATATATTATTCAGTACCCTTGTACCACAAGTTTGGCTTTGTTCTTGATAACAATTCCCTATCATCCTTCTTATTTCTGAAAACCTATTTGGTTCCTATTACAATCTTCCCTTTAGGAAGTGTATATAGTTTCCAAACCTTCTATCTAGAAAATTAAAGATGCTCCTATTGCATAGTTTCTACCCAGATATTATCTCTGAAGGCCCCATCCACCTTCCTTGGTTTTAGTTGAGAAAGGAAGCATGAAAACAAATAGATGTTTGTTTCATTCACCCTACTTCTTGTCTTGACACAAGCATGAACATTGCCAATGACATTCCCAACTAGGTGCTCTATATGAATTCTTATTCTTGGGATCACTTGGAGTTGTTGAGATACATCCAAGTTGGAGAATTTTATTTGAGGAAGTTCAGCAGATGGATTGACTAGTTCAACTGTCGAATTGACCCCTTCTTCAGCATTTGTCACACTTGGTTCCTTTCCAAGAGATTGTCTAGTACCGCAATGATCATGAGACTCCTCATCTGATGAGTCATCATGAGCAAGTGATAGTTGATCCATATTGTTTGTGGTACTAAGATCTGCTTCTACTGAGTGTGACTGAACGGTATCAGCAAATGACCTGTTGTGACTTAAACCATATGGTAGATCAACCCTGTAGTCTTCAGCTCTTGGGAATTATATGTCTGCTAATCTGTTGGGTGACTCTCCTGAAACATTATCAATCAAATGGTTAAATGCATTTGTGAATCCATTTAGATCAAACATCCAACTTAGGGTATTACCAACACTTTATGAGGAATTTTCATTAAATATGACATTTTCAGATTCCTCAATAGTGTGATCAACTTTGTTGTATACTCTTAAGCCTTAGCTTGTGATGAGTATCGTACAAAGAACCCATGTACTGATTCCTCAGCAAATTTGGACAAATAATCTTTGGTATTTAGAAAGGTGCATGGATATCCAAAAGGTCATAGTGTCACACCCTGACCGACGACGAAATCATTGGGGTGGACGAATGTGAATCAATTGTTCATAGCATATGAAATCAAGTAAGTTGAAATAATATTAAATGTTATTTTTATTGAATAATACTATTCAAATAATACATTACAATAAAATAAAAGTCAAGTAAACATAATGATAATGTCTTTAATTTCTGACTAAGTCCAAGCCCTAAATGTGCATACAGAAGTCCACTAATCTGCATTCCTAAAATCATATGAGAAAGTAACGAGTCAGCTAACGAATTAGCCGATGAGTAAACACAGGTTTGAATACATATATAGATTGATTAAAATGATCGAAAACAATTCAATTCACATGGCAATATCAAGACTTATAAAAGTAACATAAAAGACAAACCACACAATCAAACCTAATGACTGAATTGACTCGGTCCGCAGACGAAACCTTATAGAATGAATGATAATGTTGAATCACCAAGACTCTAGACGAAACCTTATAGAATGAATGATTCGGTTCCAATCACCAAGCGACTAAACAAATGGGGTGGGTTTGTCAACCAATAGAACTATCATTGTTACCGTGGTTGCATGAATTAATGATTGTGTTATCATCAAGGTTATCTAACTATGAACACATAATTGCATGTAATAATATAGCATGTCTTGAATTGAATTTAGAATGAAATAGAATAACATTTAATATCAATGATTGAATATTAAATCACATAATTTCCCCAAATAATAAAACATGAAAATGGGCTATGAATACTCACATTGATAATTGAATACGTTTTGAATAAGAAATAATACTAGATTAAACACCAATGGTTTCCTCACGGTTTTAACCTAAGGAAAGATGTCTTGTAGTTAGAATAATGATATGATTAAAGGACTAGATTTGAATTAGGGTTTTAATTTGGGATTTGGGTTTAACAAAAATAGTTTAAATAAAATAATATGATAACTTGACTAAATAGAATAAAATTATGAAGTGACTAGGATTAAAAATGATAGTGATACATTTGTGAAATTAAATATTACTTAAATATTTAATTTATAATAATTGATTAAGTAATGGTTGAGTATTAAAGTATGAAAAAGGAAATAATTAATTTAATAATGAATAATTTAAAACTTGGTCAAAAGTAATTAACTGGATTGTATAAATGACTTGTAAAATTATTTGAAATAATTTAAGTTGGATTTAAAATCATTTTATAAAGTTTTTAGAAAACTTTTAAATAATTTTTATATAATGGTTTTATATTGTTAAACCTTGAAAAAAATAAAGAAAAATAGGAAAACTATATGATGTAGAATTTCAAGAAATTAAATAAAGATTTATAGAATAAATATGATTAACAAAAAATTTTTTATAACATTTTAATACTTATAAGTAAATTTGATAATTTTATAACTTTTTTATTCTTTAAAAGATAATTAAATGTAGAAATTATATCTTTTAACATTTTCAAAAATTAATTAATAATTTCCGAAATGGTTTTAGTTAACAAAATATTTTATATTAATTTAATAATATAATAATAATTTTCTGTAATTAAATAATAAGTAAAACTGATTTTAAAAATAATATGAGGGAGGCCCGGTTCGAACCCGGGTCTCTTCTTTAACTATTGAGAGTGTATACCGGTGGCTAGTGGCCCAATTCTAGTTTATTTTCTAAACCTAGCTTGGGATTATTTTTAAATGGCCTAAAACTAGTTTTTGAATGGCTTGCGTACTATATTCGAACCTTACGTATATATTATTATAACTTGCGTTATAAATGATATAACTTGCATGATTTCATAAATTATTATACAAGAGTTTTTGTCTGCCGCTTTATAATCACGCTTGAATACTGAAATTGCCCTATCACCCTTTTTAGTAAAAAGAGATGAAATTATCACACAACATACATCAATTTCATTTAGCATTATCAGACCATATTGATCCATTAAAAGGTAAGAGTTGTTTAAAAACAAAATATGATAGAAACATATATTGTAATAAATAAATAAAAATGTAAACGATGATATTAAATTAAAAAGTTAAATTATTATTTATTAACATAATTATCAGATTTGATAAACTTTTGGAAAAATGTCAACTAATTTATAATTGAAAATTCGATTTTGATAAACTTTTGGAAAGATGTCAACTAATTTATAAATGAAAATTTGATTTTAATAATCAAAACTATTGATTATTGGTTAATATTAATCTCAACTAATAGTGTGACCAGTATTAATCCAAACTTTTGATATTGTAACCAATAACAGTCTCAGTCTAACTGTTTGTTAACTTCATTAGTTTCTTATAACGTGGCATATGGTGTTGCTCGTGACATGTCATGTGACATGGCGTATTAGATAATTAAAATAATAAATAGAAATATGTAAAGATCGTGAAAAACTTCAGTAGATCGACCTCGTGAGAGAAACGTGGAATGAATCAATCATGGAACATAGAATGAACGAGAAGTAGAACGAGAAGTAGAACGAGATCAAGTAAACATAAGCACAATGTAAGTAAATTCCAAGTGTATTGTTCTCTAATAACTATTACAAGAGTATGAAATTTCAGTACATATCTGGATACTTAACAAAATGAACAATACAAACTATTTATATTAGCTAAACAGTCTCGCGCGAGAACTATTTTTTCGCGCGGCTCAAAGTTTTCGCGCGGCTCAAAGTTTTCGCGCGGAATCTTTATCTTCAACATCTTGTTTTGATTTCACGAGCTTTTAGGTCTAATCTTCACAATCTTCCCTTAGGTTCGGTGAATCAAATCTTCAAAAGTCCACGTCTGTAACTTTGTAATTACCGCCATAAGCATACATCTTGTTGTTTAGGGCATTCGCTATCAACCAACTGACTTGAGCCGTGATAAAATGAACAAATTCATCAGCTTCTAATGGACAAGCTTGAAGCCTCATCAAATCTTCTCTTTCGAACTTAAGCAGATTAATTAAGTCGATGATAAGATATTTTTTATCAACATAGTAAATCACAACATTCCCGATATTCTTTTCACAAACCCACCTCATTAGTTTTGACAAACTGTTGATCGGCATAGAAGCATGAATTGGAATCTTTCTTGCATATAAATTAAAAAATCAAATAAATTTAAAAAAATCAAATCAAATTTTAGAAATTCAAATAAACATTAATAATAAAATTAATCATCGTTAACAAAACAAAATGAAGGTTAAAAAAATAAATCAAATGCCCGGGATTAATCCTATTTTTTGCAAAAAACTAACGAGTGTTAAGTGTCAGTTAGTAAGTGATCATTTGAGGAAACTAAGCTTAAAGTTAGAAGTGACTGTAGCTATTTCTTCATTTGAGATTAATCCCGGCAAATAAATAAAAGTTGGAACTATTAAAATCCAATAATCCAATTTAAAAGTTAACAAAACTAAAAATTAATAAAGTATAAATAATAAAAAAAAAAAAAAAAAAACAAAAAGAGAAATGATTTTGTTTTTCTCATCTAACAAGAACACAAGAAAAGAGAGATGATTTTGATGTTGGTAACAGAGAATATAGATTGAAATCGTAATAAAAAAAACGTTTGATCACACGAAGAACAATTGTTTATGTTGATTAAAAAGAACCAGTAGACTTTTTACAATTTTGTTTGCAAATGATTTTGTGTGTATGCGGTAATATTTCTTCATGTCCATTTCTTTTGATTAATCTACACTACCTAATTTTGCCTTCGAAGAATGATTTTTCTGATCCGAATTAATACATAAAATTATGATATGTGTATCCAAACTATCTGAAACCTGAATAAATAACCTGTATACACCCTTATTTAATGGTAAAATAATGGATTATTAAAATTCTCAATTTATTTTTTTTAATGTTGCAGGTGATAGAAATTCATTCAAAGAACTTTAATTTGTTTTTTTAGTTGTAAAGCTTGGTTTATAATCATTGATTAATATGATAATGGATGCATTTGTATAATTAGATGTCATTTAATTGTTATAGTGTTATATTAACGCTTGGTTTTTCTGTTTTTTTAATGTTTTTATACTTTTATGTACTTTTTAGATTTTATTTTTTTGACGTTTGCTTGAGTTTCTTAATTTGAATCTAATTTTTTTTTAATATATTTGATTTTTCAGTTTTCTTAATTTTTAGAGACAATTGCACACTTGATACCTATGGTTTGATCATATTGCAGATTTAATCCCCAGATCGTTAAAAACTAATGGATACTAACCGTGAGGACTAAAGTTGCAATCAACTCTCAAATGTTTGGACTTATTTGCAATTTTTAAACTCTGGCGACCAAACTTGAAATATGGTCAAGGGATCATTTTTGTAATTTTCTCTAATATTTATGTTGAGAATTTTGTAATTTTTTGACCCGACCCGTTCTGATGCGAACCCACGTTGACCTAAAGCCGTTCTAACCCAACACCCGACCCGCCCATTTTACCAAGTATACTAGTAATAAGAATTGGTGTAAAAGAAATCTATACGAACTATTGCATGGCATGGGATGGAATCAAGGGGGTTTGTTTGGTTAGAATTAATTTGTATAAGAACAAAATGAACACCTAAATTTTAGAGAACCTTATCTCGAATTCTTTTCTTAATAGTGTTTATAAGTTCTAACCTAATTAACAGTCTAATCTTAGTTTTCGTATGTCTAAGTTTTGCATTAATCTAAGAGTGATGGCTTGTATTGAATCTATTTATAAACTATACATGTATTTAAAATGTATTATTATTATGAAAACTTGAAAATTGGGTCAAGCTCAAATCTAGCTTGCTAAGAATTAACAAGGCGAGCTGAGCTAGCTCATTTCATGCTGAGTCGCCTAACTCATTAAGCAACCCTAGTGAAAAAATCCGCCTTACACGAACCACGTTGAAATTTCAACTTTCACATCAAACTTGTGGCTTCAACGTGCTAATTTGAACATGATCGTTTTGTGTTCCCCTGATCGGTTGAGCGAAAGTTTTGAGCAACTTTACCCAAAACCTTACTTCAGTTGCAGTTCGATATGTCCCTCACACACTAAACCAACCAAATGGGTACCAATCTAGATCTTTTCTCTCTTAATATCTTTGGGATAGTGACTATAACATGTCAACTACCCAATTGCTTGAACCCGCTTTGGTATCACTTGTCACAAAGTCACATAGCGAGGACATGATTGATTGCCGTAAGGCCAACTATTCTGTACTGCTTATTGATATGTCATTGACTTCGTCCTACCACAGATCCATGAATGGCTCAATCTTTGATCGCAGAATCACAGAAAGTACAAGCACTTCCATTGTACACCTTTTCTTAATCGTTAAGGCTCCCCCGAAGGATATGCGAGTGATGAATAAACTCTAGTGTTTCAACATAATTTAAGTAGATAGTATCTTCAAACAGTTGACATGTCACAATAAGCCCTTGTGCTAAGATGTTATTGTTTAAAGGGGCGGGGGGCATGTGCTTGATTTGGATACGACCACAACTGTTACTATGCCATAAAAGATGAAGTTAGTGTGAAGAGTAAGTGAATAATGCATATGTTTACAACCCTAACAAGTTTATATGGATTCTTGAAAGAATAGTATTTTTAAACGGTAAACAAAAAAAAAATAAACATAAAATGAATAATACTAACACTGGTTAATTACTTGTGAAAATATCACAAGCATGTTATTACGACACCAATGATATTGCATCATTCGTGACACTGATTAGTTCTGGCGTCTCTGGTCTTGTTCTATGATTAAATGCTCACAGCAGAACCTTTGAATAATTTTGGGGATGTATGAATATATCCCACGATACATTATCTGATTATATTACATTTAAAACACGTAAGTAGTTATCAGCTACAGAAAATATAATCAAACAAGTTCTTATTTTGGTAAACAATAACTCAAAAGCTGGACGCTCGCTCTTCGCATAAACCTGGCAATATTTAGACACATTTCGACGGCAACAACATATATAACTACTGATGTAAAAACATTCGTATTACATCTTAAATAAAAAAAATTTGGATCAATCATGGTCTGAAAACTATAGATTTGTCATCAATTAAGATCTAAAGCGTCCAAGTTATGAGTAATGAAACTACATTTATGTTTATCATCTCCTGAAACGATCCGCCAATAGAACAAGTTTTTAAGTTTATCAGAAACCAACAATTTACAACAAACCTGAACTGATCTCTACACGGCTAAACTAGATATTTATAAATAAAAAAGTACAGAATAAACACATAATTTACCGCGCAAGTTTAGTTTTTAATTTACCGTTGCTGAATGCTGCTGCAGGCTCACTTCTTTTGGTAAATCCTTCTTGTTGTTAGTCCTGCTGCAGCTCAATATATCATCATTTGCCTTCATCATCATCTCTATAATCATCAATAATGCTCGGAGATTATCACATATGATTATCTTAATTATTAAGGGTTCAGATAATCAGTTTGATAAATGTTTGGGATTGCATTTTAAACAACTTATATGCTTATTGCGTTCTTAAGAAGTAGATAACCACATTTGAGTGTTTGGATAAAAAATAAGTGTTTATCTGCTTATTTTAGGGTGAAATACGTTGTTGTCGATATAGTCTATTTCAATGCAAAATTACAAGTGTGCCCATGGTATGAAATACATTATTTACAATAAGGTGATTGTCTACGTCTGCTTATAATAAGTTGTATGAATAAGCAATCCCCGACCCAAACACCCCCTCATCTTTAAGCATGCACATCCAAACAGAAAATGAAGCAACTAGCACTTGATTTTTTCCAAATAAACCGAATGACACTCAAAATCACATACTACTTTGCATAGTAATATCAGCATTATGTAACTAAGGTTTTGTAATTCTACCAAGGTCACAAATTGAGTCAAAATCTTGAAGATTAATCTCAAATCCACAACTAAATTTTTATTCTACCAATTTCACAAACTGAATCAGAATCTTGAAGGTTAATCTCAAATCCATAACTAAATAGATTAAAGAACATAACCATTGACTATATCGCCAATCTACCAACTTATTATTTGTAATTCTAACAATTCACAAACTGAATCAGAATCTTAAAAATTAATCTCAAATTCACACTAAATAGCACAGAACCATTGATTATTATTGCTAATCTACCAACTAGTAGTTCCAATTCTACAAATTAACAAACTGAATCAAAATATCGAAGATAATCCCAAATCAACAACTAAATAGATTGAAGAACATAACCATTGATTATTATTGCTAATCTACCACTTATGATTCTCAATCCTACCAAATTCACAACTGAAGAAAATCTTGAAAAAAATCTCAAATCAACAACTAAATGTATTAATCTACCAATTTCACAAACTGAATCAGAATCTTGAAGGTTAATCTCAAATCCATAACTAAATAGATTAAAGAACATAACCATTGACTATTATCGCCAATCTACCAACTTATTATTTGTAATTCTAACAATTCACAAACTGAATCAGAATCTTAAAAATTAATCTCAAATTCACAACTAAATAGCACAGAACCATTGATTATTATTGCTAATCTACAATTAGTAGTTCCAATTCTACCAAATTAACAAACTGAATCAAAATCTCGAAGATTAATCCCAAATCAACAACTAAATAGATTGAAGAACATAACCATTGATTATTATTGCTAATCTACCAACTTATGATTCTCAATCCTACCAAATTCACAAACTGAATCAAAATCTTGAAAAATAATCTCAAATCAACAACTAAATGTATTAAAGAAGAGAACTTTTGTTTATTATTGCAAATATACCAACTTATTAATTTCAATTCTACCAAATTCACAAACTGAATCAAAATCCTCAAAATTAATATCAAACTCACAAACTGAATCAAAATCTTGAAAGCTAATCTCAAATCACAAACCAAAGAAACTAAAGCAAAACACAACGATTCGAAAGCAAATTACCCGAAATCAATCACCTCCAGTCGGAAACAGAGTCAGAACCTTTCTACCACTTGCAGATTCAAGATCATCCACATAAGATGATGCCACCGAATTATGCACTGGTGCCCCTACCCTATGAACCCCTTGCTGATTCTGTCTGTTCACAAATGAATGCTCAAATTGCCCATTTCTCGGAGACCCAAATTGCCCATACCGAGGCTGCAATTGAGCCATCTGTTGCTGCTGATGCTGCTGCTGCTGCACAACACCCACCGGAACATACGGCAGAAACTGATCGGAATTCGGCCGACCCTGGTGGAGAAAATGCGCCGGCACCGGCGAACTCGCAAACAAACAATCAGTCGCTGGATCTCCAGCGGACCCAGATGAAGAAAGACCCTGCATACGCTTCAAATAAAGCCGATACTTCTGCAGATGACTCGCGACGTTCTCACGGGTCAACCCATCAACACTCATGAGCTGCATTATGGTCTTGGGTACTGCATTCTTAATCCCCAAGTGAGCCACTGCGTCAACGAATCGCTTGTGAAGTTGAGGGGTCATACGAGCCGTGGCGTTTGAGGGTTCGAGCTGGCTCATCGCCACCGGTGGTTGCACCCAATTCAGGGGAATTGGGCGTTGAAATCGGTGGTTCTTGACGGTGGTGGAGCGACGGTGGGTGGTGGTGGTTGGTGGTGTTGGGATGTCGAAAGCGGTGGCGAGATGAGGGGTGATTGGGTTGTGATAAGGGTGTGAGGTCTTCGGGCAAGGGGAGATCGTCTTCCCACTTCGGAACCAATTGGAGTCGTCTTCTTTCATTGGTGCAAGTGAGAGATTGAATTGGCGGTCAAATGGAAGTGGGAATTGAGGGAATTTTCATGGGGTTGTTGCAGATGTTGGATCAGAGACTCACAATGAAGAAAGATTCTAGAGAGAAGATCGGGGATGATGATGATGATTGATGAGTGTGAGTGTGGGTGTTCGAGGTGGATTATGTTTATATTTTGTAAGTTCTTTTGTGTTGTTTCCCCTCTTTCTTTTTGTGAAATTTGAATTTTTAAAAAAAAAAAGTTTTAAATACAAAATATTTTTTGTTACAAATTATAAGAAGACATAATAAATAAAAAAATCATAAAAAAATTATATCTCACAATCTAAATCGAATTTCAAAAAAAATTCCGAACTTTTGTTCCCCTAGCCGTCCTCACTAAGAAAAAAAATAAACGAAAAATAAAAAATTAACGTTTTTTGATCTTGTCATTATGAAATACACAATGACATCATTGTGTCATTATGAAAGACACAATGATGTCATTGTATCATAAAAGACACAATAAATTCTTTTTTTATTTTTTTCTGAAAGAGGACAACGAGAGGAAGAGAGACTCCGAAGTACTTTTTTGAAATTCGATTTAGATTGTGAGATATAATTTTTTATGACTTTTTTAGGCTCATTGTGTCTTCTTACACTTTGTAGCAAAAATACACTTTGTAGCAAAAATACACTTTGTAGAATAGACTCACCCTTTTTTTAAACGCAATTTCGTTTAACGACAATTAGTGGTTAGTAGTTAGTAGGATTGTGTTAGTAATTATTCATTAATACTAAGATTTGAACACTGGATTTTCAAACTTTTAAGAAGACAAATCTTTTTTATTTTTTTACCACTAGACCAAAAAATCATTAACTTAAAGACAATATGATTAGGTGTGGATTTGAATTCTCAATTGATAAGCAACACAATACCATCTATACTATATTTATTTCTGTAATACATAATATAAAAGAGTGAATTGTTGTTTCTTTCTGTCATCATCGAACGATGTGATATCTCAATGATACATTACTTTATCAATGCTAGAAGGGAGTTTGCACGATGTAACTATAAACACAACGCACTAACAGATAAAGTGTTTGAGCAACTAATTAATATAATATCATATAGATTCAAAGGTTATTCAAAGGTTTAATAAAAGTTTATTTGATAAAGTAAATATGAAATTATATGGAATAAGAATGCTTTTAACGATTAAGTTAAACAGGAATTGATTGTCAACAAAATTTGATTTGTAAAGAAGTTTTGTTATTAATTATAATAAATACAAAATTAAACTTAGTCTGACTAACTATGATATTTATAATCAATATAATCCCGTTACTTCTTTTGTAATTAATCATATAATTGATGTGTGTGCAAAAATTAATTAAGGTAGTTAAAGTCATAAAAGACAATTTTATTTGTTAAACTTTAAAAAAGTAATGTAAAAAACAATCTCGTTCCCCTTAAATTTTATTATAATATAATATAGATAAGTTCTCATGTTTTGATGAATGATTCATTTTATCTTTATTTTTGTTTTTTGGAATGATTCATTTTATCTTTATCTTTGTTTTTATTTATGTGAAATGATTGTTTTTAGATAAATTTGTATTTCAACCATCCGATATTAACTACTGTTGGTTAATAATAGTGCTATACAAATAGTTCGTTGCTAGGAGCTCGCTCAAAGCTTGCTTGAAAAAAGGTCGCTCGAAGATGCTGGGGTTTGAATTGAATTGAGTTGGATCGAGCTGGTGCGGTATGAAAACAAACTGAACTTGGCTAGGTTCGTAACGAGCTAGCTCAGTATGAAAACGGCTGAACTCGGCTCAGCTTGTAACGAGCTGAGCCGGCTTGGCATGGCTTGAATTATTTAGCACGCACTATATATTATTTTTATGTATATAACATATGTCATGGCATTTGCTTATTTGTTAACAATATTATGATATTGTGTATTTTGAATATGCAACTTTCCTTTTGAAAACAATAGATCTGTTATGAGTTATGTTGTCTTTATGGATATATTTTTTTAGCTAATTCTAGTAATGTCACAATATTAAGCTATAATTTTTGTATTGGTTTGCTTCATGTGTTATTTGATATATACTTCAGTATGTCTATTTTTTCATGAAGGTTAATAATAGAATTCACTTTCTATTTGTTGACGAAGTGTGTGCTTCCAAGGCTGGATATGAAGATATGAGGATAGAGATTAATAAAGATGGATATATCTTGCTTATTTAAGTTTTAACCAAATTTCATTCGATTTGATAAACATTATCTTCATTGCTTTGAATGAGTTTGAAGCCATTATCATGATATTACCGATATCATGACAATTAATAATGAAACCTTGTTACAAAAACACACAAAAACTCTCTATTTTACGGTTTAAAATTAACACACCTAAAGTGTACATGGTTTAAAACTACAACTATTTGGTTGACGAGTGTACCATTTACCATCAGACTTGAATGCTAAGAATAAGACGATAAATTCTTATATCAGACTTGAAACTGTCTTAAAATATAAAAGAAAAATATATTGGCGCCATTCAAATGACTTGCTTTATTCGAACAAAAACTTGTTTTATTTTGATCTAAACGTGTTTTGATCATTTAGCCACTCTACTTAATGTGATCCTCCTGATAGATCAAGCTCGAATTTAAAATGAAGCAAAAACCATTTA
Source organism: Flaveria sonorensis (assembly GCA_025506505.1). NCBI lineage: Eukaryota > Viridiplantae > Streptophyta > Magnoliopsida > Asterales > Asteraceae > Flaveria > Flaveria sonorensis. The sequence goes on from CM046434.1 coordinate 51,915,584, forward strand.
TTATTATCGAAAGATCATTAGTGGTGAATATAGGTCGATATCTTATAATCATAGCTGTATCTCCTTTTTTCTATGAATATATAATTTATAAGTTGATAAAATATAATTAGTAGAAAAGGACCACGGGGGTTTGTAAAGGATTGAGAGAATAAAAACAAAAGCAAAGTTAGGTCATTTGTGGGGACCTTTTCTTTGCTAATCTCAAAATTAAAGAAATATTATTAAGTTGAGTTTGGATGATCTTTTAAGATATGATATTTTACTTTAAAAAGATTGGTGTGTTATTTTAGGAAAACATAACTTTAAATCTTTAATTGATAGTATATTTGCAAAACTAAATAATTGTTATATTACAGCTAAACTTGGATGTTTGATTTTTTAAAGAATAATATCTTGTTGAGTAATGATACACATCTATTAAACACACTTAAAAACACGTTTGATTTATTCAATGTTTCACGTATAACAGAAATTTTTGCTTTTGAATTTATGGTACGTTTCAATCTTCTTATAAACTTGCTTTTATACTTGTTTATTAGACATGAACTAGTTTTTTTCCCGCGCTACGCAGCGGGGGTTTGGTCGTTTTCCCGAGCTACGCGGCGTGAGTTTGATCGTTACCTTCTTTGTTTGTCGAAAACCAACAACGAAGTTTTCCACCCATGCTCGCTTCGGTTCGTCATGAGATTAATGCTTAAAAGATAATCTGACTAAAACGTATAATTATAATGGGATATAATTATATAAAACTAAATAGTTTAATGTTTTATTGAAAAATTGGAGGACCAAAATTGAAATTCACCAACAAATAGATGCCAAAAACCAAAAAAAGAAAGAAGAGAGAAAAAAAACTATATGATCAAAAATCAAAATTAAAGTAAAATATAGGGGTTATTTGTAAATTCTTTAACTTTGATGGCAAATATAAAAACGCAAATACTACATTGTAGCACATGAGTTGCTACTTATATATTAATAATAATTTCAGTTTTTCTATTTAGTAATTTAATAATGTATTAATATTACATGAAAACACTAGAAAGAAGAACTTTCAAAAGATTCTTGTTTAATAACAAGTATTGAATGTAAAAAATGGAAGTGGATGTGGCCATGTGGGGTTGCAATGAAGAATAGAAAATCATTGATGGGATGTTGGGTGGGTATATCTTAAATTGACTTTAACACTATAAAGACACATAAAGGTTCATAGAATCTCCCACATGGGTTATGTTAGATCTAGACTTACTTTATTAACAAGTTATGATTGCACTAAACTTGCTTCATATAGCCCTTAAATAGGGACGTTACTTTCACTATTCTATCTAACATTAATTAGTGATGCTCCCACGGATCCCACATACAACTCTAAACATATATTATTATTGAAAGCTTATTTTATTAATATGTGTGTATATTTAAGTTGGTGAAAAATTACTTGTATGCCCTCATACCTAATAGACCTATAGTAATGAAAAGGTACTCTAATATGTTTTAAACAAATCTAGGGGTATTTTTCAAACCAAAATCCAAATCCTTTAAAAATTGTCATTTCAAAAGTAAAATATTAAATAAAAATTTCTACAAATAATCTGGAAAATTCATACAATAATTGAAAAATTTGTTACAAAATCTGCTGTTCTTCTCAACAAAGGAACATACTTATAGACTTCAAACGTTGGAACACCGGCCGGCAAACAGCTACATTCTGCGTATCGGGCAAAATACATCATGCATAACCGCACCTTTGGGTGTCACGTTGTGCCTCCATTGCGGCATCATGAACCCAATGGTCGCGAGCATGGCTTTCCATGCATAGTCAAAGCACTTGCGTCTCTTGATCATATAGAGAATCCATTCAACGAGAAATAAGCGATGCTATAGATTTAAAAACACTCCTGTATTCACAGAATAAACATGTGTTATCACAGGGGGTTTCAAAGTTCAATGGTTAGCTATGACAGAATCCAACTTGATAGATCATGGATGCAGACATACATTTAATATTTTTTTGGTTTTTTGTTTATATCTCAAGTGTTGTTATTCTAAAACTTTGTAATAGCCATGAGGATGTTTGGGTGTGCATAAAATTGGGTTGACTTGCAAACACTCTTATATTTTTAAAATTTTAAATTATCACTTTTAAGATATGAAAAAGATACTATATTGCTACCCTAACGATTCAAACTTAGAAATCCATTTTAATACTATTTATGCAAATAAATTTTGGATGACTTTCAATTCATTTAACCCTTTTCATTCTAGTTTAAAACTTACTAGTTTTGATCCTGTTAACTGTTACCGCATTAGGGAAAAATAAACCCAAATCTGCAATTATATGTAGAGGGTCAAAAACTGTGACCTCTACAATGTAGGTGTCTATATAATTCTACATATATCACAATAATCAATCTTTTTACAACATCTTATCTTTTTCTAAAAAAATCTGACTATTCTTACCCTGAATAATCAGAAAATTAAAACCACTTTTTACTCGCGATAAAAACTGATTGTGCGACTTCAAGTTGCAATAATCAGTTTAATCACACGTCCAAACTTCCCTCAACTGTAATGGTTAAAATGTTTACATAAATGAACTCGGATATCGTCAATTATGAACCTCAAAAACAATTCATTGAATGCTCAAAAGTCAAATGTGGAACCCAATAAAGATGCATGATCTGAAAGAAAAAACAAGAAGTATTGAAGTAATGGAAAGTTTACCCACTAGAAACCGAGGTTGATCTTCTTGAGGATGGTTTAGAAACTAAATGATCTTTTGGGGTAGCTTGAGACACAAGTCTCTGAAACTTTGCAGTCAATTCTTCGTAAGAATCCACATCTGATGGCTGCACTTGTTCAATTGCAGATCTTAAATGTTCAATTCTACTTCTGACGCATCATGTTCTCCTGTAATAATAAACCATGTTAGCAAAGAAAAAAAATAGACGTCACAATTCCGATACTTCTACTTATGAATAGCTCAAATCAGGTTTTATTTTACCTCTAATTGGTCAAACGGGTTTAAAAAAGAGCTTAAAAAGAAATGGGTTTAGACACGCCCAAAGTGTAATTTAATGCACAAAACTTCCCAAGTCACTTAATAAAAAAAGTTATATTCTTATTTAAATTATACAATTCTTGAAATCATATTTGACACCAAATATTTATTTAAAAGTTATGAGAAAAAGTGTACCCGGCCAACCAAACCGACACATATAAAAACTTACATGTTTTGCACTATTGCCCAACCCACTCATATTGTCGATTTAGGTTTTGTTTATCACTAATGACGAGAATGGGCAAAGCAAAAAAAAATAGCCTATATAAACGGGTCAAAGGAGTTATATAGGTGAGAAGTCACCGTCGTGTATTTTTAGTGTACAAAACCTCCTTAATGAGTTTAGACGAAAATTTAGATTCTTATTTAAATTATAATTTTTCCATTCCTACGTGACACCAATTATGTCGCATTTCTTTTCGAAAAAAAAATTGTTCAGTGGTCAACCCCAACCCGAATTGTATAAAATTACTTGTTTGCCTTATTACCCTACCCGCCCATTATCTAGTATTTACACACCTCGATAGCCGCCATGGCTGCTTCACGACAGATAAGAGATATGTCGGCCCCGGTATAACCTTCAGAAAGACAGGCCAACTCCTCTATACATACACAGAACTGTGAGCATTTATCCAAATGGATACGGAAAATCTCAGCACAGTCTTTTTCATTTGGCGGGGCCCACTACACAAGCCTATCAAAAAGTCCTGTAAAATTTTTATTACAGAGAAAGTTGAGCTGCAAAAAACCCAGAAAAGAAAAGATTTCAATATTAGATACATTAGATGAAGTTAAGTCACACCTGGTCTCAAAAGAGCCGAGTCAATCTTATCCGGTCGGTTTGTAGCAGCAATGACAGTGACATTAACTCTCTGGTTCAAACCTGCATTAACCAACAAATTGCAAAAAGAAAACAGATATTGAATAATTAGAGTCAGATAACTAGTTACAATGAAATGTTGTGCAGAAAAAATTGTTTAGATGTGCATCTGCTGCAATAATGAGATAATCAGATGTTTTCTGTGTTGACACTTGTAGATTTCTTAAGGAATTAACTAATAAATGACCAACAAAGACACTTTTGACGAGAAGAGATACATTTAGTATGAAATTAAGTTGCATTTTGGTGTAATAAGATCATTACAAGCAGAATTTTCCAAACATTTAAGCTTAAAAGTGACAATGAGCATATTACCGTCTAATTCGACAAGAAGCTGACTCATAACCCTGTCAGCAACAGAAACTCCATCGTTTTCCTTCCCACGAATATTAGCAAGACCATCTAATTCATCAAAAAACACAATCGAAGGCGCATTAGCCCGTGCTTTTGCAAACAAAGATTTTACAGCCTTTTCTGATTCCCCACCCATTTGCTAAAAAGTTCAGGTCCTTTTACTGCAAGAAAATTGAGTTTAGCTTCAGAGGCTACTGCACGGGCCAAAAGGGTTTTACTACATCCCGGTGGCCCGAACAATAAGACCCCAGTCGGAGGGCGGGTACCAATACGCCTGAAAGCATCCTGGTGTTTTTGAGGCCATTCTACAGCTTCATTAGCTGCATTTTAACCTCCGTTGGCCACCTACGTCTTTCAAAACTAACCTTGGGAACCTCAAGTATCACCTGATTGGAGATTAAAAAAGATCAAACGATAGATAAGAGGAAGTAAAATTATGTCCCCTATAGCATCGATTGGAATAAGTTTTAGATCCTATGTATTATAAAATCATTACCTGACCGCTAATAAGGTGGCAATTCCGAACCGTTTACTTACGAATGGGTCGATTTGGGTTATTTTCTATTTCTAACAGGTCAAACAAAAACATTAACTAAAAAGGGCACGTGCCAAGCGGATTGAACAGTCGAAGGACACCCCAAAGTGTTTATAAATTATATTGCTATCATTTAGTCAAAATATTGGATTATTATTAAAACAATGTAGTTTGGTAATCATAGCTGACACATTTATAAAAAAAATTTAAACTCCTAGACAGAATGTTTGGGGCCAACCACTCAACCCTATCCAACCCATCCAGGCCTTTCTAAGCAATTACCCATTTGATCTGTTACTGTTGGGTTAATGTTCATACATGGTAAATGCGTCATAAGGTGTTTGTTTCTCCCCTGGAGATGTGCAATTCCGACGCATTTTTATGAATTGGTCGCTTCGGGTTAGATTTTTTTTCTGGTGTGTCGAACAGGTAATTAAAAAGGTGGCAAAAAAGAAAACAAGTCAAATGGGTTGAACAAGTCAAACATGGTGAAAGTAACTGAAAGTGCATTTTTAGTGTATAAAAGCTCCCAAATCATTTAACACAAAAAAATATACTATTACTAAAATAATCCAACTTTTGTTAAACCATATAGCGATCAGTTACTTATAATAGTCAGTTTCAATAAAAAGTAGTGAAACAAAAATAATACTGTGAATCATCTCTGCGCATAATGTAATCTTTGTTTATTCAAGACTGTTGTAAGTGATCGAGTTTTTTAAGTTGTCATAGAATGGTAAACATGATATACATAGTATTGTACAAGGGTAAATATGATAACATGAAATTTAGAAGAATATATGTGAAACACGGAGCTTTTAGAAGGTATATATGTGTGTGTGAAGTAAACATATATAATACCTCTCTCATTGCGCTTGGTCTCACTTTAATTCTTGCCTTCTCAAAATCCTCAAAAGAACACTCAGATTTCTCCCTATTTGATCACTTTCAAACACTTTCTATTTCCAACTCTGAATTAGATAAAATTTCCAAATTATTTCCGATATTCAGTCCATATCATCTGACAAAGATTTTATTTTACTACTCTCAGGAGACAATGTTTCATCATGGATCTTGCCAATGCACCGCCTAAGAGAAACAAAGGCAGCTTCATTGCAGAGGGACACCAGGTCAGCACCACACAAACCCATGGGTTGTCATAGCCAAATGATGAATTTCGGTATCTAAAGATGGTGTTCTTTTTCACTAAGTAAAGTAAGTAATATTTCATAACGTTGACTTGGAGATGGCACACCTGCATATAATTCAAACAAAGAATAAAAGTTTACTTTAAAATTACATGGTAATGAGCAATTCATTCAAAGGAAAAGTTTTTGAGTGAAACACACATTATCTATATATATAAATAAATAATTATCTTGAGGATCTCCAACATACTTGGAGAAAGGATACAACTTTCTTGTAAGTGTTGGGTTGGGTAAGCCTTCAAACACTTCTTGTCGAATAATTTCAAATTTTATTTATAAGCTAATATGTCACATATGATTACAATTAGTACAATATTACAAAGATAATGAACCTTTTTATTTGGAATTAAACTATTTTGGAGGTTTTATGCATTAAAACTATCAACTCATTTGAAAGTTTCCTTCAAGCTATTTTTTATCTATTTTATCCCGCTTGACCCATTAGAACTAAAGCATAACACAAGTAGACCTGTTTATAACCAAACATGTTGAAATTGTCTCATAGGTTTCTTTACCTATTTTTTTATCTATGTTATCCAGCTGACCAATTAGAACTAACGCATAACACAAGTAGACCTGTTTATAACCAAACATGTTGAAATTGTCTCATAGGTTTCTTTACCTATTTCAATTTCCCTATCAAGTCTTCCTGGCCGTCTGAGTGCTGGCTCAATGCTATCAGGCCTATTAGTTGCAGCAATAACAAGTAGGCCTTCTGTTCTGCTAATTCCATCCATCAAATTTAGTAAAGTTGCAACGATTCTTCCAGAAAGTTCTTCACCACCTTCTTTCCGTGATGGTGCAATGGCATCCAATTCATCTATGAATACCTTAACAAACCAAAAAAAAAAAAAAAAATAGTGCTCCTTAATAAACGTTTTTATCCAAATGAGACCCCATAGGTTTAGCCCATCTGTCAATTATGTGCACATGTTCATTCATTCTCACATAATAAAATGAAACACAAATTAAAGTGAGAATATAAATTAAACGAACAAAAGAATAATGATGTTAATAATTGCATCGGATTCCCATTTAGGCTTACTGTTGCGTTTATTAAACCTATACTTATGGTTTACTATGTTAGCATTCTTTGTGCATCAGATATACTAGCAAGAAAAAAAGGACCAATTAGCCGGCTACAGTTACATGCATATTTTTTAGAGGTGGCAAAATGGGCAAGTCAGGTGGATTGGTACCGAGTCAAATGGGTTCAAGAACCAAACACTTTCAATTCCAACAAAATAGAAATAAAAAACTACATAGTCAAAGTATTACAAATTTATTCAATAATAATCTAACTTTTTAATAAACTGATTTAAGAATTTTATGAACCTGTTCGACCCATTTGACTCATTTCCTTTAAGCTAATTTGTATTAGTCTGATCAATTAGAGATAAAACATAACCTGAATCAACCCATTCATTGGTAAATGATTCAAAATTGCCACCTCTAATTTTGTATCCTTGGAGAAAAGATTTGCTACGAGTGACATGGATAAACAAATTATATAAAAAGGTTAAAGAAGTGTGATGGAAACTAGGAAAGAAAAAAAAAGAACTTACCACAGCAGGTGCGGCTCTAATAGCTGAATCAAAGACTGCATGTAAGGCTTGTTCACTTTCACCATAAAATTGACTCACAATTTCTGGTCCATTAATAGGGAATAGATCAACACCAGCATCATTGGCACACAGTCTGGCCAATGAAGTCTTCCCTGTGCCAGGTGGACCATGAAGTAGCACTCCTTTTGTTGGACGTAAACCCATACTATAAAAAATTGATCAAAAATAGCCTTTTATCGGTAAAAAAAATATTGTAAATCGTTTAGGGGGTGATCGCATGTTTGTTTTGAAAGTGATTATGTGATATTGGATCATCAATAATTAGTTGTAATAAAAAGGACTACAAATGATGGTGAGAATCAATAAATTCAAATTTCAGGAGGCTTCATGGGGTGCTTCTTTAGGAGTTAAACTTCCATTTGTCCATATATCAAGAAAGAGTTTGATGTGTGTCTACTATTTGAAATTGTAACAATCAGATGTTTGAGGGTTGGAAAATTAGGAATATTCAGAATTAATAGATAAAAGGGTATATAGCACCAAATGTGTCATTTTATGTAATGAACTATTCTTTCACCATTTAAGGTAATAAAATTTTGTTCTGTGACCATTTGTTGCAGTTGACCTGCTATAATGGGGAAAAGACCTGGTATAAGTAGTTAAAAGGTGACATGGCAACAGCTTGTCTCCGTTATAGCATCTGGTTTATGCCATCAAATGGTGATGAAATCAGAGTTTTTTTAAATCAATGGTATAAGGAGGTATTATATATGATGACAAAAACATCAAAATTAGATTAAAAGAAAAGTGGTAAATAAGTAATTTCTTGTAACCTTAGATAATCCCTTTTGTTCAGTTTGAATGATAGTGATTATATGACCCCTAAAAATTCATATAATCAGAAGAATCTATTATCCAAACCTGATAACTATGACTTCCAATTGTAAGACCATATTATCAGTTCAAAAAAAACAAATCCAACAACCCCCCCCCCCCCCACCAAAACCCCCCTCTAGCTATTTCAGCCATTGTGTACTTAAAATTGTATTACATGTATATAAGCAAACATGCCAAAAACACTCATTTCAATGAAGCAGCAACAATAATACAGAAGGAAAAAGAACATATTAAGCATTGCCAGCATAAAGCAGAAATATGATGTACCTTGAAAGAGTGTTCTTTTTTGATGATGCAATAATAATATCCTTCAAAACCAAATACTCCTTTGACAAGCCTCCCAATTTAGGAATATCATTCAGTATCTTATCTATGCTATCCTCACTACGTATATCAAAATTTGTTTTCTCAGAAAACAAATGAACTTTGGTACCATGGTCCACCAGAAAAACATTACCATGCTCAGATATATCTGAGGATTGAAGAAACAAACCATTATTTCTCTCAAAACCCTCATAAATATTATTATTATCATTATTATGCTCGGATACTTTTTCTGCATCTACAACCTTGAAAAGACAAAGCTCTGAAAGTATTGGAATTACTACAAGGTTTCCATAAATTAAATGACGGGAATTTAAGATAGACATAGTGCAGGTCTGAAGAAGCTTTTTTCCAATTTCATCCTCCAGTAATTCTTTTATATTACAAGAATCAAAAGACGAGTCAAACGATTTTGAAGCAGTCAAATGGGTTCGACCATGTCTTGGTGAAGTCGGCATGCTGGAACAGGGAGAACTTAATTTTGACTTCGTCAGAGATGGTGTCTTTGGCGATGAAATATTTCCATTTTTGGATGGGAAATCAGCATTAGATGTTTTGTTATTTTGATTACTAATTGAACTCCTTGACGAGACCAAGGATAAATGTAGGTCTTTGCATTTGTGTATTGAAATTGAATTATGGTCTACAGGATAAACAAAAATTATCCTGCCAGAACTTGGATACCCCATTGCAGAGGAAAGGGTTGCAGATAATCGCACACCATTTTTTGTAACCTGAAATAAAAATGAACTAAACCATTTAGAAAACAAAATAGATTGTATAAAATCATAAAATTCTTGATGTTTCAAACCTTACAAGAAGGGAAAACTGTAGCTAGAATGAAGTGATTTCCTGTTTCATTAACAGTTTCTTCATTGAACCCATAATGTCTGGCACACTCATCCATCAATGAGCTGAGAAGGTGACCTGAGACATCTTTCCTTAAAGAAGCAAGTGATACCTGTTGATAAATTTTAGATATTATCAACCCACAAAAACAAAAAACAGAGATTTTAGGTTATTGTAAAAGGCATTATGACATGACATACCAATATTAATGCCTAATCATATATGATGAACCCGAAATGAACCACTTTATGGTCGATTACATAGCTATATTAATATATAACACGGATACAAAATTTTATGTCTGATACAAACTGTATTTTTTATGACCAGACATATTCAGTTAACAATGGTAGAATGGTAGTAGCATGATAGAACTCTAAGGAAACCTTCATTGGTGTTGGTAAGGTCACATAATACAATAGTGTTTTTGGATTGGGATTTGGAAAGTGATTATTGTGACTTGACGAATTAGATATAAAATCATAAATCAATAGCCAGTTAATTTAGTTAGGCCTATAGATTACATGAGCAAGTCTACATGTATCACAATAATCGGTTTTCATACAGCAAACGGTTACATGCTTCCCCAAATGGCCAACTCTCATTAATAAGACCTAAATAACTAGAAACAAGAATCATGACCACTTTTACCCAAAACATTCAAAACTGATTATTGCAACTTCAACTTAGGGGTGTTTGGGATCGAATTTGCAAACGAATTTTCTGATCATTGTGTTTGAAATTGCACAAAGTTAACTTTAACAGCTATATGGAACCAATTTGATTCTGATTATCAACTTATTCAAGAATCACATAATCAGTTCGAGAGTAGGTTACCCAAAATGATTATCAACAACCACTTTGGTAATCTACTTGTTAAATCACCAAATAATATCAAATACTCCAAAAACTGATGACCTAATAACTGTTGAATGATTTAAACTTACGGATACAATGGAACCAGGGGTGATTGAAGAAGCAATCATGGAGGATTCTGAAAGCCATATTTTACACCCTTTGGATTCAATTCCACCAAAAGCATCTTCATTTATACGACAAATCAAAGCAGAAGTGTCAATAAACGAAGGGTATTTGGTAGAAATCTCTTCCAGTGAACGCAATAGCAACTGTTCGTCATCTTCGTCGTTGTAATTTGAGTTCAGATTCGAATACGATGATGAACTACTGCGAGGAGAAGGTGTTGCTGCATCTGAATTGGAAAAAGCCTTTGATTTGGAGTTCTTCTTGCTCTTTGAAGGCATTGTTTCAAGCAGAAAACATCAAAGATTGGGGTTTTGGGGTTTCAGGTTCTTTAAACCCAAAATGAGGGTTTTGGGTGATTTGCATGTTGTAAACTAGCCCCCTTTTTTTACCCACTTGCTGTTTTTTTAATAAATCTTTTAAATTTTTCTAATAGTACATTATGAAATTATATATTTTTTTCGAATCATGCTTGAAGATCATTGTACATTATGTATTTAAAACTTGTGATTTTGGGATATATGTAATTTTACAAGTTTATAATAAGATATATGCAATTCTGCCAAAATATAAACTATAGATTAGTAATAGTGATACGATGATTATGAAATTAATACACTAGTTTGATGTTAATATGTCGACTTTTTAAGCTATCTTTGAATTTAACATGTTTCCTTTGTTGAAAATTCATCTTCTTTATTGTTTTTCTTTTCTTCATAGAAAGTGTACACAAAAAATAAATTATATACCTTGTTCAAGAGTACAAATCAGCAGAAGATGAGTTCATCAAATAAATGGTAGGACCTATTAAAGGACTTGCATATAAAAAGTCTTTAACTAGAAAAACAATACATTACATTTTATCAATATTTTATACATCTTCAACTAATTCATTAATAGGTTGCAATTTAAAGAAAGCCAACAAAATAATGACCTTGCCAATCTATAAATCTGTTATTGTAGTATTACTCCTTAATTGTTGACATAAATCCCGAGTGGGTGGGTAGATTTCTAATTATGTTAATATGAACTTTCTTTTTGCTGAACCACTATGACTACCCAACGAGATCTCGAGTCTAGCTTGCATAGTAAAAAACACGTTGATGCATCAAAGAGAAACAAGAATATGTTTTCTCTGTGAAAACCATCCGACGTTAGAATAAGTATTTGATCAAATAAAACAAGAGTGTGTTGATATGTGTAAAGTTGAGAGAATTTTGGAGAGACTACGTGTTACCTTTCTTCCTCTATTTATAGTATTTGATTTAGGGTTTTTTTTATGGTGGTTCCTGTAAGGATTTTATGGGTCTTGTAGGGGCACAAACCCTAATGCATTTTTCTCTGATTGGTTTGAGGGTATACTCTTTTTATGTGTTCTCCGCGTTTCCTTTAACCTGTCAAACGATCTTAGCAATGGTCTGGAGAGGGCAATGTAAGTGGTGAGGTTCGTACTTTTAAATCTGTTTTTGCCAAGTGTCATGACAAGGCCGTGGTTCTTGTCTAGTGGGTGTTTTTTACGGTCAGGTCTATAGATGAGTTTGTCTGTTTGAACTCATTACTCTTCTATACTAGTGTATGTCATCTCATTCTATTTTATATTAACTTTTGTAACATAAGACCCATTTCAAATTGTAAACCCGAAACCCGTTTGGGGTCATTTTTGTAATCAACTATTATTGTTTAATCATTTGTAAAATATTATGTTCGATCACAATTAATTTTATCATTTGTTTATGATGATTTTATAAATATAAGTAATTTCATAATTTATAGAATTAAGCTATTAATTATGAGATTTTAATTATGTATTAAAAATTTTTAAATTACAAAGTTTATAAGATTTTAAAGTTTAAAAGTTTTTTTTAAACTAATAACTTGATATTTTATTATTAATTAGGGTTTTAATAAGTTTAGGGTTTAAATTGTAATTATTATTTTTATTTATTTTAGTTTGTTTTATAATATTTTTTTTAAAATTCTAATCATAACCCCCTTTAAAATATCTATAACTCTCAATTAAATCATTTATAACCCCCTTCTAACCTTAACTATATCAAGCCTTAGGCCTTACTTTCTCTTTTATCATTCTCTGAAAATCTCACTCTCAAATATTTCTTTTGTTCTTTGGTTTTGACCAATTCTTTTACAAGTAATTTCAAGACGTCTTTAATGCTAAGTAATCTTGTTTTGTTTTTCTATTATGCATTTCTTTTATGTTATTTCAATTTTCTTATTTTATTTTTGTTTAAAAAACAAACATACAATATATTGTTATATGATAGATGTAAGAAATATAAACGATGAACAAGTCTATAATAACTTGATTCACACCAATTGTTCTTGTGACTTCATGTTTTTACCTTTTTCTTTCTTCTGCTAAATCTTTATTTATTTTAATAATGATCATTTGATCATTAACTTCTAACATTCACTAACATGCCTAAATCAAGCTAGCAACACGCTAGCATAAACAAAAAATCTTGTTTGCACAAGGACGGTTATGTCGTCACATTCGATTATTCCACAAGACTGTTTCTCTAAACAATGGTTATGTCAAAGTTTTGGGTTCTTGATGACTCAAATGGACTATAATATACTGTATATCAATATATTAAGACTCGTTCGCCTGTTTCATGCATGCTTAGCAATTATAAAAGAGCACATGAGTACCTTACTAAAATTTGGATAGAATCTAATCTGACTTCAACTAATCATAACTTGGTCATACAAAATTATATTTGAGCAAACTAAGACTCCACTATCAAGTTCATCGAGTTACCTTTTTAACGACAGTTTATACGTCTTCAAACTTAGTCGAATGACTCCACAACAGTCTTCACATGATAGGTGCGCATTTCTGCACCTTTTGTCTTGTGTTGTTGTTTGCCTATTTCTGAGTCTTTTCATAAAAACTTTTCTGAAAGAAAGTTGTCCGGAAGAATCTGATCTAGTTGAATGTGCAATTTTTATAATTTTCTGAAAATCGTTTGTTATTTTTAAAACATGTTCAAACACATACCGAATATTCTGTCCAGAATCTAAAATTGGTGCGATGATCCTTTTTCAATCTAAATTTTGCATTTTGGCATTCTCTAAACAATCTAACTTCTCATAATGACTTCCGAACCTAAGTTATTGTTTTTTTTATCCTTTATGACATCACCCTTGACTCTTGAACATCCAAACTTTTTTATGAACCCTAGAACTATCATCAAACAAGGTGAGTATACATAACCATTTTCATATGTTTTATATTTTGAGAAAATCATGTGATTCAATTATTCAATCATTGATATTCATTGTTATTTTATTCTAAATTCAGTTCAAATTATGTTATGTTATTACTTGTAATTATATGTTTATATTTAGATAAACTATATGATAACACAATCATTAATTTATACAACAACAGCAACAATATTAGATCTATTGGTTTGACAACCCATCTCATATGATTATTCGAGTGGTGATTGGAACCGGATTCATTCAGTCAATCATAAGGCTTTGTGTGCGAATCGAATCGAGTCAATCCAGTCATTAGGTTTGATTGTGTTTAATTTGTCTTTTATGTTACACTATTGCATTATAACTCTTAACATTGCCATGTGATTTGAATTATTTCAATTAACTAAATCAATCTATATATATATATATATATAATATATATATATATGTATATATTATAATGTATGTACAAAACTGTATTTACTCATCAGCTAATTTTTTAATTGAACTCGTTACTTTTTCACATAATTTTAGAAAATGTTGTTTAGTTGGATTATATGCAAACATCTACGATGCTAGTCCTAGATAACTAATAAGACTTTTATTTGTATTATTTGAATTATGTTGGAATGTAATGAATTGTTTGATTAGTATTTATCAATAATAATAACATTTAATATTATTTTAACTCATTTATTACTATAGCTATGAACAATCATTTCACATTCGTCCGCCCCAATGATTTCATCATCGCTTGGGGTGTGGCAGATTTATGTTCAAGTAAGGTCGTACCTATACATTCTTGATTCCTAAGAAGATAGAAACCCATGTCAAGTTGATGATTCCACCATTAGTTGAGGTATGACATTTTTTATCATACTCTTAACAAAAGTTATACTCATTTATAAGGGTGTTCAATGATTCATTAAACGGCTTATTCGGTTATAAAAATTTTTTGTGCTTAACCTTTAACTGAGTTGAGCCAAATTGAAAATATGCCTAATTGAACCGAATTCAATTGAGTAAATTGTTTAAACCAGTTTTTTTAGATTACTCGTTTCAGTTATCCGATTAAACTAGTTAATATGCGGTTTTTTCCAATAACCGATCCATAAGAAGGAGTTTTTGTAACTGTTAATCGAACCAAAAACCAAAGTCATAATGTGAAACGGTTTTTTGGGTTACGAATACGATTCAGTATTAAGTTATTTTCAGTTTTTTGTTTTTGAACACCCCTACTAGATACACTATATTTATGTAATTTTAAAGTGAATATTAGACGTTAGTTTATAAATATATTTTTTTGCTTCAATCATGTGGTATTATGCGAGTTTATAAATATATTTTTTTGCTTCAATCATGTGGTCTTATGCTACATATCTTCATTAAGTGTTCATGCACGTATTAACGAGTGAAAAGATAAAACAACGGGTTAGACTATTTGATATTGAAAACATCATACCCAAAATCAAACTTAAACTCTAGTATACAACGAGATATGCTCAAGAGACATCACCCTATTTGTGTACATTACCATTTCTGAATATTGGTCGTATGATGCCAAATCAAGTATGCACACGAGAGCATTTCACATCGTACGACCCGTATGATACAGTGAAAGTGGTCATGTGGATCGTGTTACTTTTCTTAGTGATCACATCAAACATTTAGTTGTTAGACAAAAATCATACGGCTTATATTATTGGTTCTCATACGGTGTGTATGACCATTTTCATTCTATCATACAACCCGTATAAATAGTCTTCTTCCTATCATACGATTCGGGTGTCTTCATCCTAAACTATCAAAAGATTTTTACAATAATATCTTACAAAAACAAATATTTTAAAAAGTCGTTAATTTTTGTGTTTATTTTATCTTTCAAATTTTTTTATTTTTTATTGCAGGATTTACATATGTTTTTCTTTGCTCTAAAAACACTTAACATTAGGGTCAATATTTTGTTAATTTAGTTTCATAATATATTTTTATTTAGTTATTTATTTATTAATAAAAATATGATGTTAACCAGATCTTAAAATTGATTCAACATATACAACCAGTCCCACTGATAAAACAATGTGTTAGAGGGTTCGATTTTGAAAACATCAAACCCAATATCAAATTCAAATTATAATATTCAATAAGATATGCTAAAGCGACACCACCCCATTTGTGTACACCACCTTTTCTTCACACTATGATGTCAAATCAAACATCACACCATACGAGTCATATGATAGTAAAAAATGGTTATATGAGAAGTGTTACTTTCTTAATTTTCACGTCGGACGTTTATTTGTAGACAAACATCATACGGGTCCATAGACGAGTATAGCTTGGTAGGTGGGGTGGGGGGGTAGGCCCCAGTTTGCCAACCAAGACCCATTAAAATATTTTAAATTTTACTTATTAGAGGTCATTGTGAATTAATAGGGTAAAAGGAGTGTTATGTAGGACAAATTTTAAATGTGAGGGCACTGTGCTGGATAAATTTTAAAAGTTACGGCACTTTGCAAAACAAACTAAGAGCAAGAGAACTTTGACCAAACAAAATTTAACATATCTTACTTCTACTAATACCGATGCTTTGATAGTTTGATTGAATTAAATAAATTGTTAGATATCGTTATTAATTTTTTTACATAAAACTTTCATCAACTATTTTGTTAACAATTTAAATTTTCATGTTTATTTCTTCTAATTGTTTAATTTTGTTAGTGTTAACAAATTTAAAATAATTATTAAAATTATCAGAGTAAATTACTATCTTTGTTTCTGTGTTTTAGACATTTAACCATTTGAGTAAAAAAAAAGAATCTTTTAGTTGTTTCAGTACCTGACATTTATATATAATAACCCTTTTAGTCCTTGAATTCAATGTTGTATAATTTTTTGTTAAATATGGTTATGTGCTCCTCATATAAGGGACATTTTTAGACTTTTTCACTTGCCCTTGAGATCTTTTATTTATTATAGAAAATTAACTAAAACATTACACTAGAAGGGACCAAAATCATAAAATTATTGTATTAGTACTGTAATAAAATTTTAAGGGCTTAAAAATTGTTGTTGTATAAATACACCAGTAAAATTACAATTAAACAACCTAAAAACGGCCCATAAACTTACAGTAAAATAGCTACAAAAACAACCAATAAACTGCCTAAAAACAACTTAAATATTACAGATAAATTGTTGTTAAAATAACCCATAATATGTTGTCAAAAAATGATATAAAATTGTTACTAAAACAACTCATAAACTACTATATAAATACTACAAACAACCCAAAAATCTAGCAATATTGATGTTAGAAACAACCCATAAAATCTTGTATTGATGTTGTCAAAACAGCCCCAAAATACATTAAAATTACTATTAAAATAGCCCATAAAGTCCGATGAACGAGAGCCGGCTTCCTTAAGTCCGTTTATCCTCTTGAGCTCAGTGGTAGAACGGTCGACTGTTAACTGACTGGTCGTAGGTTCAAATCCTACTTGGGGAGCATTTGTGGTGTAAATGCTGCAAGAACAACCCGAAAAATTATGTTAAATCACCTCATACATTGTTGTATAAATGTTGTAAAACAACTCCAAACTACAGTCTAGTTGTTGTAAAGCAACCCATAAAATATTGTATAAATGTTGCAAAAACAACCCAAGAATGTAGTAAAATTGTTGTTAAAACACAAACTAGCATGACAAAAGACACAAGGTATCATGAAAAAATACATTATACTAGTTCCTCAATAGACCCTTATACTAGTTCCTCAATAGACCCCCGACAAAAAACATCACAAAACCATAACTTCGTTCCCCAAGTCTTCACAAACCAGCTGACTTGTTTATGAAGCTCTTTGTTCACTGCATCCAATGTACCCTTTTCTTACAAGTTGAACATGTGATAGAAAATCCTTGCCATCAAATTTCTAATGTTGTTAATCATTTTTTACAACTCTTCAGCAAATATTTTTCTAAACTTCTTTGGCCTACCAACTTGTATATGATGTCTGGTTGGTAGTAGTGATATTAGGCAGCTCGATGGAGTCCATAAGTCCATGCCATTGATCGGGTCAATAGTATTCTTATAAACCTTCTTCCATGTGTCCAACCAATACACTTTATCAACCTATGATTCTGGAATTCCAACTTTAACACCATATCTAACCCTATCCAAGTTTACAGACACTACGTGTTTGCAAGGCATGCCTATTGGTTCCCATTCCTTTCATAAGCATGTTTTAGTAGCCACATCTACCATACACTGATCATTCCATGGTCCACTTACTAGCACTTGTTATGACCATTCCATAAGATAATGTATTGAGGGCCCTCAGACTTTATCAAGTTAAATGTCTTGTACCTGTGGGTGTTAGTGGACGATCATATTTAGAAATCAACTTGTTCATGACCCTCAATATGTTTTCTCTAATTTACTTTAAGCAGGTGATTATTGGCTTGTCCCTACCTCTTACTAACTACTTATTAAAAATCTCACATAAATTATTAAGAAGAGCATCACACTTTGACCAACTTATCACAAATTAGATGAAATCACATAACAAATGACATAACAAAACAATGAAATCACATACCATTAAAATATGATATTTCCGAATGTTTAGGTGGTATTTCTTGCACCACTTGTGTAACGAGGGATCTTGTTTTCTAATTGCTTCCATTTGTGTGTTAAACTGAGAAATTGTGGTTGCACTTGCACATCTTCGTTATAAGTTCTTGTATAGGTTGCCTCTCCATTTGTTTTCATATTTTCATGGATATGCCTCAGGCGGTACCTATGTTCAGCAGAAGGATACACCTATTTGATTGCGGGTATAATACCCTACAAAGAAAACATGTGAGTACATATAACAATTGAGAATAATAAAAACAAGTGTATAAGCAATTACCTTTTGTCGGCCACTAATGAATGTAAAGTTAGAGTTAACACATAGAACTAGATCCTCTCCAAGACACTCTAAAAACCAAGTCCATGAACTAGATGGTTCTGCTTAAACTATTGTAAATACTACTAGATATATTCCATTATTAGCATCTACACCAATTGTTGTAAAGATCTGGTCAAGATAGGGACATTTCATGAACCAACCATCTAATTCCACCACTTCTCTCCCACCAAGCTTAAATCCATCTTTTAAAGCACTATAACATATGTGGGGTTAAATTCTCTTTCAACATCTATATTTATAGTTGTGCTAGAATTAGATCAAAGCAATTCACCATAATAATCCTTAAGCAGTAAGTATAGTGATGTGTAGTCACCTTACAGCTTGTTTATAGCCATTACCTTTCCCCTAAAGATTTTTTACAAACCCACTTGAACTTGGTGCTTTTTTTCTTAAATCTAATCTTGAAAGCCTTTAGGTATTTCAGAGTATAACTTCCATTTCCTTGGCTATAGAACTAGTAGTATAAAGTTTGACATCTCTAGTTTGTAGGCATTTATGATCTTCAATAAAGATATTTACCAACCATCAATCTTTTTAGTTTCTCCTTGAAATATGTAGTGCCCATGGGCAAGTGGATATTGAGTGTTTTTTTCAAGGCCTATTGCTTTTAGAGGATTCACCATTTATGAAGACTCACCTACACTTTGGGTCCTACCCATAGTTTGAGATTCTCCTATAAATTTTAAAACATTACCATCTTGCTCACCTGAAACTAATAATGGATTAATAACTGAGCAAACAACTCTAAACATAATCTTGTCATATTTTACAATTAACAGTTGCCTTCTAGTATCAACAACATGTTTTGATTTTATTTCTTCTTTGTTGTTAAAAGTTTGACCCACATAAAATGGCACTGCATAAAGTCTCTTTGCTTGTTTCTTTTTCTTTCTAAATTTCTTTTAGTAAATCTTCATCATCACTTTCACTTTCAAAGTCATCTAGATCAATGTCTTGATCATCATCATAACCCTCATCAATAGTAGTTTCGAATGAGTCCATATCAACATTAACTTCCTCAAATATGTTATCACTATCCTCCATAACGTCATCATCTTTATTTGCCTCTCATCTTCAACATCATCATTAACATTAAATGTATGTTGATCTTTAAATTGATTGAGTCACTCTAAAGTAGGATTAGATGGCTCAAGAACCGCCATTCTTTAATAACAACCTTGGTAAGAGACTCGTTATGTATGTTCAACCTTGATACCCGATGCTAAATATATATTTTAATAACCTTAATTATAGACATATGTTCGACATCAAAATCACATCTTGATTAGTAGCTAGTGCTCTTTGATGTGTAATTAAGCCCTTTCTACTAAATTGAAATGCGAACAGAAACTACAAGGTAACGATTTTGATCACCGATCGACTTTTTCTTTGTATTAAATTAAAATTGTTGCTTACAAACCAAAACTAAATGACTGGCTATTGAAAGCCAGAAACTTTCGACAATACCCACATCCTCAAACGTAGTATCAGACTCCTACATGTGACCTCTCGTACTTTTGTTAAACGTTGTTAATTTCGTTGTCTCTTGTAAACGTTTGTTTTGTCATTAATACAAATACGAGGACTCGTTTGTAATTTCTTATACCTTGATCTCTTCTGTATTCTTATAATCTAGATATTAGTAAATAATTAAGTAAATAATAATAATATAATAATAATATAATAATACTAATAATAATAATAATAATAGTAATAATGATAATAATAACAATAATAAAATAATAACAAGTATAATAATGCTAATAATAATAAGATAATGAAAATAATAATAAAAATATATAAGTCTTATTATTTTAAAAAAAAAAATTCTTCTAGAAAAACTTGTAATTTATCATTTTGAGCATAAAATAATAACATTTAAAACTCCAGGGACCAAACTGTAATTTATCTTTTAAAACAAAAATGAAACTTAGGGTTAAAGATGCTAATATATAAAACGTAGGGACCAAAGTGTAATTTTTAAAAAAAAACCCAAACAACCCGTAATTCCGGCCAACTTCCGGCGGAGCTCCGGCCACCTCAAAACCGTCGAAACCCATCGATTTCAATCCATTAAACCACCCTTTTACCATCAAACATCAGTTTCGAACCCCTACCACACAGTTAATTTGGATTTAAACATCGTTTCATCCCTCTCAACCGAAACCGAACTTATCAAAGTGTCAATCCGTTACTACATTAAAACTCAATAATATTGAAATTAAACGAACGTACACGTACATGTAATCATTTTGAAATTATGAGTGTAATTAATTTCACCTGAACGTTTAACATACTTGAATCGACCTGTAACAACCGAGAACAACCTTGAACTCGTTGGGTATTCAAACGATCAAATTGGCACTATAAAATTGAGGCAAAACACCCCATTCGGGTTTCCTAATCTCTCTGTAACATCAATTCCACCAACAACACACACACACATCGAAATTGAATTCTGAAACGATTACGGACCTAGCTCAAACGTGAAATTAATTTTGTTACACCGAAACAGGTAATTGATTACACGATATCAACCGTTTTTACATGGGGAACAAAAGCCCCATGGTTAATTTTGTATTCATCATCGATTTGATGATCAATTTGATCGATAATGAAATCTAGGGTTTATGTGAAATTGGGGGCTTTCGGGGTTATATGTTTTAGTCCTTCATTTCTGAAACATAACACCAAACAGGGCTTTGGCCCGACGGTTTAGGTGTTGTGTGGTGTGGCAAAGGGCACGGGTTTGAACCCCAGGCCCTGCCATTATTATTATTATTATTTTTAAAAGGGTTTTCTTATATTTAAATTTCAAAAAATGATTAAATAATATTATTAATTATATAAAAATCATTTTTAATCAGAAATTTAATAGAATTATTTTCTTTTTAATTTTCTTAGAAATTCAATTAAGAAATTCTCATTTCTTTTATCTTAAATTATAAAAATTGTTGCAAAATACTATTTATTATTAATTCTAAATTGTAATAAATCTCATTGAAGTTTAAATAATTCCAATTTAATAAATTATTCATTGTTATAAAATATAGTTACAAACTTATTTATATATTTTAAGAAAATAAATGTGTATGTACGTATTTAAAATATACACTTATTGTAATTAATAGAATTGTTCTAATCATTTAAATCTACAAATTACTATTTTATTAAATATAAATAATATCATTTGATAATAAAGGTTTAACTTTTATTAAAAGTGTTAATCACTAAATTCTTATTTAATCATTTATACCAAATAATAACAAATTATATCTATTTAATAATTTAAAAATCATGGGTTAAATGATTTATAAATATAACACCATAATTATCATGATTAACTTAACACGACGCTCATTTAGGTTGAACGTTAACGAATCCTCGGCATTATATACAAGACCTTCTTATTTGACATCCTTATTATCCATGTGAGTTTTCATATCCATTTTAAATTATTTTATACTTTGGGGTGAAACATGTTAACTTTATATTTACCACACTTGTAAACACGTTTTTTACTCTTGTAAATGGTGGCCTAGACTATGGTTTATCTAGGGACCCTTTACATGACATTTGTTATATAATCTTGTAAGTATGCTTATATGCCTATCACATGTTGTTACATGTTACATGATAAACCTCTTATGTGCTATTTGTTTTTATTTAGAAAATAGTGCCTTAGGGATATGACTTGAACCTTGTATACCCCAACTTCCTAATCCTCTTCGTATGCCTTTAAGTTCTACCATGTCTAATCTTTTTTAATCTTATTCTCGACTACGTGTGGAATTTTTTACGCATCTTATCGAGTGGAGAAAATTCCTTAGACGATATGTCTAAATCTTGAAAATCTCATCGAGGTTTTAATTCTAGTAGCCTATAGGGAAGTGTGTGACACATAAACACCTGTATTCTGGATTTCCTGGCAAAAGGCCCTCGGGCTAAGCAAGCAAGCATTTCGTATAAACTCATTGCGAGACCTGTTATGCTTACCTGGGGATTTCTAGAATGAGTGCTAAATTATGGTCAACATACCATCTTCTCCAAGGTAATTGGGATTAAGTCACCTCGACGTGTCCATGTTCTATTGGCTATGTGGTACCAATTAGAACCATCCTGTTTATAATTGTGAATATCAAAAATTCTTGATTTCTTGAACTGGTTATTTTCTGAATTCTAACGTCTTCTTTATTTCTATCTTATAGAATGTCTCGTCACCAAGGAAAACGTGCTACCTTCGATCGCAAACTTGCAATGATGATTGCCCGCAAATGGCTGTCGTCCTCCCGACCATGGTTACTGAACTTAGTAGCACTTTAATGGCCAACAATAGCAATAACGCGAATGGAAATATGGTGGTGATGGTAACAACGGCCATGGTGAGAATAGCAATAACCAAGATGGAAACAACCGTACCTGCACCTTTAAGCATTTCAACTCATGTAAACCCACTAGCTTTAGTGGAAAGGAAGGAGCCACTGTACTTCTCTAGTGGTTCGAGAGCATGGAAAATACTTTTATCAATAATGAGTGTCCTGAGGAACTCAAGGTCTGCTATGCTGCGAGTGTCCTTCAACAACGGGCACTTACTTGGTAGAATAGCGAGAAGAGGAATCGAGGTGCTGAAGTTGCTTTGGCACTGTCTTGGGAGGAGTTTAAGGACTTAATGTCCAAAAATTCTACCCGAGAAGTGAGTTACAGAAACTAAGGAGGAGTTCTGGAACCTTAAACAGGATAGCGGGAATCATTTGGCATACTCCACCCGCCACCACAAACCGAGCATGCTTCTACCACACATGGTAGATATTGTACCCCGTAGTATCGAGAAATTTATCAAGGGTACCACCTCAAATCCAAGATGCTGTGGTGGGAAGTAGGCCCACAACTTTGGAGGAGGCGATCAATATCACTGCCCAGCTCACTGAGAATCATATTAAGGCTGGCACTTTGACATGAAAGGTGCCAAGTCAACTGCAAAGGTGACTCCTGAAGCAACAAAGGAGGTGAAAGCTGAAACATCGCTCAAGGGCAAGAAGCGCAAGTTCACACCGGCCCGCAACTATGCCATGACAGCACCTAATGCCCTCAAAGGCAAGCTGTCGCTGTCACCCAGCACCCGTGGCAAGAGCTATACGGGACCATATCCGATGTGCACACCTGCAAGTACCATCATGTGGGGAACACTCCTTGCCGAATCTGTTCGCTATGTGGGAAGTATGGACATTTGTGGCTACTTTCCATCGTGCCTCAAATAATGCAGCCATGATTGCCAATCGAGCCTGCTACAACAGTGACGAAACTGGGCATTTCCGTCTTCAATGTCCTCGCCTTGAGAGAAATGTTCCACCGGCTCGAGGAAGGGCTTTCAATATCAACGCCATCAAGCCCAAGCCAACAATGACGTGGTGAATGGTACGTCACTATTTCTCTTTAATCGTTCTTTTATCTTGTAAATTCCTGCCTGTTTTCCATGTGCCATGAGTTTATTATCTGAGCATGTATGTACCTTGTAAAATAGATATGCCTCTGTACTTTTCGATTTGGGTGCGGATAAGAGTTTTTGTGTCCTTAGAGTTTGAGCCTATTCTTGCTAAGCTGCGTTCTAATCTAGAAGGATCCTTTACAGTCGAAGTCGCCGATGGAAATCAATCGTAGTTGATGTTATAATACGCGATTGTATCCTAATTCTTAACGAGCATGATTTCATTATCGATCTTATTCCTATGCAACTGGGGAGCTTCGATATCATTATTGTTATGGATTGGTTAGCCAAACAGCATACGAAATTATATGCTTTGAGAAGTGCATTCGAATCCCTTACCATCGGGAGATACCTTAAAAGTCTTTGGGGAGAGATCATCTCAAATGCTCAAACTTATGTCTTGTATCAAATCCCGAAAGTGCTTGAGTAAAATACGTAGCTTTCATGGCTTACGTAGTTAACACAGAAAGCCAAGGAAAGGAATTGAAGGATATTCCTATTGTACGAGATTTCCCGAGGTGTTTCCCGAGGATCTTAGTGGGTACCTCCCGTTCGGGAAGTTGAGTTCAAGATTGACTTGATCCCTGTGCAAACCCATGGCTAAGTCACCTTATCGTCTTGTACCTTCTGAAATGCAAGAACTAGCCAGTCAACTGCAATAACTGACCGATAAGGTTTTTATTCATCCTAGTTCTTCACCATGGGGTGCACCCGTGCTATTTGTGAAGAAGAAAGATGGTCCTTTCGTATGTGCATCGACTATCGGGAATTCAACAAACTCACCATCAAGAACTGATACCCTCTTCCTCGAATTGATGATCTCTTCGATCAACACCAAGGAGCTACGCAATTCTCAAAGATCGATCTACATTCTGGATATCATCAACTACGAGTTCACGACAACGATATTTCAAAAACCACGTTCCGTACTCGATATGGACATTATGAGTTCATGGTTATGCCTTTTGGCTTGACTAATGCACCTGCTGTCTTCATGGATCTCATGAATCGAGTATGTAAACCGTACTTGGACAAATTCGTGATAGTATTTATCGATGATATTCTCATCTATTCCAAGACAAAAAACAATCACGAGTCGCATCTGCGTCAAGTTCTCGAACTTTGAAGAAGGAACAATTGTACGCCAAGTTCTTCAAGTGCGAATTCTGGCTTGAAGAGGTTCATTCCTAGGTCATGTGGTGAATAGCCAAGGAATTCACGTCGACCCTGCAAAAATAGAAGCCGTGAAAAATGGTGTGTTCCCACGACCCCAACTGAAGTTCGTTCTTTTCTTGGTTTAAGGGTTACTACCGTAGGTTCATTGCAAACTTTTCGAAGATTGCTAAACCTCTTACGGC
Organism: Flaveria sonorensis; assembly: GCA_025506505.1. Lineage (NCBI taxonomy): Eukaryota > Viridiplantae > Streptophyta > Magnoliopsida > Asterales > Asteraceae > Flaveria > Flaveria sonorensis. The sequence continues at coordinate 51,941,275 of CM046434.1, forward strand.
GCTAACTCAAAAGAATAGACTTTTTGAGCGGGGACCCAAACAGAAAGAGGCTTTCTAGACACTGAAACGCAAGTTATGTAATGCTCCTATCCTAACTCTCCCCGATGGAAATGATTTTACCGTATACTGTGATGCGTCTAATCAAGGCCTTGGTTGTGTTCTCATGCAACGAGGAAAGGTCATAGCATACGCGTCAAGACAATTGAAGGTTCACGAAGTAAACTACACGACTCATGATCTTGAACTTGGTGCCGTGGTTTTGCTTTGCCTTGAAGATTTGGCGGTATTATCTTTATGGGATGCAATGCATAGTCTACACCGATCATAAGAGCCTTCAACATGTGTTTAATCAAAAGGATCTCAACATAAGACAAAGACGTTGGGTTGAGTTGATTAGCGACTACGACTGTGACATTCGTTACCATCCTGGAAAGGCGAACGTTGTAGCCGACGCGCTGAGTCGCAAGATCCACAACAAGACGGTCTCACTTCAAGAAATACGAGATCGAAGTCAATGGTTTGACACGTTGGGAGAATTTGATACGAGATCTATCTGGATGTCAACGAGGCTACTATCATGCTTCAAAATATAAGGATTGATAGTGATCTCGAGTTTTGCATCCGCGAGGCTCAACAAGCGGCGTTAACCGAGGAAGGGAAGGATGAAGAACTAACGTTTAACATTCGGTCACAATTGAGACAAAACCGAATGGCATGTGGTATTTCTTGAACCGGCTTTGGATTCCAAATCGCGACAATCTCCGTCACTTCATCATGAACGAAGCTCATCAAACAAGTTATTCTATTCACCTTGGTCCGATAAGATATATATGGATCTGCGTGGCCAATATTGGTGGCCTGGGATGAAAAAGGATATTGCATTTTATGTATCCAAATGCCTCACGTGTGCAAGGGTCAAAGCTGAATATCAACGACCTAGTGGTTTACTTGAACAACCTGAAATCCCTATGTGGAAATAGAAACATAATCCATGGATTTTATAACCAAGTTACCACGTACTCCTCGTGGCCATGATAGTATATGGGTGATTGTTGACCATTTGACCAAAACGGCACATTTCATACCCATACGAGACACTTACAAGGTCTCAAAGTTGGCTCGCATTTATATCGATAATTGTGAGTCGTCATGGCATGCCGTTGCATATTATTTCCGACCGTGATGCTCGATTCAATTCACACTTCTGGTCTTCTATGCAAGAACTCTTGGGTATCCACTGGATTTAAGCGCGGCTTACCATCCTCAAACGGACAGTCAAACCGAGCGAACAATTCAAACCCTTGAGGATTTGCTACATCTTTGTGTCCTTGATTTTGGTGGTGATTGGGATACGCATTTACCGCTAACGGAATTCTCGTATAACAATAGTTACCACTCAAGTATCAAGATGGCATTCGAAGCTTTATATGGTCGTAAATGTCGTTCTCCGATCTGCTGGACTGACATTGGTGAGAATTTCATTACGGGTCCAGAACTTATTCAAGAAACGACCGACAAAGTCTCCAAAATCTGTAATAATCTTGAGGTGGCTAGAAGTTGTCAAAAGAGTTATGCGGATAAAGACGCAAACCGTTGGATTTCAAGTCAACGACATGGTCCTCTCTTAAGGTTTCTCCGTGGAAGGGTGTTGTTCGCTTTGGGAGAGGGCAAGTTAGCCCCATGTTTTGTAGGACCTTTCAAGATTCTGAAAGAGTTAGGAATGGCTTACAAACTGAAACTACCTTCTGAGCTTAGCGGGGTTCATCCTGTCTCCATGTTTCAAACTTCAGGAAATGCTTGGCCGATGAAAACTTGCACGTCCCTTTGGAGGAAATCCAAATTGACGAGTCCTTGCATTTTGTCGAGAAACCTGTCGAGATTATGGACCGAACGCTGAAAAGACCCGAACAACTACCACGCCAATCGTCAAGGTTCGTTGGGAAAACAAACGAGGAGCTGAATTCACCTGGGAACGCGAGGCTTACATGAAGAAGAAATATCCCCATCTATTCGTTTAGTCTCATCTTTAATTTCGGGATGAAATTCCTTAAAGTAAGGGAGACCGTGACTCTCGTACTTTTGTTTAACGTTTGTTAATTTCGTTATCTTTTGTAAACGTTTGTTTTGTCATTAATACAAATACGAGGACTCGTTTGTAATTTCTGTACCTTGATCTCTTCTGTATTCTTATAATCTAGATATTAGTAAATAATTAAGTAAATAATAATAATAATAATAATAAAATAATAATAATAATAATAATAATAATAATATAATAAAATAATAAAATATATAATAGTAATAATGATAATAATAACAATAATAAAAATAAAAACAAGTATAATAATGCTAATAATAATTAGAAGAATAATGAAAATAATAAAAATAATATAAGTCTTATTATTTAAAAAAAAATTCTAGAAAAACTTGTAATTTATCATTTGAGCATAAAATAATAACATTTAAAACTCCAGGGACCAAACTGTAATTTCTCTTTTAAACAAAAATGAAACTTTGGGTTAAAGATGCTAATATATAAACGTAGGGACAAAAGTGTAATTTATTTTTTAACAAAAACCCTAACAACCCGTAATTCCGGCCAACTTCCGGCGGAGCTCCGGCCACTTAAAACCGTCGAAACCCATCGATTTCAATCCAATTAAGCCACCTTTTACCATCAAACATCAGTTTCGAACCCCTACCACAAGTTAATTTGGAATTTAAACATCAGTTTTCATCCCTCTAAACCGAAACCGAACTTATCAAAGTGTCAATCCGTTACTACATTAAACTCAATATTTGAAATTAAACGAACGTACACGTACATGTAATCATTTCGAAGTTATGAGTGTGATTAATTTCACCTGAAACGTTTAACCACTTAAATCGACCTGTAACAACCGAGAACAACCTTGACTCGTTGGGTATTCAAACAATCAAATTGGCACTATAAATTGAGGCAAAACACCCCATTCGGATTTCCTAATCTCTCTGTAACATCAATTCCACCAACAACACACACACATCGAAATTGAATTCTGAAACGATCGCGGACCTAGCTCAAACGTGAAATTAATTTTGTACACAACCGAAACAGGTAATTGATTACACGATATCACCGTTTTTACATGGGGAACAAAAGCCCCATGCTTAATTTTGTATTCATCATCGATTTGATGATCAATTTGATCGATAATGAAATCTAGGTTTATGTGAATTGGGGGCTTTCGGGTTATATGTTTTAGTCCTTCATTTCTGAAACATAACACCAAACAGGACTTTGCCCCGGCGGTTTAGGTGTTGTGTTGTGTGGCAAGGGCCCGGGTTCGAACCCGAGGCCCTGCCATTATTATTATTATTATTTTTTAAAAGGGTTTTCTTAATATTTAAATTTCAAAAAATGATTAATAATATTATTAATTATATAAAAATCGCTTTTAAATCAGAAATTTAATAGAATTATTTCTTTTTAATTTTCTTAGAACTCAATTAAGAAATTCTCATTTCTTTTATCTTAAATTATAAAAATTGTTGCAAAATACTATTTATTATTAATTCTAAATTGTAATAAATCTCATTGAATTTTTAATAAATCCATTTAATAAATTCTTTATTGTTATAAAATATAGTTACAAACTTATTTATATATATTTTAAAGAAATAAATATATTGTACATATTTAAAATGTACACTTATTGTAATTAATAGAATTATTCTAATCATTTAAATCTACAAAATTACTATTTTATTAAATAGTAAATAAAAAATCATTTGATAATAAAGGTAACTTTTATTAAAAGTGTTAATCACTAAAATTCTTATTTAATCATTTAAATACCAAACAATAACAAATTGTATCTATTTAATAATTTAAAAATCATGGGTTAAATGGTTTATAAATATAACACCATAATTATCATGATTAACTTAACACGACGCTCATTAGGTTGAACGTTAACGAATCCTCGGCATTATATACAAGACCTTCTTATTTGACATCCTTATTATCCATGTGAGTTTTTATACCCATTTTATATTATTTCACACTTTTGGGGTGAAACATGTTAACCTTATTTTACCACACTTGTAAACAAGTTTTTTACTCTTGTAACACTTGTGCAATTCATTTATGTTGTCATGGTTATTTGAACACTTGTAATTATCATGTGATGACTCTTGTAAGACACAATCATTAACTATTGCTAGCCTAGCGACGTCATAGATCTATGGGCCTGACAAGCCTATTTGGTGCTAAAGCCAAGGTATTGCCAGCTCCTAGTGTCGTATTCTTGAGCACTATGGGAACCAAGTACACTTAGCTAATCGTTTAATCTGTAATGACCATATTTGTCAAGGTTTGATTGTTACATTTGTTCATCCATTTATATTTAATTTATTTAGTAACCCATGACGTGAATTGCCATCTTTTGATATATATATATATACATATATATATACATATATATATATATATATATATATATATATATATATATACGTATGATTACTCTATGGAAACTCACCAACATATTTATACATTGAAAATAGTGTTGTGTGGCATAAACAATCTTAACCATCACATCTCGACGTTTCCGCCGTTAAGGTTGGGGTGTGACAGATTGGTATCAGAGCCCATAACTATAGGGATTTAGGTTATTAGAAATGGTGGCCTAAACTATGGTTAATCTAGGGACCCTTTACATGACATTTGTTATAATCTTGTAAGTATGCTTATATGCCTATCACATGTTGTTACATGTTGCATGATAAACCCCTTATGTGCTTTTTGTTTTTATTTAGAAAATGGTGCCTTAGGGATATGACTTGAATCTTGTATACCCCAACTTCCTAATCCTCTTCGTATACCTTTAAGTTCTACCGCGTCTAATCTTTTCTAAATCTTATTCTCGACTACGTGTGGAATTTTTTACGCATCTTATCGAGGGAGAAAATTCCTTAGACGATATGTCTAAATCTTGAAAATCTCATCGAGGTTTTAATTCTAGTAGCCTATAGGAAGTGTGTGACACATAAACACCTGTATTCTGGATTTCCTGGCAAAAGGCCCTCGGGCTAAGGCAAACATTTCGTATAAATCTCATTGCGAGACCTATTATGCTTACCTGGGGATTTCTGGAATGAGTGCTAAATTATGATCAACATACACATCTTCTCCAAGGTAATTGGGATTAAGTCACCTCGATGTGTCCATGTTCCTATTGGCTATGTGGTACCAATTAGAACCATCCTGTTTATAATTGTAAATATAAAAAATTCTTGATTTCTTGAACTGGTTATTTTTCTGAATTCTAACGTCTTCTTTATTTCTATCTTATAGAATGTCTCATCACCAAGGAAAACGTGCTACCTTCGATCGCAAACTTGCAGCGATGATTGCCCGGCAAATGGCTGCCATCCTCCCGACCATGGTTGCTGAACTTAGTAGCACTTTAATGGCCAACAATGGCAACAACGCGAATGGAAATAATGGTGGTGATGGTAATAACGGCCATGGTGAGAATAGCAATAACCAAGGTGGAAACAACGTACCTACACCTTTAAGCATTTCAACTCATGTAAACCCACTAGCTTTAGTGGAAAGGAAGGAGCCACTGTACTTCTCCGGTGGTTCGAGAGCATGTAAAATACTTTTATCAATAGTGAGTGTCCTGAGGAACTCAAGGTCCGCTATGCTGGGAGTGTCCTTCAATAACGGGCACTTACTTGGTGGAATAGCGAGAAGAGGAATCGAGGTGCTGAAGTTGCTTTGGCACTGTCTTGGGAGGAGTTTAAGGACTTAATGGTCCAAAAATTCTGCCCGAGAAGTGAGTTACAGAAACTGGAGGAGGAGTTCTGGAACCTTAAACAGGATAGCGGGATCATTTGGCATACTCCACCCGCCACCACGAACTGAGCATGCTTCTATCACATATGGTGGATACTGTACCCCGTAGTATCGAGAAATTTATCAAGGGGTACTGCCTCAAATCCAAGATGCTGTGGTGGGAAGTAGGCCCACAACTTTGGAGGAGGCGATCAATGATAAAACAATAATTGATTTTCTGGATATCCCATCTCCCTTGTCATAGCATTAAGCTCATAACATTTGAGTCAACCATATCCACATAATTGATTTTTTTCCATAAAGATAACTTCTACTTGGGCCTTTTTTATAAAACTCCACCATGGACTATCTTTAGAGCAAAAAAATACTAGGGTTTTGTCTTGTCATCAAAACAAACCATAATACAAAATAAATGTTTTTGAAATTGCTATAACTCATCAAGTTATAATTTTTTAACCAAATAATGAAACTAACAATCTAACCCACACCTTGAGTAAACCAGAGTATCACCATTGCTAATTTTGTGAGGATGAACAACAATTTTGGTGTAGATGAACAACTACGTCAATGAACAAGATGATTAGCGACTTTTGTGAAGACAACTATGTCAATGAACAAGATGAACAACTACGCCTGATCAGACCCAATGCAATGAAGACAAACAATGATTTTAGGAGTAACAAGCATGAAGATGAACACGAATTCAATGAAGGAAAGAAGCAATTTAGAGAGTTAGAAGGGTTTTACATGATGCATCTGATCAAATTAAAAGGTTTTAACTTTTAAGGGTTTATGGGGAAGGGGTGAGTGTAAAAGTTTAAAATGAGGGGCACATGACTATATTTATCAGAAAATTATAACATTGTAAGTTTAAGGACTAAAAAAGCTATAAAATGTAAATGTCACATATTCAAATAGTTAAAAGATTTTTTTGGACGGAAATGATCACAATGTCTAAATCACAGGAACCAAAATAGTAATTTAGTTAAATTATCGTTAAACAAATTTAAAGTAATATTTAAATAAGATGTAATTGAGAATTTTTGAAAAATAAAAGCAGATAAGTGTAAGATGTGATTGTTCAATCATATTTAGTTAAGTATTTTGTTTAAGTAATAATTAATTCTTTGTTATTTTATAAACATTTATTGTAATATTTGATTCAAACCATGTATTTTTTTTGAACGACCAACTAATTAAAGCCCGGTTACTCAGGGTATCCCAATGGCGAAAAGGTATCCCATACGCCCCCAAGCACAAACAGCGCTAGATAGCTCAAGCCCACCAACCATCAATTCCGGGGAAAACCCGCCACCCGAAGACTCACTGCGATAAAACCCGGTCCATCAAAAATATTTTGTTGCTAGTAGGATTCAAACTATTTATAACCTAATCATTTTCTGTTTCGTGTAATTGAAATTTCTAGATACGCTATTGTCCGGTCATATGATTTAATCCTCATAAAAGTACAGTATGTAGGAATAATTTTCACTCTATCATACAGCAGCCTTTATATCACGTGAGTAATATATAGTAACCCAAAGACGCATTAGGGAAGAATATCTTCAAAATGAATTTTGAGACCTATATACAAGATAGGATTGAGTGAAGACCTTCCATTGATTCCAAGTGACGTGGGTATGTGTTTAACCCACCACCAATTTTGTCCCACTAATTTGGGATAAGGAGCCCCCTTCTGCAACTATCAATTCTGCAAATATAAACCCATACTCCGTTTTCAATCTTACAATTTTGGAATCTGACCTTCACATCAATCGTCTGCACCATCATTGCATCAAGTAGGTAACTTCTGTAGTTGTTTCTTGAACATTTTATCATGGGTTTGAGAGTAATTAGGGTTTGCAATGGTTTGAACATTGTAGTGATTCATTGTAGCTTCGTGGGGTTTCTTGATTATTTGAGTATGGTTGTAATGTGAATTAAGTTCAAGAATCATAATTCATGAAGTATTTCTGCTTCCATTGACAAAATGTTTTATATAGTCATAGAGAAAATCAAAAAGTTTATAAATTTCACCATTCTAAAGCTGCAAAGTTGCTCATTTGCTCTCAAAAGTCTAAAAATTTGGTTTTCAGCGACTAAAAATGGATTTGCTCTCAAAAGCCAATGCTTGAGAATATGGAATTATGTAATTCATTAATTTCTTGAACATCTAATCATGTGATTTAGAGTAATTAGGTTTTGCAATGATTTGAACATTGGATTGATTAATTTTAGCTTCACGGGATTTCTTGATTATTCTAGTATGGTTGAATGGTTGTGATGTGATAAGTTCAAGAATCATGATTCATGAAGAAGCTTTGCTCCCATTGACAAAATGTTGCATATAATTATAGAGAAAATCAAAATGTTCATAATTTTCACCATTTTGGTGTTGCAAGGTTGCTCATTTGATCTTAAAAGTTTTACAAAATGTGTTTTCTATATCCTCAAAGCTTGAGAATGTGGAACTATGCAACTTTATTAAGACAAGTAATCATATGGTTTTCTGATATATTTATATCTAGTGACAAGAATCGTGTTTTCATATTCCTCTAATCGCTAATGATTTATAATTGACTGAACTTGATACTTTTATTTTGATAATGACCTCAAAGAACTTGCGAGTTATGAAGAATTAAAATGTGCTTTCTAACTTAACTTTTTATTACACAATTTTCAGGTTCCTTCTGGAAGACATCATATTATGGCTCTTTCTTTGCACACTGTATTTCTCTGCAAAGAGGAGATTGCTAATTTGTATGGCAGATCAACATGTCATGAAAGGACCCATAGGATTGGATCAGCTCCTTCCAGTATAATTATGATGAAAATTCGATCTAATTACGAATGCTATAAATATTTTCAGTTGTTTAGATCGTATAAGATGAACTGTTTGCCATACTCTAACTATTCAACTCCATTGTCACATTGCAAGGAGAAATCTCCAATATGGAGCATCAATGCATTCAAGGTAAATTTTATTGTATAAATTGTGTTTATGGTTCCTTCACTTTTTCATTTATTGATGCTATGTTAAGGGGGTATGTGGATGTGTGTTTTGAATGTGATTATTGATTGTTGAAACTTAAAAATGCGTAAAATAAGGGTATGCAAGTAATTACGAGGTAGTGGCTGAGGACACTTACACATGAGCGATTTACATGTAAATTCAGTTAAAATGAGATTGGTTGCTAAAACTGGTACTGGATTTTTAAGTTAATTCATATTTTATGCCTAACTCGTACTAGTTTTTAAGCTGCTAAAACAGGTACTTGCTAGAATCAGGAAGAAAAGTATAAAGCTCGTTCCTGTAGTGTGCAGCTTGGCACTCTTTGATATTCATTTTTGTTAAAGCTTTATGTTTTACTAAAACCAACTTATTGCTACATGGGTTGCAATACCAGACAATCACTTTGAAAAACACATCCAAACGACCCTTTGATTTTCTTTCTTAATATATACTTAATATTTTGAAATCTTTATGGTTGAAGGAAATAGAAAGATTTGATCTTAGAAGGGGTATGGTTATGATTCTTCAAAAGCAATGGAGGCAATTCATACAATTTGCTCTCATATTGGTTTGCACATTTGTCATCATTCCAAGGGTTGATGCTGTTGATGCTCTAAAAACTTGTACTTGCTTACTCAAAGAATGCAGGTACTTTTGAGTCGTTTTAGTAAATGTAAGCTTCAGATGTTAGTGTTTGCAGTTCCATATATACGTAAAATTAGAAGGTTTTGGCAGACGTGTAGTTTTGGTTCATTTACTTATGATTGGGTTCATTTGGGTTATGCTTTATCTCTAACGGGTCAAGTGATTAAAATGAATAGAAAATAGCTCAAAAGGAAATGGGTTGAATGGACCAGACAGGTCGAAAATCTCCCAAAATGTATTTTAATGCATAGAACTTCCTTAGTCATTAAGAAGTATAAGATTATTGTTACTGAATAATATAATATTTTTTTAATCATACTTGACACACCAACTATTTATAAAAAAAATTAAAAATATTGAACAAAAAATGTTTCAGGTCCATCCAACTCGCACCAAGAAGTTACCCGCTTTGACCCGTTACCTAACCCACCTATTTTTCTGTCTCTAGTTGTACTGCTTTTTTTTTTACCATTTGATTCTGAATACGAAATGAAGTAAGTTATGTCAATTTTAGTATGTAAGCTATTGAGAGGTTGTCCTTGTTACAGGATTGAACTTGCAAAATGTATAGCAAACCCCTCTTGTGCTGCAAATGTTGCGTGTCTCCAGACTTGCAACAATAGACCCGATGAGACTGAATGCCAGGTAAACTTTTCAACTGTCCATTTTTAGTTCCTATTTGTACAAGTGACAGTTTCGACCTATTTACTCGAATGAGTCAATGGGAGCTGTGTTTTACCTTCACTTCTCAAAGGTCAAACGAGTCATACTGGTTAAACAGGTCAAACAAACGGCTTGAAAGTCACCAAGGTTTATATAATGCATTCAACTTACTAAATTGTTTTACCCAAAGATATAGAATAAGAACATTACTTTTGTTATTATAATTTTTTTAAAAATATGGACAAAAAAAGTATTAGCGGGTCAAGCCAACCCGATCCATCCCACTTTGACCTGTTGCAATGTGAAGCTTTTATGACCCGTTACCCAATCTGTGTGACACGTCCATTTTGTCGGTTCCATATATTATGCTTGAAAATTCTTGAGTTTTACATTTCATTGAAACTTTTTTTGCACAGATAAAATGCGGTGACTTGTTTGAAAACAGTGTGGTGGATCAATTTAACGAATGTGCAGTTTCACGCAAGAAATGTGTGCCACGTAAATCTGATGTGGGTGAATTTCCGGTCCCCGATCCAAGTGCTTTGGTCAAAAGCTTTGATATCAAAGATTTTAGTGGGAAATGGTTCATAACAAGTGGTCTGAATCCGACATTTGATACTTTTGATTGTCAATTGCATGAGTTCCACACAGAAGCTAATAAACTTGTAGGGAATCTGACCTGGCGCATAAAAACGCCAGATGGCGGATTCTTTACTCGATCTGCTGTGCAAACATTTGTGCAAGATCCGAATCTTCCTGGAGTTCTTTATAATCATGACAATGAGTTTCTTCACTATCAAGACGACTGGTAATTAGTTCCATTCCTTTATTTATTTATATAACTTTTGAGGTCAGACTTAGCCTCCTAAGTTCAACACGTATCTTCTCACAAACTGATTCATGAACCTTTTTTGAGTCAAACGAATGGGATTTCGCTGTGTATGTTTGTTTGTTTGACATTCATGTTATCTATAACGACGTGCTATACGCTATCAAATCTTGACTGAAAAAGAATAGAACATTCACATCTATACAAACACCAAAAGTAGTCAATTTGACCTCAAAAGTCAAAATTTCTCATGGCAGGTACATCCTATCTTCCCAAACAGACAACAAACCAGACGACTATATATTCGTATACTACCGTGGAAGAAACGACGCATGGGATGGGTACGGTGGAGCCGTGGTCTACACAAGAAGTTCAACATTACCACAAACCATAGTCCCACGGCTACAAACCGCAGCACAAAGCGTGGGCCGCAACTTTGATACCTTTATAACCACTGACAACACGTGTGGGCCCGAACCGCCACTTGTGGAGAGACTAGAAAAGAAAGCCGTAGAGGGCGAGAAGTTTATCATAAAAGAAGCCGAAGAGATTGAAGAAGAAGTCGAGAAAGAAGTGGTTAAGGTTCGAGACACCGAGGTGAGTTTGTTTCAACGGCTAATGGAAGGGTTCAAAGAACTGCAGCAAGATGAAGAATACTTTCTTAAAGAATTGAGTAAAGAAGAGAAAGAACTATTGAATGATCTTCAAATGGAAGCGAGTGAAGTTGAAAAGTTGTTTGGGCGGGCGTTACCGATTAGGAAATTGAGATAGATTTTTCAACTACGTGAGGTGCGAGCATTCATATAAACGTATATGTATGTATATACAAAGACCCGAGTTGAGAAAAGAAATTATTTTTTGAACACGCGCTAAGCGTGTTGTGATCTGGTTGATCGGGTTAAACAGGGACACAATTGATTATATCACTTTGCAGTTGATTAAACAATATGAATGCTTATACATTGCGTTGATCATATATAACGAAAGGGAGAAAGAGTTGATTATGTGGTTATGTAATCGTTTTATGCAAGTTAAAAACAATATGTATAAGCGTTATTAATCATGAAATTGAGATAAAAAATTTAGAATTTAGTTGAGGTGCAAGAATTTATATGAACATATATGTGTATAAAAGAAATCTAAAGTTGAGAAATGAAATTATTATTATTTAACTCACTTTAAGCATGTTGTGGTGTGGTTGATTTATGAACTGTTTGGTAATTTCTGAATGATTAAATGCTGAACCAATAAGAGGTCTGTGCTGAATTATTAAGAGGTTTGAACCATTAAGTACTGAATCATTAAGAGGTCTGAACCATTAAGAAGTAGTATATCGCTTAACTATTTAAAGGCAAATGTCTGACCAATTCAGATAAGAGGTTTTAATCATTCAACATTAGACCTCTTAACCATTCAGCATTAATATAATGCTTAACTATTCAGAGGCAAATGTCTGAACCATTCAGACATTTGCTCGCGAAACAAACAGTCTGAACCATTAAAAGCTGAACCATTCAAACATCTGAACTATTAAAAAACTGATTCAGATGCTACCAAACAACCCTTTAGTTTAAAATGGATGTAATTGACCAAATATTCTCATGATAATTATATCACTTTGTAATTGATTTAACAGTTCTCTTAATGATGTTGGATGTTGGGCCACCTTGTTGAAGAAACTTTTTTGTAAACGGAATAAACTTTATATTGGTTTTTAGTCGCTTGCCATAGAGAAGAGATGGTGGTTTGTTAGCCCCTCCGATTGCAGATGCTCTTAAAGTTCTAAGACTTTATATGATTTTGGTTTTTAATTTATTATTGACTTCTTATCAAATCACACTGTGTGTGCATGTTTAACCTTTCTCTTTTTACTTTTACGTGATCCCGATTTAGTTATAAAACACATCTTATATATTTTATCAATTTAAAATTTTATCTAGGTGTTTGATTTGATTTTGTTTCGTTACTTCTATCAACTTTATAAAATGTTTGATGTCATATTTATTTATTCAAGAATAAATCGTTTTTTTTTTTTCATCTAAAAGTATGTTTTAAGGGTTATAGAATTAGAAGTCAACTATTTTAATTGTTAAATTAAATGTTATTTTAAAAAAACGTTGTGCCTTTCAAGAAAACATTGTGCTGGTGCACAACTTGTAAAACAAATCATTTGTAACATAATCATACATACTAATTGTCAAATATTTGGAACTATCTAATTAAGATTTTGAGTGTCCTGTCCAAATACTTCAACACGATTCAAAAAGATCAACCGAAAAATCATCTCCAATAAATCCTATAATTTTTTTACATACCATACATGTCTATTCCTACCTGATCCGAAACCTACGGTAACAACAACTAATAATGCAAGCCAACGATCAAGTTATTGTGACATGATTGTTTCTAGACATCTCCAAATCTCTAGTATTTTGAATAGCTTTCAATAATCTGACCCACCATGTTATGCGTTATCTTTGGGCTTTACCTTTTCCACAACCTTTTCACCTTTACAAACATGCATTATATAATTATCCCAATTCATACGGTACCAAAGTCCTTTTCACAAAAGGGTAACATACATAACACATAATGTTATGACTTTTAAGATATCGATCTTTACGACTTTATGTAGAAAAAAGAGTCAATCATGCACAAGATTAAATATCTATAAATATAAGATTAAATTTCTATAGATATATTGTAACATCCCGAGCGTTTGAGTCATATGTAATAGCTAAAATAAAAGAAATATGAACTTTACATTTTGTATATTGTTAAACGTGTAGCTAATGAGTGAAATGACTATTTTAAATTTAAAGTTTTAGACGAGTTTTAGTGTTGTGAGAGATCGTTTAAATATATATAAATATAATAATATATTATATTTAAACGTGCTCTGTTTTTAACGAAACTTAGGTGGACTCGCAGAGAAAAATAAGCTCGTCCCAATGACATATTCAAAATTTTATAGATCCTTATATTTTATAAGAGAAAAACAAGTTAAGCAGTTGAATTAATTATAATAATATAATATTATAATAATATAATATGACATTTTAGATGTCAAATTGAAAGAATTGAAGCAAGCAGACGCCTCAACCTCCATCCCACATCGACCAGAAGAACAAAAGAGAGCATTCAGAATCCATTATAAATAGAGACCGTCTAGGTTAAGTTTAGATTATAAGTTTTTTTGGAAACGCTCCATTATAAAGAGAATTCCAGGTAATCGATACCCCATTGGGTATTGTTATTAGTCGTTTTTGGAGCTCGGGTAGGAGCGCGAGTAGGGAGACTCTACATCAGATTACCATAGATAGTTTTAAGGTATGTTCTCGTTTAAGTTTATGTCAAGTTAATTATTACTTATTTTAGATTATTATTAGTATTAGAAGTGGTTTTAGTATTATTAGTATTATTATTTTTAGGTGTTAGGGTTATTGTTAGGAGTGACTATTGGGTAGCCTAGCCTTAATTAGGCATGACTGATCACCCATGCTTAAACAAGGTAGCGTAAACCAATATCCAATCATTACAATAACTAGTTAGTTGTACCATTACCTAACCTAGGATTAATTAAACTATATCAGGACCTAGAGATATTACCAAATTATACTAGAAAAGGTTATCAACTGTTGAAGAACTGCTAGACAGGTGAGTCCCTCTTAACTGTTTTATAAAACGGATGTGATGTTCTGATAACTGGTAATAGATGAAGAATTGACTATCAATAGCATCTGTGATATGTGGCAACGCTTGATAGGATGCTTGAGGGCTGCTTGTATGATTCTGTTTTAGCCAGTGGAGTTTGTATACATAGCCTGGTTATGTGAATTTATACTGTGCTTACTCTGTTCCTATCTGTTTGCCATGGTTGTATCTGCTTGATGCAATAGTCAATATTAATATGTTTTGAATTTTGAAGAATACTATGTTCATAAACTCACAAGCTTTATGCTGAGTCCCAAATGTTTTATTTTATGGACACACATTCTAGGTGCCAGGTGATTACAAGAATAAGAGATTATGGACTAAGCTCATGAGGAAATAAATGACTAAAGTGTTGCCGAGGATTTGGATCTATTCTATAGTTAAGTTGATGTAATATTAGTATTGTATTAGAAGACAAATGTATAATACGTTATAATTTATAATTATTGTTTGACTTCCGCTATGTATTCTCTTATTACTATGTGTTCTGTATATCCGATGCGTAACGCTCCCTAGGGTGTGCCCTGGGAGGCGGGCGTTACAAGTTGGTATCAGAGCCATAGTTTAAGTGAACTAGGTACAAAGATAGTATCTAGACTTAAACTAGGGAAGATGCTCTAAGATAAGTAGATTATCTACTTAGGGTAACGGGTTTGGGTAAAACATGGAGGATAATGGCTAGAATATTATAAGTGCAATAGATAAGCAATGACACCTGGCCACTGTTATTTCTTGTCTATCAGTACTATTATGTTCTGGATCATAATCCATCATGTGAATACTAATTCCCTGCTCTCTCATGTAGGTTTTCACTATGACAAGAGGAGGAAGTACTCATGGTAGGGGTCGTGGTAGACCTTCTAGTAGTAGAAGGCAAATCATGTCATCTGCGAATGATGATCATGAAAATCTTCATAATACTGAATCCGAGGCGCAACAATTTGCTGGACCGCAATTCCAAGCGGCTGTAGCTGGCGTAATTAAAGATGCTTTGCCAACCATTATAGCCGAGGTTATAATGAGGGGGTACATGAGCAATGATAGTTTAACACCAATGGTAATGGAGATGCTCCTATGAGAACTGAACCTAAGCAAGGTTGTTCTTATAAAGCTTTCAAGGGATGTGAACCTCCAATATTTGACGGGAAAAGAGATGCCATGGCTACCTTTCAGTGGATCCATGAGATGGAAGCTGTCATTGAAATTAGTGGATGCACAGCCACGCAAGCTGTCATGTATGCCACTCACTCATTCAGGTCTGAGGCATTGCTTTGGTGGGACAATGTTAAACAAGCTAAAGGACCTGGAATTGTTACTGCTTTGACCTGGAATGAACTAAAGGAGCTTGTGATGGAAAAGTTTTGTCCTGAAGTTGAAAGGGACAAAATTGAAAGAGAATTCTTACAACTACAGGTCGGGACGATGACACATCGTCAGTACACGACCAAGTTTGATGAGATGGCTCGACTGCTTCCTGAGCATGTAACACCTGAAGCAAAGCGCAAAAAAAGATACGTGCAAGGGTTACCTTCTCATATTCGACAGTTAGTTAAGATGTCTGCCCCCAAAACCTATGAATCTGCAATTGCATTAAGTGCCATTGCATATGAAGAAGAAGGCATAATGACTGAAAACAACAAAAGAAAGAGAAATGATGATGGAAACCAGATGCCAAGAAAGGACAGAAAGATCACACGAAATGAATGGAACCGTATCAACAAACCATGGAGGAACGACAAAAGTGAGTCTTGGAGAAAGTATCAAGATTCCAAATGTCTTAAATGTCCAATGGGTGATCATTCACGAAAGAACTGCCCAAAAATTAGATGTTTCAATTGTTGGGAGTATGGACATTTCCGAAGTGATTGCAAGAACCCTCCACAAACACAACCTGTGGAGAATCAAAACAACTCCAAGGGCCGAGTGTATGTGTTAAAAGAAGCTGGGGATGAAACTATAACTGGTACGTTTCTCATTAACAACATATATGCTAGAGTTTTATTTGATACGAGCGCAAATAGAAGTTTCATTTTAACTGCCTTAGTACCTTATTTGAACTTAGTACCACAAACTCTAGATTGTGCATATATTGTAGAAACTGCCAGTGGTGAGCAAGATAAGATAAGTAAGATTTTTAAGGATTGTGTTATTACCCTAGTTAACACTAAATTCTCTGTAAATTTAATGCCGACCATTCTAAGTGAATATGATATCATTCTTGGGATGGATTGGTTGAATAAATATTATGCTCGTCTCGACTGTGAACATAAGACGATGACGGTACGTAAGCCAAATGGGGAAAAGCTACTAGTTCATGGAAGTGATGGAAATCCTAAGACCAATATCATCTCAGCAGTGAAGGCAATGAAATGTATTCAGAAAGGATGCATAGCCTTTCTTTTGTGCATGATAGATGCCAAAAAGGAAATACAAATCAATGAAATCCCTGTGGTGTGCAACTTCCCAGACGTGTTTCCGGAAGATTTACCAGGACTTCCACCTGATCGTCAGATAGAATTTCGTATTGATTTAGTACCTGGTGCTAAACCAATCGCGAAGACTCCTTATCGTCTAGCCCCTTCGGAGATGAAAGAACTTATGAAGAAATTGACGAACTCTTAGAAAAGGGTTTATTAGACTGAGTTCCTCACCTTGGGGAGCGCCAGTATTGTTCGTCAAAAAGAAAGATGGTTCAATGCGTATGTGCATTGATTATCGAGAATTAAACAAGTTAACTGTCAAGAACAAGTATCCTTTACCAAGAATAGATGATTTATTTGATCAAATTCAAGGAGCCAACTACTTTTCAAAAATTGATCTTCGATCAGGTTATCATCAGTTGAAAGTGCGCGAGGAAGACATTCCCAAGACCTCATTCAGGACGCATTATGGACATTATGAATTTTTGGTTATGTCTTTTGGACCAACCAATGCCCCTGCAACATTTATGGATCTGATGAATAGAGTTTGCAAACCATACTTGGATAAGTTTGTCATTGTCTTTATAGATGACATACTTATTTATTCTAAGAACCAAGATGATCATGCTAGACATTTGAAAATGGTTCTAGAAACCCTTTGACAAGAAACGCTTTATGCAAAATTCTCTAAATGTGACTTCTGGAAAAGAGAAGTTCAATTCCTCGGTCATGTGATAAATGAGAAGGGAATACAAGTAGATCTAACCAAGATAGAAGCTGTGATGAAATGGGAATCACCAAAGAATCCTAGTGAGATTAGGAGCTTTTTGGGATTAGCAGGATACTACCAAGGTTTATTCAAGATTTCCAAGATTGCTACCCCTTTAACATCTTTGACTCGAAAGAATGTAAAGTTTGACTGGGGACCAAAGCAGGAAGAAGCTTTCAACCTTCTAAAACAAAAGCTTAGCAGTGCTCCCATACTTGCATTACCAGATGGTAATGAAGACTTTGCAATATACTGTGATGCCTCATATAATGGTTTAGGTTGTGTGTTGATGCAACGAAATAAGGTTATAGCCTATGCATCACGACAACTAAAAGTTTATGAAAAGAACTATACTACGCACGACCTTGAATTGGGTGCCATAGTGTTTGCCTTAAAGATTTGGCGACACTACTTGTATGGTACTAAGTGTGTAATCTACTCAGACCATAAGAGCTTACAACACATCTTTAATCAAAAGATGTTAAACATGAGGCAAAGAAGGTGGATGGAACTTCTCAATGATTACGATTGTGAAATAAGTACCATCCAGGAAAAGCTAATGTAGTTGCGGATGCTCTCAGTCGGAAAGAAAAAGTTAAACCAATTAGGGTAAAAGCATTAAAGATAGATGTCAAGCTTGATTGGAAAGACCAAATCAAGAATGCTCAAACTAAAGCGTTGAAAGATGAGAATATTCAGGCTGAAAGAATGATGGGTAACAAAAATTACTGACTCAAGAAACGGATGGAATCCTACGATTTGGTCAGAGAATTTGGATCCTAAAATTTGGAGGTATTCAGGGCAAATATTGGATGAAGCCCACAAGTCCAAATACACAATGCATCCCGGAGTAAGCAAAATGTATAAAGATATTCGAAATCACTACTGGTGGCCTAATATGAAAAGATCTATAGCCCAATACGTTGAGAAATGCTTACCATGTCTGGAAGTTAAGATTGAACATCAAAAACTGGCCAGTTACAACAACTGGAGTTGCCAGTATGGAAATGGGATAGAGTGACGATGGATTTTGTCACGAAACTTCCAAGAACACGAAAAGGATATAATGCTATATGGGTCATGGTTGACAGGCTAACCAAGTCAGCACATTTTCTACCCATAAATGAGAGCTATCCAATAGAAAAACTGGCCAAGATATATATTGATGAAATAGTAAGTAAACATGGAGTGCCTTTATCCATTATTTCTGATAGGGATAGCCGATTTACATCCAGATTCTGGACAAGTTTCCAAAAGAAACTAGGAACCAAAATCAGTTTAAGCACTGCATATCATCCTCAAACTGATGATCAGAGCGAGCGAACAATTCAAACCTTGGAAGACATGTTGCGTGCTTGCGTGATTGATTTTGGAGGTAGCTGGGAAGATCATTTGCCTTTGATCAAATTTTCTTATAACAACAGCTACCATTCCAGCATTAAAGCTGCACTGTTTGAAGCATTATATGGAAGAAAGTGTAGAACTCCCATTTGTTGGACAGAAATAGGGGATGATCAGTTGACTAAAACCGAAATTATTCTTGAGACAACTGAGAAAATCAACAAATAAGACAACAACTAAAGGCTGCTCAAGATAGACAAAAGAGTTATGCTGATAACAGAAGGAGGCCTTTAGAATTTCAAGAAGGAGACTATGTAATGCTAAAAGTCTCACCTTGGAAAGGAGTGATGAGATTTGGTAAACGGGGAAAGTTAAGTCCCAGGTATATTGGACCGTTCAAAATCATCGCAAGAATCGGTACAGTTGCATACAGGCTAGAATTACCAGAAACCTTAAGAGGTATTCACGATACATTTCATATATCAAACCTAAGGAAATCCAACACAAGCAGTGTCATTGGAGGACGTGCAAGTAGACAAAAAACTAAACTCACAGAAAGACCGTTAAAGATTCTCGATTTTCAAGAGCGTAAACTAAGAAAGAAGATCATTCCACTAGTATTAGTTCAGTGGCAAGGTCAAAAAGGGCCCGAGAAGACTTGGGAATTAGCAGAAGAAATGAAAGCCAAATATCCTAAATTATTTGAGTAGTCACTGAATTTCGAGGACGAAATTCTTTTAAGGGGAGGAGAATGTAACATCCTGAGCGTTTGGGTCATATGTAATAGCTAAAATAAAAGAAATATGAACTTTATATTTGTATATTGTTAAACGTGTAGCTAATGAGTGAAATGAATATTTTAAATTTAAAGTTTTAGACGAGTTTTAGTGTTGTGAGAGATCGTTTAAATATATATAAATATAATAATATATTATATTTAAACGTGCTATGTTTTTAACGAAACTTAGGTGGACTCGTAGAAAAAAATAAGCTCGTCCCAATGACATATTCAAAATTTTATAGATCCTTATATTTTAAAAGTTATAAAAGAAAAACAAGTTAAACAGTTGAATTAATTATAATAATATAATATTATAATAATATAATATGACACTTTAAATGTCAATTGAAAGAATTGAAGCAAGCAGACGTCTCAACCTCCATCCCACATCGACCAGAAGAACAAAAGAAATCATTCAGAATCCATTATAAATAGAGACCTTATAGGTTAAGTTTAGATTATAGGTTTTCTTGGAAACGATCTATTGTAAAGAGAATTCCAGGTAATCGATACCCCCATTGGGTATTGTTATTAGTCGTTTTTGGAGCTCGGGTAGGAGCGCGAGTAGGGAGACTCTACATCAGATTGCCGTAGATAGTTTTAAGGTATGTTCTCGTTTAAGTTTATGTCAAGTTAATTATTATTTATTTTAGATTATTATTAGTATTAGAAGTGGTTTTAGTATTATTATATTATTATTTTTAGATGTTAGGGTTATTGTTAGGAGTGGCTATTGGGTAGCCTAGCCTTAATTAGACATGGACTGATCACCCATGCTTAAACAAGGTAGCGTAAACCAATATCCAATCATTATAATAACTAGTTAGTTGTACCATTACCTAACCTAGGATTAATTAAACTGTATCAGGACCTAGAGATATTACCAAATTATACTAGGAAAGGTTAACAACTGTTGAAGAACTGCTAGACAGGTGAGTCCCTCTGAACTGTTTTATAAAACGGGATGTGATGTTTTGATAACTGATTATAATTGAAGAATTGACTATTAATAGCATCTGTGATATGTGGCAATGCTTGATAGGATGCTTGAGGGCTGCTTGTATTATTCTGCTTTAGCTAGTGGAGTTTGTATACATAGCCTGGTTATGTGAATTTATACTGTGCTTACTCTGTTCCTATCTGTTTGCCATGGTTGTATATGCTTGATGCAATAGTCAATATTAATATGTTTTGAATTTTGAAGAATACTATGTTCATGAACTCACAAGCTTTATGCTGAGTCCAAAATATTTTATTTTATAGACACACATCCTAGGTGCCAGGTGATTACAAGAATAAGAGATTATGGACTAAGCTCATGATGAAATAAGGACTAAAGTGTTGCCGAGAATTTGGATCTATTCTATAGTTAAGTTGATGTAATATTAGTATTGTATTAGAAGACAGATGTATAATACGTTATAATTTATAATTATTGTTTGACTTCCGCTATGTATTCTCTGATTACTATGTGTTTTGTATATCCGATGCGTAACGCTCCCTAGGGTGTGCCCTGGGAGGCGGGCATTACATATAAATTTCACATAAAAACTTAATCTTAACCATGAGATGGTAAGATCTCTTTTAATGCCTCATGGTTTCCCCTTTAGGTTGATGCCTCATCATTCTTTCTTGGTCAAAACATGCATAAGTTGCATCTATGTAGCTCTTATTGTTATATATACGTACCTCATACAAGTTACAAATCTATAACTTATATATGCTACGTACATGTAATATTATAAGTTACATTTGTAACACCATGAGTTACATTTATGTAACTTATGCAGGTTACATATGTGCAACTTTAGGACCAATTAGGTGCAATCCAATTTTGTGAGAAGCGACAGAAATGATTTGTTTTTCTAGCAATCAAGAACACTTCAGAGAAGTTGAGCTCGATAAAATAACAAACGCCACAACCAGGTTGGTCGATGCCGATTACCTCATACTTATTGGTCATCAGCCTATTACAACTCTTCCATATTGTCATGTAATTCATGACGTTATACCCGAGTTTCTAAAGTAAAAACTGCTAGGTATCGTGAGTTAACTTTAACAATTTAAGTTATCATCTTTTTCTAAAAATAGAAACTTTTTATCAAAGTTAGTAAACATTTGCCAAATTTATCTTATTAATTAAATACCCGAATCAGGCATCCAGTTACACATAATCAAACTAGTTCAACCACACATCAGTGAAAAGTCTTATACCTTGACATAAAAACAAAATTTTACACCTTGAAAGCAATCAATGGCCATGCCAGATTACCAGATTCATGAAATGCAACCAACTTTACAACAATTGCACTTCGTAGCACTGAACAATAGCGGCATCGATGGCTGACATATGGTGTCAGGCCGAGAGAGCGCCACGGGGGGGGGGGGGGGGGGGGGGGGGGAGGCAATCCCCATTATATTTTAAACAACTTTTTGTTTTGGTTCCCTCTTTTTTATTAATAGTCAATAATCTTATGTAAATAACTTTTAATCATAAAATCCTTATGGTTTACTAATTAACTATTAATTAGATAAACCTTTAAATCTTTAAACCTAATTAAATCTTTACGACCAACATCGTAAAAACATAATTATTGATATTGCCTATTTTATACATATAGACGACCACCATAGAAGTTTGTGTCTAGTTCTTGCACTTTAGGCTCGCTAACACACTACCCGACCATAGACTTTCACTCGATTTGACCTCCATATAAACATCACTAACTAAGGCCTCACTTTAGGTATTATGACTTTTTTGCAAGTTTGATAAGAGGATATTGAAAGAAGGAAGGATATTTCTCAAGGATCTGCAAGCAGAGGACGATTACCACCCACCAAAAATTAAAATTCTTGATTAATGAAGGAACAATATTATCATTTTTCTCAATAAAATACCAAAATGAATGATTGACTCATTCAATACGAATAATTTGTAACCTTGTTGGTGCTTGAACTTATGTAGTTGCTCTTTTGGTGAATTTAATGTTGGGTGAGTAGTTAACTTTAGTATTCTCTTGAATGAGATTATTTCCATCTAATAATCCTATTATAATACTATTGGGTTTATGTGTATTTGTGATTTTTGCATGATCTAAACCATATTGCTTCTCATGTAACTTGAGCGCCTTGAATTTGGTGGCATGCTTGGTTGATTCTTGTTTTGTGAACATATGAGAACTTTATCAAACAAGAACTAATGATTTGTTGGATTGTTTATTTATGTTGGTCATTAGTTAACACCTAGTAACGACATGGCAAGATATATATTACATCTAAAATGAAATAGGGCCAATTGAACTTCAATGATAATACCTGAATGATTTCATGATTTCTAACATTTTGGTTATAAATTATTTGGTCTCCATGCACACCATGAGGTGGCTAAGGGGAAAATATCAAAGTAAATGGGATGTTGCTTCATGCATAATTCACTAACTAAATAATCATAAGAATATGGACATAAGATCTTCCTTAATGCATAATTCAAGTAGGTTGGGAATAGTAGGCAACCTTTTTACTAGTTTCTTTGTTCAGTGAGGTGAAATGTTTGTTTCCGTATTCTAATTGATTGTATCTAATGAACTCTTTATAAAAATTCATTTGATGATAAAAATCACTACCATTGGTTTATCTATCTTTAGAATTCCATCATATAAATACGACCAACACCATAGAATACAATGTATATACATCATTTTAGCTCATATTTCAACCCTTTTACACCATGAATTCAAATTTCCGATTTTTAGTGCTCCCATACACAAGACATCTTATCTCAGCACTAATAATAATACTCCCTAACATCGTTTAACTATGTATGATTCAATCTATGAAAACACCCCAAAACACATTATATATATAACACATTATATTTACAATAGAAGAGTAGTGTCAATGTGCACGTTAAGGGTTCATTTCCCTCCCCTCCCCTCTCTGTTTGAATATTTATTATTACCTTATCAATTATCATTATTACATTGTATTGTTATTAAATTTATATTATTATTATTGTTGCTGCTGCTATTGTTGTTATGATTATGTTCATGAAAGCACCTTCTTTCAAACCCTAATGGAATGAAAAATTCGACACCTGTTTTCGAAATAATGTTATAACTTTGTCTTTTGGTTACATGGGGACATCTTTTGTGTAGTTAAACATATTCTTGCTATAAATAAACTTCTTTTGTTTCGTAATTCACGGATTTCCAGCTACATCTTCTAGAAAATCCTAACGCAACCTTAAATTTAAACATGAAATAAATTTTATATTTCAATTTAACCTTTGACATTAATTCATGACACAACATGATTCAATGCCCATGAAGGTGTTTTTCACACCGTTTGCCAAAATTGACTATTAGGCACACTTCCTCTTTATTTTGTAGATAACACGGTAACACAAAATAGGTGCGCCCACTTTGTATGCTAGTTTATTATTGCCCAAAATTCACTATTATGAACCCTTTTCTTTATTATGTAGATAAAACAGTAACATAAATTGGTGCACCCACTTTGTATGTTTATTTATTTATTTGCTTCACACTATTAAAGAGTCTTTTAAAGTACTTTTAGAATTCGAGGTGTTAAAATGGACTTCTATATGCATGGCAAATAAACTTCAAGATCCACTACATCAACTAAACATGTAAATTTAGTAAACTAAATCATCTAAACATCTATAAGGTTAATCAAAACTGCCTAAAACTTTAACTTCTCTATAGTTATCGGAATGATTAAAAAATCAACCATTTCTATGGGGAAAAATTATATATATATAACCATTTATGGACCTCTAGTAAAATGATATCCCAACTGAATACACTTTATCATCACATGAAGCATTGGATTATGGCAAAGGGAACAACACTAGCTGTTACAATAGAAATATTCTTTCTAATTTTTCTACTTTTAATATAAAATCTTTAATCATATAATTTTCCTACTAACTTTGATACATACATGTATTATGGGGGTGTTTGGATTGCTTATCAAAATAACTTATTGACTTATTAACTTTTAAAAAGTCAAAAAATTATTTTATAGTGTTTGACAATGTGATGATTATGAGGGAAATAAGTTAATAAGTCAGTCCATACTAACTTATTAACTTATTGAAAAAATTAATAAGTTAATAAACAGTTTGAGAAGCAATCCCAAACACCCCCTATGTTTCAACAATCTTTTACAATAAATACATCATAGTAGTCACTTCTCTGCCCATTGTAAGCATGTATCACATAGTGGTTTTGCTAGTTGATGACAATTATAAACCTACAAAAGCACAAATCTATAGTAACTTGCCAAAGAATCTTGTAAAAACGAGTTATTGTATAGATAATGATATAAAGATAACCGTAGTATATAGTTATCATGTAGATTTGTACCACACTTCAATCAATCATGATCAGTGTACAACACCTAACTTTATTTACAACAAAAACATCTCATGTGACTAGATTTGCAAAAAACAAAATGATAATTTAAATACACAAATTTTATGTAACTTGGCCTCACACTAACGTATATCAAATCATTATATGTACTAGATTTTATAATCATTTCTTTCATGAAACCTAACACAAGAATAATTACCTAACTAAGATATACTTAATTAATGTTAAAAGGGTACATTTGTGGATAACACCCAAACTACTTTGAAGAATATATATGAATACATATATAGTTAATTATTTGTTTCTTTAGTCTTAATTCAATCAAATTTTCAATTATTGTTTGTTAATAATGTATGTTTACAACTATGTCAACAAAGACCCCATAATTATGGAGACAAAGAGGAGAGAGAGTCACATGTAAAAGAGCTTATGTAATCATTAGGACCAATTAAATTGGTTGAATGCTACCTACCGTTTGCTACACCATCCATTAATTTTTATTATATTAATTTAACATCAAAAGTCGTTAATTGGACATCATACCATATTAACTATAACCCCAGGGGTTTAGCTTTAGTGGTTCGAATTGATAATTTAGTTCTAAGGAATGATACTTTTTGTAACTAGAAAAGACTTGAGGGACCATTAAGAAATTAGCTTTAAGTTGGTCCCCTTAGTTCCTTATAATGCTTTTTTTTTCTTCTCTTTTTCTTTTTTTTTCTTTTTTAAATTTGACAGTAATGCATTTGTGTCAATGAATATTAAAAGTCCATCTTGCAACTCCAATATTCTATTTTAATATCATTTTCCATCTAGAATATATTTGGTTACTAAATAAATCTGTTTATCAGAGCAGTCAGTAAGTTCTTTTATCAAACAATTAAAACTCAAGGGTATTTTAAAACTCATTTCTTACTCTAGCACGAAAAACGGTATTTTATAACGGTTATTTAGATTGTTTGAAAGCATTTAACAAACTACTATAAATGTATGCATTGTAAAAGATATTACCTTTTTTTTAAAGCTGTTGAGTAGTCGCTTTAAAAACGAAACCCTCCTGCCCATTCTAAACCCATTTAAGGCGATTTTAAACCTTTGTGTTTAGTTAAGAAAATATAACGATGTTGAGGAATTAAAAAACATTATTTTATTCTAAATACTACGGTCACATTACTAAACTGGAAATAATATTATAAAGTTTAACTATTTTTTTATTTTATTCAATGATTTTTAGTAACAAACAACAGTGCGTTAAAAATAAATTGCTTCTTTTTATATAGCGGTCTTTTTTTGAACCGATGTAAATTATTTTTAATAAATTTTAAAAATATACAGTAGCAACCAGATTTACAAACAAACTCACAACCACCACCAAAATTCATATATATACTCGACCATCAGCAACCAAAATAAATATGTCTAGCTGCATCAACTATAATTTATATATACTACAAACTATAAGTTGCTCAAATTCTATATATCGAATATAGCCTTTCGCCATATCTAATAAATTTACTACAAACTCCTTCATTTTATCTTGAGGAATAGGTGTATTGTGGTTCATCATCTAAAATAAATAAGTAGGTAAAAATTAGATCACAGTTCAATATTTATTCATTAGATGTAATACGTATAAAGTATACTTACAAGATTTTCTAAGCAAATAACCACAAAATCATTCATGACATGACCTTCAGAACATAATATCCATATTCCCAACCTTCCGCTTGTTGAGTGCACTAAATATATTGACATGACAAATTAATTAACTAAAGCATAAAATAAACAAATTGTAAGAAAAAAAATTAACTCTTTATTTTACTTTTCAAAACTTCTTTAAAAAAATTAACTCTTTATTTTACTTTTCAAAACTTCTTTAAAAAAATTAACACATTTATAAGAATTTCACAGCATTGAAAAAAGAGTGGGTTTTGTATATAAAAAAATGTTTGATAGACGCACAAGATAGAAGACGACTTTGGTAGAAATATAACATGCCTAGGTGGTTAGACGCACAAGATAAGATACAACTTTTCAGTAAAGTTGTGGCCTTACCATGTAGAACGCGTCCACACAATTAATCTACCAATGGAATTGCAGATTTGGGCAGAAAGCTAACATGCCCTAAGGTTGCGATCTCTTACATGACCAAAAAATGATGCAAACAATCAAGTTTTGTGTAGTTATATTTGACACGTTTAATAAACACGTTGTGTTTTAAGTGGACATGTCTAACCCAATTAATATAATGGGTCATGTTCAGGTTGTACTAGAATTAAACAAAAAAAAAAATATAGAATCCATTCACATAAACACACTACAGGACTAAAGAAGTCATGTCAGAATTATATAATTTTAAATGTATCCAGATTAAACAGACGTCTATCATAATATATATATATACACACACATGTTATGTTTTAGTTTATCAATTTCAACCTGACACGATTAACCCGCAAGCCATTTTTTAGAGTCGCAGTCACGCCCCTAGAATATTATTAATTTTCCAATTTAACCCTAACAAATATAACGTAATGTTTTTAGTTACGGTGGACCAGGTATGTTTGGCAGAAGACCAACTTTTCCTTTTCAGTTTTATTATTATTTTCACTACTCTTTTTCAAAAGCATACTTACAGACATCATCTTCTTCCTTAGGATTCTTCTTCTTCAAAGACATCCATCACACCTTCAAATCATTCATATTTCTCTCATTACAACCATCCACTGCAAGACTTTCACCTTCTTTTTCACACATTCTTCACTCTTCTCTGTAAGTACACATATCCTTCTATCTCTATTCTCCAATTTAGGGTTTCTGTGCTTGTAATACGCAATTTGTTTGCTAGTTTATGATTATGATCTTCAGTTTGTGACGAATTAGGTTTATACTGTTCGGTGATCGTGTATAGTTGGTGTAATGTAGTTGAAATAACAAAAATTATAAGGACACATTGTTAGGTGATGAATGGAGGATTGGAGGTCTCCTGTACGTCTGTTATGATACAGTTAATTTCATCTATTTCATGTTAGAGGTGAGAATGTGAGATCATGTTTATTTATTTTTTATTTTGGAACTTTTTTGTTATTTAATTACTTTATATGTTTTTACTATTTTTGCACATTTTGTGGGCTTCTTGTTCAGCTATATATGTCATTAATTTGTTTGGAAGCTGATTGATCTGTTGTTCGCATAAAAGTTTGTTAAAACTTTAAGTGCATCTGTTATCCTGCTACAGTTTTGGTACTCCATTGGCAACAAAGAAGTCTGATTTGACTTTTCCAGTCAAATTATGTAGCTTTGTGGTTCTATCACTACAAAATGTTTCTTTTTTCCTGAATTCTTTTTCTAAAATTGACTGGTAGTCATTTTGTGGCTGGGAATTGCTCATCTTTTATAAATTGGAGATGAAAAGGAAATTCATTTGACTTTGAAAAGTCACATCATTTACTTGTTTTGTGGGACAATGATGTATTACTTAGTGTAGAAGAAACTTATTTAAAAATAACCTCACTGTGAGACCTGAGGGTTCCAGATTTTGAAACGGGCCGGTGATCTATGGTAAACAAGTTAATCCCTGTAGAAATATTTGGTCGGTAGAACCTACTATACTATGAAATATACTAATATCTAGTAATCATGTTACTTTTAGATTGAAGATTATATAATTGGAAGAATGACAAAAGTAAGCCCTGAAGTTTTTGATGAGATGCAAATGCAAGGTGTGTTGTCAGTATCAGCAGACGTGAGTTTCAAATCAAATAAATTCCCCAAATATAAGTTAGGCCCGGAAAATCAGATTATTGATGAAGCAGCTGTGGCTAATAAGGGCCCACCATTAAAAGACATTGTGGCACAAGAAACCATTCAACTATCTGATCAACATCAACGTCTATCAGTCCGTGATCTGGCTAGTAAATTTGACAAGAATTTGTCTGCTGCAGCTAAACTGTCTGATGAGGTATAATTATAAGTAATTTGTAAACTTAAAATAAACTTACCTTATAACAATCTATTTCACTGAATGAAGAGAACAGTTTGCGCTGAGATGATTCACAGTAATAACATTGTTTTCCCAATTTGTTTGTTTGATGAAATTAACTGTTATAAATACTATTGAATGAATTACTATTTGCCCTTATTGTAGGGCAATCTCATATACATCCAACAGCTAAAACTTACATATATACCCATTGAAACACTGAACTAGATTGTTATATATATATATATATATATGTGTGTGTGTGTGTGTGTGTGTGCGCGCGCGCGTTCGTTTGTGTGCGCGCGCGTTCGTTTGTGTGCGCGCGTTTGTGTGCGTGCGCATATATATGTATATATCAGTTTCAAAATATCATATTTAGCCTTTGAAATAAATCAGTTACTTATAACAATCTAGTTCACATCAGATGATTTATTGTTTTCCTATTTTGTATATTTAGTAAAACACCAAAACATTATAAATTTAGAATTTTGAAAGGGTGATTATGATATTTTGAAAATCTGAACCTTTAGAAGGATATATATTAGTTCAAATATTGTTTTCATTTTTGTACCTTAAATAGATTGCATTTGTGTTATTATATATAGGCTAAACTCAAAGAGGTAGCTTCCTTAGAGGGCCATGTACTTTTAAAGAAACTTAGAGATGCTTTGGAATATTTAAGAAGAAGATTAGTTGGTCGAAATAAGGAAGATGTTGAAAAAGCTATCTCTATGGTAAGGCCTTTTTACTTTTATATATTTATTTTTATTTTTGCATTCTAGCCTCAACTACTAGTTTATACATGCTTTAAGAAGCTTACTTTTATGAAAAAAATAATATAGGTAAAAAGTACAATTTCTACAATGTATGGCTGATGCTTTGTCATAGGTGGAAGCATTGGCCGTCAAGTTGACCCAAAATGAAGGGGAGTTGATACAAGAGAAGTCTGAAGTGAAGAAACTTGCAAACTTTCTCAAACAGGTAATCAACTTTGAACACTTTCACCAGTACTTTTCAATTCTTTGTAGGAATAATATGTATTGAGTCCACTCAAGTATATAGTATTTAGTTTATTTCATTAAGGCTGCCCAAGTATGTGTTTGGTTTTGTTTATGCCAATTTTGGAAAATGCCAAATAATGAAGATGCCCTTAAACTTTTGAAAACACAACAATCTTAACCTATAACATGTTAACACCTCATCACTATTATCTTCTTTTCAACATATTTAAGGGCATTTCTGTAATGTGAGTACAGGACATGTTTACATACTTAGATGTCCTATAAAGTAGCTTCATGACATGGGTGGTACTCATGAAAGAAGCTGAATACTTGGGTGACCAACAACTTTTCTTGTTTGGACTGTCCGTATTCAGCTTCTATTCACTTTGTTCAATAATTCCTTTGAGGTATGAGAAATGAGTTTTATTATATATTTGCAGGCTACAGAAGATGCTAAAAAACTTGTAAACCAAGAAAGATCTTTTGCTTGTGCAGAAATTGAAAGTGCCAAAGCAGTAGTGAGAAGAATTGGGGAGGCTCTTGATGAGCAAGAAAGGATGTCACTAAGCTCAAAGCAGGTAACATAGCATTATAATGTTAAAATGTACCTGTTTATTAATATATGTTGATTTTTCATTCGATTATATATTAAAATAGTTAGGGTCAAAGGGTAGTTTTATTATTTTAGTTCTTTCTTCTTGAAAGTAATTGACTGACTTCTTGCTAGGAAATGGAGGAGATGGTAGAGGAAATCCAGCAGGCTAGAAGAATTAGGTTATTACATCACCCCTGCAAGGTGAAGTTTCTTTATACATTCTTAGTTTATTTATGGGATAACTTTTGTGGGCTATCTATGTATTTAACTATTTTTTTTCATCAAGTCCACCCATGTATTGAAATTACTTTATAGGTTACCCATGTATGTATTAAAACCACTTCATTGAGGCCATTCATGTATGGATTTTCATGTCAAATGATGAAATCCCGTTGAATGTTTAAAAATTAAACCTATAGCATGTTGACACCTCAATAAAGATGGCATTTATGTCATCCAGCATATATTTTTGGCCAAAACTGGTATTAATTAAACTATGTAGATACTTGGTAGCCTTTAAAGTAGTCTCAATATATGAGTGACCATAATGGAAAAAGTTAACTACTCGGGTTACATCCCAATACATAATCCCTTCGTTTATTTATTGTAGTTGAACATTGTATTCTTGGATCCAAAACCTCGTAAATATGTGCCCAACGAAATGTCATCATCTCAAAATCTAGGTTTTATACATTGATGAATTATAATAGTCTCAATTAAAGGTTACAACTATTGATGTGGAAGCAGTAAGATATTTTTCATGTCTTTGTTATCTAGGTGATGGATATGGAACATGAGCTTCGAGCCTTGAGGCTACAAATCCAAGAGAAATCTGCATTCTCAGTAAAACTTCAGGAAGAGGTATCTTATATAAAAATAAAATATATTATGCCCTCCATACCTAAAAGATGCAATGTTTGACTTGACTCTTAGTTTGATAAAAACATTGATTTAATGTGTAAAATGCCCCCTTCATTAGAACAAAATGTTAATGATTACTGATGTTATTCTAGGATGGAGTACATTATAATTCTTATTCTTTTGTTGCATCCTCTTACCTAATTAAAACACAGCTATTGCTGAAGAAATTGGTTGAGGATAACAAGTTAAGCTTATATGCTCTAGAAGGTTCCGTAAGTTTGGGCTCAATTTTACGACTTCAACCATGTTCAAATGAAGCCATAGAGCTCTCAAAATGTTCAATACAGTGGTACCGTTTATCATCTCAATGTAGCAGAAGGGAGCTTATTTCAGGTGCTTATTAATCTATTAAAACATAATCATAATGCAACTAATTTCTTCAGAATTATTTTGTTCTTATCACATTTTACTTTGCATTAGTCAAGAATAGATGTAGCAATTCGACCCATTTACTTATGAATGGTTCTTTTCGGGTTATGTTTTGTATTTAAAATGTCAATTTTTGTCTGAATTTAAGATACAGCCTCCTATAAATATTAATTATTATTAAATTATATAACTTTTATAATCAATATTTTACACACTTTCTATTTTAAAAAGAAACATTTGGACAAAATTGTTTGTTTTGTTACCCATCCTGACCCGCCTGGCCGCCTGCTTAGCGAGACGTAGTAAAAGATATCTTCAATGTGCATATTTTTAATCTTACGTTATTTGGCGAAATTTATTTTGCTCCAGGTGCTAACAAACCAGTTTATGCACCTGAGCCTTTTGATGTTGGACGTATTTTGCAAGCTGATATTACATCAGATGGTCAAAAATCTACTGTGACGACAGCTTGTCCAGTACAACCTGGTTTGTTTTCTTTTCTTTCTCATTTTTTTACAATAAAATGCTTGGGACACTGTTTGTTGACTTTCAGCTTTGTTCTTTGGTGATAACTAAGTATATTTGTTTTTAATGATGTTTTTGTAACAGCTGTTGGATTAGAGAGTTATGTGGAGACGCTTTCTCGAAAAGGAAATTCTGAATTTAGTGTATGTTAATCTATAAATTTATTAGGTCCCATTTTTTATGTTTGGGAAAACTAAAAAAATTATCAAACATCCCAACAAATAAATAATTTGAGTGTTCTGTTGGTTTTCTTTTACATGAGTTGATCCTGGATGAAATTAAAGTTTTTGTATAAAAATTTACAGGTGCTTATCTCTCAGATGAATGGACGAAATTATACGACACGTTCTGCTCATTTATTACAAGTTGGAAAAATGAGAATGAAGATTTCAAAAGGATGGATTACAAAGGCTAGAGATGCTTATTCCTCTACATCAATGCAGGTAATAATAAAGATACAACATTGAAGTTTATTGAATATTTAAAAAGCTGGGCAATTATGTATATCCTTTTAAAAGCTCAAATTTTCTTATATATCCATCTAAATTTTCAAATATATCCTTCTAAATTTCATATCATTGTATTTACCCTTCCAAAACAGTGAAACGTCATCTCTAGCGAGGCATTTTCATTATTCGTTTTGTGGGTCCTATGTCGATGCTCATAATTTCTGCAAATTAATTCATAATCACATTAAGTTCTCACCATATTTTTTGACCAAATGTCAGCTATGTGGATTTAGAGGTGGCGGAAATCTTGCTGCTAAATCACTATTTTGGCAATCACGAAAAGGACAATCTTTTGTATTGGTGTTTGAATCAGAACGAGAAAGAAATGCAGCCGTTGTTCTAGCCCGAAGATACGCACTTGATTGCAATGTATGTATTTTCCGTCTTTATTAGTATCAGTTTATGCAAAACAATAATAATAATAAATAAATAAAAATCGTTAGCGCGTTAAATATGATTGCATAACCTTATCTAATCAATGGTAATTTGATATCTTGAATACAACGATTTAAAGAGGTCTCATTTGACTTGTTTCATTTAAGTTCTTTTTTTATTTGTTTGACGCTTCGGAGATCAAACAAGCACATTTTACAAGTAACTGGGCGAAAATGGCGTTAAAATTTTTACAACTTCCTGCAATCAATTATTTGAAATAGAAACAGAATATTTTTATACATTATTTATTTGTAAAAGACTTTAACAAGTGGGTTGAATGGGGATTGATTTTACTATCACAGGTGGTGCTGGCTGGACCAGATGATCAAGCATCACTCTATCTTCTTTGATTCCATTCAGGTTTCCAAAGTGAGATTAGATTATTTCATTTCTAATTTTCTTTTTGTGTTTTATTTTCTGGGTGTGTTGTTGATCATTTTGTGCATCCTTTTTAGGCATAGTTTTGGTTTGCCTGTCAATTGGTTGTAACAATTTTCTTATAACCGATCGAGTTGTACATTTGCATATTTTGCATATCTAATATAACAAGGAACACTTGGTTGAAGATTTATCCTCTAAAACTACCAGAGTTTCTATTGACAATTTTAGCAGGAATATTTACACATCGACTATGAATTATAAGAGTGCCATTCTAAGTTGATCAAATGGCATTAAGAACATAGTTATCAAAGGCGAGAGGCGCACTCGAGCAATCATTTAACATAAAGAGGCTTCACTAACATTCTAAAAGACTTGATAGACATCCTATATCACCAACCAAAAATCCTTTCAATTGTTTGATTCTAGTTGCTTTAAGCCATTATTATTGTTAGGAATCAAGCGGCGCAGCGGAACCAACACACGAGCACACACAAACGAATATCACGCAGAATAGAAAATAAACGACACAAGAATTTAACGTGGTTCGGTCGGTGTGACCTACGTCCACGGGCTGCAACTAGGGTTTTTTTTATCTGCTCAGTACGAAGATTACAAATACATGACATGAATATATATAGAGACAAATTAAGGTTAACAACTTAATAGACAAGAAAACTAAACATGGGCCCAAGCCCAAAGACTTCACAAACCCAACAATCTCCCACTTGAAGGCTTTGCGATAAATTCTAGCTCGCCATTCAACTACAAAGGTCTAGTAACTTCAGTAATCTTTAAACAAGTCTTCCAAGCCTTCAGTTTCTAAAGAACAAGCTAAGACTCCATCACATCTTCTAGTTGCAGCAGCCCCTCATCATCAAGTACCGGAAGGGCCAGTTGAAGCTCCCCCGAGCTCCAACTTAGTCGTGGCTAGTCCCGCCAACGAGTCATCCTCTATCTTAACCGATTTAGACATTACACCAGATTCAAAGATACACTGAGGATCACCATCACTCTCCAAATTCAGCAAACAATCACGAGGAGAGAATTTTTCAGTCGTAGTCTTTAAAACCCAACAGTTCTTTGTAACTGTACCCGGAACACGTCTCGTGCTCCCACTGTCACCGAATCCCCTGAATGGTTTAGACTTTCGAAATCGTTCACCTAACATCCCTTCTCCAGACTTCACGTTTGCAAAATGAACTCTCTTAGCACCAGTTTTAGCGAACCGGATTTTGTCGTGCTTAACCGGGACGGTCATACATCCCTCAGCAGGTACCTCAACCATATACAATGACCCACGCTTTATACCACGAGCAATAACCAGATTACCATTAATCACCTCCATTTACCACTACTAAACCTCACTTCCAGTCATTGTTCATCCAGCTGACCAACTGAAATCAGTTTCTTCTTCAGCCCAGGAATCACCCTGACATTCTTTAGGTTCCATGTAGTACCCAGTGAAGTAACCAGATCAATATCACCCATGCCCGTTACCTCAAGTATCTCGTCATTGGCTAATAGTACCTTTCCAAAATCACCATGTTTCAGATTCACCATCGTTTCCCCGTTGTCCATGGCGTGAAACGAAGCCCCTGAATCCACGACCCAAGAGTCCACATTGTTTTCCACATTGAGTATCAATGCATCATCATCAGAAACATCCCCAGCAGCAGTGTTTAATTCCTTCTTATTCGAACACTGACTCTTAACGTGTCCCACCTCATTGCAGCTCCAACACTTCACATTCTTCCTAGGTTTAGATGAACTCCTTCCCCGACTTCCACTGTTCCAGTTATTACCCCGACCCCTGCCAACATTTAGTAGTTCATTATTAGATGATTCACCCGAGTTCTTTCTTCTGACTTCTTCACCCATAATTAGATCTCGAATAGCATTCAGAGTGAAACCCTTGGTCCCCACAGAACTTGAAATTGCAGTCACAGTTCCAGACCAACTATCAGGCAGAGACGACAACAACAGTAGAGCCTGAACTTCATCATCAAACTTAATTCCAACAGACATAAGTCTTGTTAAGATTGAATTTAGATTGTTAATATGAGCAGTCATTGAGCTTCCTTCTTTTATCATTGTGTTCACCAGCTCCCGAATCAAGAATACCTTATTCGCAGCAGACGGTTTCTCATACATATTTGACAAAGCAATCATCATACCACGAGCCGTGGTTTCCTTAATGACGTTAAAAGCAACATTTTTCGTCAAAGCCAATGTAATAACCACACGAGCCTTCTTGTCCTTTGATTCCCAATCAGCTTGTTTTATTTCCTCAGATTTTTCTTCTAGTATCATATCCAAGTCCTTTTGACATAACAATGCTTCTATTTGCATTTTCCACCAACTAAAATCGGAAGCGTTAAGTTTTTCGATTACAACCTTACCTTCTTCAGCCATCTCAAATAGCAAACAAGAAGCAAATCGAAACAGTGAACAGACACAACAATAACACGGGCCTGAACTTGAGGCTGTTCTACTGAACACTGTCAATTAACCAATTTGCTCCTACAATAAACCTTGTAGACAAATCTAAACCTGAACGTACTTTTCTTTCACTAAACACGGTTCCTCCAAACAGTTGATAATAACCGATCAAAACAAATTGAAACTTGAAAACATAAAACCCTAACCTTTACCCGGCGATTCCAAGAGTTCTTCACCAAACCCTAATCAACAGCTTCAAAGAGTTTCAACTTGGTACTTAATTTCATCACAATCAATTGAACAATCACCACCTTTTTTTTGTTTCTTTGTTGTTCGACGCAATCACCAAAGAAAGAAAATATATAAAAAACAAAATAATCGTGTTTCTTTAATCCTTTCCTTGATCGAAAAAAAAATCACCCAAAAGAAATAGCACTCTAATTTGTTTTTCTTTCTTTTCTTGATTTTTTTTGGTAAAAGGAACCCCACAAAAAACAAAAAATAAAGGATCTTTATTTTTTTTCTTTTTACAGCACCAACACCAAAGTCTTTTTTTACTTTGATTAAATGGCACAAATTTCAAGAGGAAAAAGAAAACGAGATTTGAACTTTCCTTTTCTTTATTAATCGCAATCCCGCACAAGAAACCGAAAAACGACGATGACAATCTTTGAACAGACAAACCTTATGCCAATCTTCTTCCGTGCAATCCCGTGTGTTCAACGAGCCAAAGCTCTGATACCACTTATTAGGAATCAAGCAGCGCAGCGGAACCAACACATGAACACACACAAACGAATATCACGCAGAATAGAAAATAAACGACACAAGAATTTAACGTGGTTCGGTCGGTGTGACCTACGTCCACGGCTGCAACGAGGGTTTTCTTTATTTACTCAGTACATACATGACATGAATATATATATATAGAGACTAAATTAGGGTTAACAACTTAATAGACAAGAAAACTAAACATGAGCCCAAGCCCGCCTTCACAAACCCAACAATTATATGACCCCGGTACTCAACTTTTGCAATATATCTTCCAAAAAAAACTAGAACACACCTGCGCAATTAGCTTGAAGGTAACATTCATCAAGGCCCATAGTGAGTATCGTTTTGTGTGTTTTATCTATCATACATTTGAATTTGGTAATAACCTGATGTCGGATCCAACTTGGAGAATATCGTATATCATCATCCTAATGCATCAAGTAACTCTAATGAGGAAACGATTTTTCACTGTGGCCTAATTTATTTCCCGTAATCAATACAAAGACTTGATAACAAATGCTTGTTGTTCCAGTGGTTGCAAATCTTGTATCCCTAGTACCATGTTGTAATTGTCAAGGAACAATCAATACGATCATATGCCCTGCAAGATCCACTGATAATTTGGGCACATGATTTGCCCATGATAGTTGTGTTTTAATAGCAAGTCTTTCATCTGAAAAGTTCTGATTATCCACAAGTTTTAATAGCATGAATAATTCGAGTATGAATAATTCGTGACCATGTTTTTTGTTCAACTGTACATCGAAAGCTTGAAAATCTGACGGTTCCAAAATTTTTCTTCAGTGGCCAAAATGAGTCAGATCAGATCAGTTTGGGTCAAAATAAGTTACAATCAAAATATGTTAAATTGCTGCTCTATCATCATTGTTTCTTACATCTCTTGGTTGTCTTTTCTCTTTTCCTCCTAATAAATACTAGTTATGAAACAAGCAGCCAATTCAAAGTGGGTTTGGGATTCAAAATCAATCAAATTAATTGACACAACAAATTAGATCAGTAAAAAAAAAACCTTAGAACCAACAGATAGTTGTTTTTATCTAGTATCATCCCTCCAGCAACCAACTAAAACACTAAGATGACAATGTAGCCAACAGAGCTTTGGCCGGTGGGTACAGTGCCACCGCACCTCTCGTAACACTCGAATACTTCCTGTATATCACTTTCCTCTTCTCATCAGTCTTCGCCATCGTATGAAAAACCACCATCATCTTTGCACACTCCATCACCTGCGCCTCATCAAACCCCGTGTGCAGTTCAAGTGTCTCGTGCCAAACGGGACTCTTGTTCATCGTAGCGCGTGCAGCATACACCGCGCCTGCAGCCACCATTGAGGGACAGAACCTAATAATCTCATAATGCATCATTCCTAACTCTGCATAAAAGTACACCATATTCTCCATCTGCAAACATTCAACAACAGTTCACACATCAATATCATAACCATTATATGACAAATATAACAAAGGAAAACAGTTTTATCTTTTATGACACTTACGCTGGTCTCGGGTGAGGTGACCGAGGCTTTGATGAACCTCGTGAGGAACACATACGGTGTTGGGACGGTTAAGTTCCACTCTAATCTACCTAAAATCCTCTTCTCCATCACCAACACATGTTTATGTTCATAAGCGCGATCAGATATCTGAACGAAATCGTTGACTTCGGGAGCCCAAATTTCTTCATACTTAGAGGCGATAAGCATGCTACTCATTCCTACACACTGTAATTCTCTTCGGGCAACAGTTTCAGCAGCCAAGAATCTGTCAACAATGTTGATGGTTAGATACAGTGTCTCATTTGTAAGCTCGAACTTGTTGTGTACTTCAATCAGCCAATCGATCAGAATCGCACGCATTTTATCGTTGATTTCAGGTTGTGAGTTCATGTAATCATGAACTCTACTCTCATTCTGCAACAATCCACATCAAGAAGTTCAATAAAACTGTAAAATCAACCCAAATCAGAAACTTGTTGACAGAATTTACAGGTGCAATGCTACATTACCTCTACCAGTTTGTAGAACTTGTAGATGTCTTCAACATATTCAACTTCTGCAAGCTCATTGTCAACATCTCCAGCGTCTATATCGATGATGTTTTTTGGCTTCGGTTTGTAGTTCAGCCCACAGGCAGCTTTGCTCCGGGCAGTGAGTGTCGATGTGAGGGATGACTGAGGCTTTCTGTTACGGGAAGATGATGATTCAGCTTTCGGTTTCTCTTCTTCTGTATCAGGACTGATTTCGATTACAGTGGGTTTATGGGTCACTGGTGCTGGTTTGGGCTTGACAGTAGCTTTCTTCTTGGGCTGTTGCACCATTTTGTTGTTGTTTTCGATGTTCACTGCCAACGGTTTCTGCAAAACAGAATCAAGAATGTTAGATTTGATGAAAAACATATTATGTGACATTGATTGTGAGATTTGAAGAAATCTTTCAAACCTTTTTGTTTTCTGCAGCATCTTTT
Organism: Flaveria sonorensis; assembly: GCA_025506505.1. Taxonomy (NCBI): domain Eukaryota; kingdom Viridiplantae; phylum Streptophyta; class Magnoliopsida; order Asterales; family Asteraceae; genus Flaveria; species Flaveria sonorensis. The sequence continues at coordinate 51,981,105 of CM046434.1, forward strand.
TGTGCATTTGCAAGTAACTGTGCACAGAAGCTTCTGGTAACGGGGCGGGTGATTTCTGGCAGTGGTTTACCGTCTAGTGGCCTGAGAGTCACCAGGTTCCCGATGTCACCAAGTGCACGGCGGTTCTTGGGTTGTCCCGCCACCGCGATGTTGTTCTTCTGTTTCATAGCTCCAACTGCTTCACCTTTTGACAGTAAAGAATTAAAATCAGAGGCAAAGATATAATAATCTAACAGAAAAGATCTACGAGTTGAATCAAAGAACTTAAAATCAAAGCAAAAGAATCAAAATTGACAGATCTGATGATACAAAAAAACCCTAAAATAACTCAAAAACTTCAAAACCCTAAATTGAGATTCAGATTATCAAAACGGATCGAAAGTAATCAAGACCCACGAATCTAATAGCCCACAAGAACTAGATTTATGAGATTCAATCGAAAATAACCAAAAACGTCCAATTTGATGACGCAAAAGCCGTAAAATAATCATAAACGTCAAATCTGATGATACAAAACCCTAAAACAAGTCCGAAAACTTCAAAATCTGATATTCAGAATCAGATAATTAAAGCGAATCAAACGTAATCAAAACCCACAAACTAATAACCCCACAAGATGTAAATTAGGGAAAAGATAGATGAATACCTCTGTTTTGTTCTTGAAGAAGATGCCTTGAACCCATCTTAATCGATCGATGAAAATGTGAATTGAACAAAGAACAAAATTGATTACTCTCTCTGTAAATCGTAAAGTGATGAATATCGAAGGAGATGATGACCCTTTTTGAAGCCAATGAATTCACACGCTGAAGCCCTAACGGTCTTATTTCTAGCCGTTGGGTTATTCAAATTTACTGTTTTACAAATGCGCCCCTTGTAGTTTTTGGTATGACGATAAATGCCTTTCATTTTAAGATTTATGCAAATTTTACCGTTGTTTTTGCAATTTCCCATGTTTGATTCCCACTAACATTGCATAATTTGTGGGGAAAACTAAGATATATATTGTTTTACTTTGCTTCTAACCGTGTTCTATTTGTGCTTCATATGAATGTCATACTAGTATTTCATCCTACAAAGCATTGGAAACAACTACTAAAGAAAAATATTATGATATGGCTCAGGTTATCTAATTTAACACGAATTTAATAGTCTTATGTGACATGACCACTACATGTTGCTCCTATGTACGATCACAATTCTAATGGTTAAATCCGAGATGAGGAGAAGATGCCCAACTTGATCTAACCATGGTGATGATGGTGTGGCTTGAGCCAGAAGGCCTAAATTCTCATCCTCATCGATTGAATCTATATGCCTGTAACACATGCATTTAACAAAGTAACATACTTTTAACGAGCAAACATATCAATAAATAAATACAAAACAAAATTAATACTTATTTTAACAAGCTTAACACTAATTTAACATAAACAAAATGTACGCCGATTTTAAGAAAGTTATGACCTTTAGGCTTTAACAACAAATATCATACAACAATCAAAGAATAACTATGACCGAATGAATATCATACACAATTACCCAAAAAATTGCCTAAAGCTAAATTCATAAGATGTGATAGTTTCATAAGATAAGAATATTTGTGTAAATTTAGTCCAACTTTGACACCAATTTTCATATACAAATGTTATCTAGACTAAACATAAGTATATCTTTCGCCTAAAATGAAGCTCATAAGACATAGAAAGCTTTGAAGGTTAAACAACGATGTAAAATATGACTTATATATGACTTATAACTTGCTTGCTCAACGTCACATTACTTATGATACACCATTCGGTGTTCGCGACTTGCAAAAATAAATAAAGAGTAAATTACTATTTTGGCCCCTAGGGTTAGGGTCATTTAACCCTATCAACCCAAAAAGGAATCTTTTAACATATCAACCCCTGACGTTTCGTTTTTTTTAAAACTCTTTTGGCCCTTAACACTAACTCTGTTTACTTTTTTCTGTTAAGTGTAAGGGTATTTTGGTCATTTTCACCTTAAGGACTCTTTATGTGAATTTTAAAACTTTAGGGTTATTTATGCACATTCTTAAAATGACCATTCTACCCCTGTTAATAATAATTAATAATTAATTCATTGTCATCATCATCTTCTAACATCATCAAACACCGGTCATCATAACACTGCCGGTCACCGTCACACGCTGCCGGAACCACAACCTGACCCATCATCACCTTTCACCATCACCAACCACCATAGCCAACACCGACAGCCTGACCTGTCACCACCATTCACCATCCAACTACCATAGTCATCACTCAGATCTGCATAACCATCACCATCAAACCCAGATCTAATCACCACCACCATCATCATACCACCCTAACCACCGCTTGAACCACTGGTGACCACCATCACACCAGGGAGGAGAGAGAGAGATTATAGTGGCGGTGAAGAACGATGGTGGCGGCGATGGAAACTCATAAGAGATGTAGCACCAGCGGTGGTGGTGGTGGTGTGTGCTGTCGGTGCCGGCGGCGGCGAAGAATGGTGGTGGCGGAGATGTGTTGGTATGATGGTTGTGGAGATGGAGAAGGATGATGGTGATGGTGGATTACCTAGATCTAGAGGTCATGGTGTATGTGTATAAGAAGAGAGGTGCACCGGCGGCGGTGGTTTGCCGGCGGCAGCGTGCCGGCAATGCTTCAGTTTGTGTGGAGAAGGCGATGGGTAAGAGATGGGTGGGTTGGGTTTTGAAATATGTTATGGTGGTTGTATTTGTAATTTTAAAAATATGCATAAATAACCTTAAAACTTTAAAATTTACATAAATAGTCCTTAAGGTGAAAATGACCAAAATGTCCTTACACTTAACAGAAAAAAGTTAACAGAGTTAGTGTCAGGGGCCATAAGAGTTAAAAAACGAAACGTTAGGGGTTGATATATTAAAAGAGTCCTTTTTGGGCTAACAGGGTTAAATGCCCCTAACCCCAGGGATCAAAATAGTAATTTACTCATAAATAAATAATAATTTATGTTGAAAGAGCCTAATTCAAATCTGGACTAGAAGATTTAAATTTTATATTCTTGGAAGATAGTTAACATGGCTTCACTGGCTACTGCGTGTAGATTGGTTCTCACACCATTCTTGTAAGATGTCAATATCTTATTAAAGAGAAAATTACAAAAATAGTCGATATGGTTTGATTATATTATAAGTTTATCGCAAAGTAGTCGGTTAATAAAACCATATTTTTTGTTGCAAAATGGTCGTAGCAATTTGTCGCAAAGTTGTCTAAAAAGTTTTCCAACAAGCTTTTTTCGACCAAAACATTTTTGTCAAAAATGTTGTTTTCCATCTATTTTCTAACCTTTTTTTTCCAAAATCTGAAAGTTTTCTAGTAGTGTAAGTAGATAGATTCTATAGTCATTGTTGCTATTATCGTGTTCCTATGTTGTCTTTTTATAAAGCTATATATAGCCCATTTAATATAAATAAAGTAGTGAGATCATTTTTAATTTTTTTTATCTTTTGCAAATTATTTTCACATACATATGTTAGTGTGTGTTGTGTTTGTGTTTTCAAGGGGTCTAATAAGCATCACATTCTAGGAAAAAATGATTAGAAGTGATGAATAGGACCAATTGAAGTTCTTGCCAAGGAAGCAAGTAACGTTCCTATACTATCATCTATGAGTTATGTAACCGGAATTCAACTGGTAAGTGGTCATGAATTCCTACTGGTATGAATTAATCATATAAATGATTCCTCTTTAAGATATGATCATGTTTATGTGTAGTTGATTTGAATGATTCTTATAATCAATTGGTAGATATCATGACATTGGGAGGCGTTGATCAAGCATGTACTTGTCCAAAGGATTCTTACATAGACCAAAGTTGGTTAGGATCTTTAGTCTTGACAATGATAGTTTGCATAGATGACTATACCTATCACGGTGAGCTTTAGATCCCCTCCCTAATATGTTTTCCCCTGATTTTAGTGATATGTTTTATATGGACCAAAGTTGGAGTTGTTGGATTCAACGGATTTATATGGACCATCATGAACACATACTCCCAAGCCTATGTTTGATAGGTAATATTTAGTGACACTGGATCCATATTTCCTGTTTTACACGCAACCTAAGGTGAGTTTTAATGACCCCTCTTTTACGTATTTACTTTTTGGGGGAGAAACATGTAAATCAAACATTTTTGATTTAGTATTACTTTTAGATCACTTGTTCACTGTAACACAAACATATCACCAAAATCCTTATATATCGAACTGTTAGTAATGAGCTAGTGAGGTAATCTTGAGTAATACCACTTGGTTTGACAAACCCTACCCGCGTTAGTCATGATAACTCGACACCGAAGGTCGAACGGGTGTAATCTTGACCTACGTTTGCCATTGTTTGTGATAGACATAGTGAAAGGAAAATAACATCAAACGGTTAGCTTTGGTTTCAAAATGCTAAGTAACATGAACATAAGCGAGCTACCTATCGATATATATTGTTTACTTTACCTCTCGAACATTTCAAACACGTTATTTGTTTATTAAACCTGTGAACAACCAGTGTTTTAACATATTTAGCATATTTTCTCAAGTCGCAATCACAATTAAGGAGAAAGGTTGCATCTGGAGTATCATTTCTCATCAAACATTTCAAACATGTCTTTACTTTCATTACTTACTATATTTAGGAGCCTTTGTTTTACATATTGTTTACAATTAGGTTCTACACTTATTTACTCTTCCTTGGCTTATTTTTGAAACACTATTTTCTCATAATTGAATGAGTAAACCTTTTATTCAAATACATATGGTGGACGTTTAACATGACCACACTTCGATCCTGGTTTCTCACGCGCTTTAATGATGAGGGCCGCATGTAGAATTTGAGGGTGTGATGGAGAGTGTCGGGAAGGAAAGTGGGTTATTTGGTGGTGTTCAGCGATGACTAGAATCAGCTCTCTATTTCTATTCGTGGTGGAAAAGGTGACGGTGGCGGTGAGGCTTTAGTCGCTTACATCTCTGTCTCCCTGATCGTCACTATGGCGGTAGTGGTGGCGGTGGCGATGGTGGTGGACTCTATTGCTGCTCTGCCTCCCCTTTATGGTTTATGCTAGATATGGTTCGTGTTGGTGGTGGTGGTATGACCTCCTTTATTTCTCTTTCTTCTATGTGTCTCTCTAATACCCTTTTAGGGTTTTCAACCGGTGGTAGTTTTGGTCTACGAGTGCATGTCGGTTTTCAGTTTAGCGCCACCTCAACCACGATGGGAAGGTTCTTGTCCTCTATTGTTAATGGTAGCTAGTGCATGTCACCGCAAGCTTTTAACTCATTTTAACACTTTGAATTGGGTGCGACAACCATTTCCAGTGACTGCCTATGGAGGTGTCTGTGTTGCGGTGACATCCCCGTTAGAGAACCTATGAAATCCGTTATTTTTGGGTTTTTGTTTGAATGTTTCAGATCTAAACTATAATTTTTTTCAGTGATGATGAGGATGCCCTTTCCTAACAACCTATTACATATGTCTATTGCATTTGTTTTATTAGGCTTTTGTTGGTGACATTGCTTATCTTTGTTCGAAGATGATGAGGAAGGCCTCACCTAAAAGCTGACTAGATCTGGTTTTTATATTATTTAGGGATTTGTTTTGACAGTTTTAGATCGAAACCCTATTTCGGTTATGGGATGATGAGGATGCCTTGTAACATTAGACCCATTTTGAAAATCCGAACTCGAACCCATTTGGTTCGATGATGTAATCAAATTTATTATATAAATCATTTTATCCATTTTAGTATTCCAAACAAAAAATTGATGTAATTCAATCAATAAAAATATTTTTTTCTATAAATTATGATTTAATCATTTCTATTTATGGTTCAAACACAATCATTATGGTATTTATTATATTTAATTTAACTTCATAAGTCATAAAATGAATTTATAGAATTTATTTGTTGATTATGAGATTTTATCTATTCAATTAAAATAATTAAAATATGTAATTCAATTAAAAAGATTTTACAATATTTATAAAATTATAAAGAATTTATAAAACATAATTTGATTAATATAAAAGTAGGGTTTCGAAAGTTCAAGATGTGGATTGTAATTTTTAAAACTTGGTTTAGATTGTTTTCACATAAAATAATAATAATCATACTCCAGGGACTAAAAGGTAATTATTAAATTGATTTATAGGTTTAAACATAAAATGTTAACCTTTAAAATCTACAGGGACTAAATTGTAATTTCAGTTAAAAGAACCCAATGTTCTCTCCCCCATCGCCGACCACCCTTCCGGCTACTTTTCCGCCGAACACTGACGACCTTCTCACACCCATTTACTTGATTTCAATTCCAATTAACTGACCATACCTAATCACACATCAGATTCAAACTCGACAAATAAACTCTCGGTTATAACGCACTCAAATCGAAACCGAACCTCATTAATCATATCGATCGGTTACAGACCGAATCAAACTAACCGATCAACCAGAAATGCTACAATAATAAAATTTGATTTGATCACACAATCAATCTCACTCATAACAGACAAGTCATTCAACAATGCGAGTAGAAATGCTTGATTCAAACCGTTACTTGTTGGGCTCAAAGCAGACCGAATTCAAACTATAAAATAGAGGGGAAACATTCGATTTTATTACTTAGAACTATCTGAACCTCCAATTTTGTTCATAACACACACACCTCACATTTGGTCATCACCTTCATCTACAACTATGTCAACATTAACCTTTTGAGCATCCTAAAACATAATTGATTGAGGGCTATTGATCCTTATCATTCTTAAAAGCTTCGCCAATCATCAATTTGGATTAACAACATCATCATTCAAATCGATTTCTCAATCAGTCGCGACCTTGTTTTATCTTAATGCATCGGATCGACTACGATCTAGGTAATTAAATCCTCACACACATTCAATTTCACTTGGGGGATTAAAAGCCCCAATGTTGATTTCATTAACAAAATCATTTTGAGCTTCAATTTGATCCAGATCGATCTAGGGTTCTTGTAATATTTGAGGATTTCTTAATTACCATTTTTAACAATAAATTTGGGTATCTAAACAGACTTGGGCCTTTAGCCCACTAGTAACACGTATCACATATACACATGGTCTCCTATATTTTTTAAACTCAATTGTTTTCCATTTTTAAATTACAAAAAGTTGTTATTATATTATGATGTTAATAAAAAAATTATATTGCTAACTAAAACCATTTTAGAAATTATAATTAAATTTTTGAAAATTTTAAAAGTTATAACTTTTCATTTTATTATCTTTTAAAGAATAAAGATGTTATAAAATTATTATCTTATAAGACTTAAAATTGTATAAAAATTATTTTGTTAATCATATTTATTCTAAAAATATTTATCTAATTTATTGAAAATTTTAATCATATAACTTTCCTATTTTTCTTTATTCAAAGGTTTAACAATATAAAACCATTATAAAAATTATTTAAAATTAAAAAAAAAACTTTATAAAATGATTTATAAATCCAACCTAGATTATTTCAAATTATTTTGCAAGTCATTTAAATAATTTAATTAATTACTTTTGACCAAGTTTTAAATAATTAATTATTAAATTAATTATTTCATTTTCTTACTTTAATACTCAACCGTTACTTAATCAATTTATAAATTAAATATTTAAGTAATATTAAATTTTACAAATGAATCACTATCATTTTCAATCCTAATTACTTAATAATATTATTCTATTTTATTTAATCAAGTTATTACATTATTTTATTTTAACTATTTTTGTTAAACCCAAATCCCAAATTGAAAACCTAATTCAAATATAGTCCTTAAATTATACTATTATTCTAATCATAAGACACCTTTCCTTAGGTTAAAACCATGATGAAACCATTAATGTTTAATCTAGCATTATTGTTTTTCAAAACGTATTCAATTATCAATGTCAGTATTCATATCCCTTTTTATGTGTTTTATATTTTAGAAAAATCATATGATTTAATATTTAATCATTAATATTTATTGCTATGCTATTTTAAAATTCAATTCAAGACCATGCTATGTTATTACTTGTAATTATGTGTGCATAGTTAGATAAACTAGACTAGAACACAATTATTAATTCATTCAATCACGGTAGCAATGATGGATCTATTGGTTTGATAAACCCATCCCACTTGTTTATTCGCGTGGTGATTGAAACCAGAATCATATATTCTATAAGGCTTCGTCTGTGGACCGAGTCAATTCAGTCATGAGGTTTGATTGTGTTGGTTTGCCTTTTATGTTATACTATTGCATTATAAATCTTGATATTGTCATGTGAATTGAATTGTTTTCAATTAATTTTAATCAATCTATATATGTATGCAAACCTGTGTTTACTCACCGGCTAATTTATTAGTTGACTTGTTATTTTTTACATGATTTCAGGAATGCTGATTAGTGGATTTTAATATGGACATTTAGGACTTGAACTTAGTCAAAAATAAAGTCAATCTCATTATGTTTATTTAATTTTCTATTTTCTTGTAATGTATTATTTGATAAGTATTATTCAATGAAAATGACATTTAATATTATTTCAATGCAATTATTACCATGTGCTATGAGCAATCGATTCACATTCGTCCGCCCCGATGATTCCGGCGTGATCGGGGTGTGACATGCCTCATCTGAGAACCCGTTTGTCTATCTATATATGTTGTTATTTTGCTATTTTGGGTTATATTGAATGCTTGGTCTGTGATGATTTGTTCGATGGTGGTGTTTTGTTGCGTTTACGCTGTATGTATATTATTTGGTGTTTTGTTTTGAATGTTTCAGCTCTAAACATTGTTTCTGTTCAATGATGATGAGGGCCTCATTTGAGAACCCATTGGTATGTCTATGCTTTATGTTTGGTGATGAAGTGTTCCGATGGTATTGTTTTAGTTTGAATGCGTTCGGTGATGACGAGGGTGACCTCATCTGCTATTTGGAATTTCTTTGACGAGGGCGACCTCATCTGCTATTTGGATTTCTTTCACTTGTCCTTTTAAGTATAGAATAATTTGTCTGATTTAAACCCTTATTTTAAGGTGATGTTGAGATTGTTACTATGATATGATGGTGATAACTATTTATATGGGAACATAACCAGTTTGATAGGTGATGATGATGTAGTAGCATTTCTTTTCAAGCCTTCCACATTGAAGTATGCAATCTAAATGGATACAATTGCAGTTAACGGAATTGATTCCCGTCGCGAAGCGTAGTCTGAATCCAACTAGTTTATTTAACAAACTTTTTAATTGCTCCAGATTACCAAAAGTTGTTGACTTATGAATTTTGATCTTCTAAAACATAATGTAAATATTGCAATAATTAAGTAAAGACACTGGATCATTTCTACACTAGTAACATTAAATTAAAATAAGAGACATTCAATTATTTATTCATCAAGGGTATTACATCCAAATCAAAACAATGTTCACAATAAATTGACACATGCAAGTACATGCGTTTATGAATTAAACAACCACAATTACCTAATGAGAACCATACACCCTCGATTGTATGTTCAACAAATTATTCTACATGTTTTTAACTTACATCCAGTCTATTGAAATGAAATTGATTACAATCCGAAAATAACAGTGGTTGGACCAGACCCTCGGGTGTACTAGAACAGACCTTGTTTCCTAGGCCTAAAGAGGTACTTAGAATCATATGTTAAGCGAATTACATCAGTGTAAAGATGATATTGCAACATCATGTATAGGAAGACTGGCATGCATGCTAACACCAAAATAAGGTTAGGTATCCATTGCATTTCATTCTGATATAACGTGAAGAAGCTGACGCTAAAAGCAAACATCATGGCTGCTACAGAGAACAAAAGACTTGATATGCCTACCCACAACTTTTGCGGTAATGATTCCAGAAAATCTTGTTCCGCAAAACGTGATGTGATGATAGATAAGAAAATGAGTATGGAGGTTGATGATAACATCAGAGAAACGGCATCTGCCATTAGAAAGAGAATGAAACTTTGTTTTTTATAGAAGATAGGATGCCATTGTTTTGATTATATCCACCAGGAATTGTAATGGCTGCCGCAAATGTTACCGTGGCAATAAGGGCTGCAACAACCACACCATAATTAATCGCGTCTTTCATCCAACGCTCACCTTCTTTAACAAGCTCTTCGTGTTCCCTTGTGAATAACTTATGTGGTGTTAGACCTTCTTTGTTCTTCTGTTCTCGATATATGAAGGGGATCATACGCTTTACTTCCTATAAAACAAACAAATTAAATAGAAAATTTATAGATTATTTTCTTGCAACGCTATTATCACTATGAAAGAAAAAGGATGTAATAAGAACTTGGAGAGATGTATATGTACCAGGAACCATAATAATTCTCTTTGCATCTCTAAAGGGGGGGCTCCTAACACATTCACAGGTTGTTCTTTCTCAGTACTCTTTGCAGCTAAGTGTAAAATATTGTTCCCATCGTCATCCTTGAGAGCAATTATCAAATCCTTAATTGCACCTATTTCATGCAATAGGTTGTAGATACCCACGTGACGCTTTTTGACGGCAATGTGAAATACAGTTTGATTTTTATCATTTGTCTTCAACATCAGATCTGGATATTGACGTATGAGCTCAACTAGAAAATTCATATTCCCTAATTCTGCGGCAATAAAAAGTACCTGAAAACTCTTTTGCTCATCCAAATTATGCGAACCTATGAGCATTTCATAAATTTCTTCCCTAGGCGCTTTAGCAATATCTTCCAAAATGATTTTTAATAGTTGCATTGCTTTACTTTCCTTTTCATTAGTTCCCGTCCTTAAACCAATTAATGCCGAAACTAAAAAAAACCAACCAAAAAAATGTCAAAATTATATATTAGTGACATGATATTAACGCAAATAACTTTATATACTTATTTTTTTAAAAGTTATGCCATAATATCTAGAATCTTGAATACAATATTACCTAAAGTGTCTATTTAAAAACTAACATTTGACATAAAATGTAGACCAAAACATCCAAAAGAAAAAGATAAGAGAGAGAGACTGAGAGTATATAGTTGAACGGATGTACGTATCTGTTTATAGGTTTGTGTCTACAGATTAAGTTTTAACAAAGAGTAGAGATGTTTACTTGAAATAATGCAATCAAAAATGACATTTGGTTTTCTTTCATAGAACGCCTCAGGCTTTCGAGCTAGTATTCCAAGTACACTCCCACTTCTAAGTTGTGGATAACTTCTCACTATCTTCTGGGCGACATCTACAATCAATTCGTGTTGGACAAATCGAGTTTCAACAATAAATTTAAGCAGAACTATAAAACATAAAGATCGCTTGTTGTAGTGTGTTACCGAACATATCAGTCTCCACACATTTCTCAAGAAGCCAACCACGATTCTCAGAATTCCAACCATCACCGCGCAAGTTGTTTGATCTTTCATAAAGATACCTCAACACTTCATAGTTACCAAACAAGGCAGCCATACACAATGGCATCACTTGTCCCCCATCAAGAGTTTTATTCAACATAATCCGAACTGTTTCAATGTTTCCAGATGCAGCTGCTAAACATAGGGCGGTGTAGGAGTTGTCATTCACAAGTTCCAAACCTGCGCTTTCCATCCTATCCACCAAATTTTTCACAAACATCTCCACATGTCCGCTACCTTTTACAGATGCCGCCAAGTGTAGTGCTGTCTCCCCATTTCCAGTGATGCTATACCTTAATAACTCCGGGTTCTTATTAAGACTGGCTTCGGCAGCTTCCCATTCACATTTAACAGATGCCTTAAATAAGGGGGCACCGATTTTGGTGTAAACTTCTCCAGGTCCTTCAATGCAGTTACAATGCAAATAGTCAATTAATCATTACTATATCTGGTGCATATGAGCTACCACAACTATATCTAGTGCATAGGAGCTACCATCTGAAAAAGTTTGGTTTATAAAAAGTATTTGAATTTTGTTACAAATGGCCCTTTAAAGGTAACGCGCCATGAGATTTGACATAACATGCCCAAATGGTCATTATACTTGCAAAGGGCGGTCTGACATTAGAATGTCAATAGTGTGGGTAACCGGATATAGCGTGTAGGGATTGATCTTCATGGGTTAAGTTACAGGTTATGGGTTTCTAGAAAGATCATTTAGTCACACGTTTTATGTTTTTAGTACGTCATGACTAGTTAGCAATTAGTAGTAGGCAATAGATCAGGGATAGCGGAGTAGTGCTATTTGTTTTTAAGAGTAAGATTCTTGAAATGAATTATTGGGGCTGGGCCAACGTAGCGCCCCCAAAACTAAATGTGGTGTAAAATAGCATTAAACAGAAATTACCCTCGATTAAAGATCGATCTGCTTTTAATTGTCTTGTGTTGCCATACGAAGGAACTGGAATGCGAATTTCGTGCTGCTCCCAGCCTAAGGATTTAGACTTGGATGTTGAGGCTAATTGAGCACCTGCTGGGACTGTTACGTTCATCATCTGCAGAATAATATAGAAAATGGTTAATTAGTTAAGCCTAATGGCTTGATATCATGACTATGCTAGAGCTGATAGTGATGATACCTCAGCTCTGCATCAAATTGATTCAAATTAATGTTTGAAAGAATGAAATCAGAAAGGGCTTGATTTGAAGTTTTGAGCATGCATCTCATCATTTATTATATACAATCTACGATCTAACTCTCTTATGTAAACGTCAACGTCTCCCGAAATTTAAAAGTATATTGGTAATTATTAATTGCTCTGTTATTGATAATTAAAAGAGTAGTTAGACTATTTTTTAAGCGTCACATCTGTATCACTGTATGCACGTTGACAGTGCAACTAATGGTAGTGACTAATTAGATTTTTTTTTTTTTTTTTTTTTTTCAATGATCATCGGCTTATGTGGTTAAGATGGGATACTAAAGGCTTTGAGATGTTTTGAGTTTAAGTCTGGTGACAAAAATAGAGGGTCCCAAGTTGGGTAAGAATGTTTTCTCACATAAAATGAGTTTTCTTTTGAAATTGATTCGGAGACATACAGTCTAATGCCTCAAGATCCCGTAATCGAGTAATAGAGATAATTGGGTGGGCTGTTGACCCGTCGGTGATCCAAATAACCATTCAAAAAAAGACAGATTTTTTTTATAAACAACTAATCCATACCCTCTAAACTTACTCTTAAATTTACACTAATGTTTATAATAAAATTAGAACCCTCAAACACTTAAAATTAAACGCCTTAGTTTGTATATTTTCTAGGATTAACGCATCACAACTTACATACAGTATTTGAATTTTGTTGTGTTAAACCAGACTTGAATTCTCAAAGTAATCAACCTTAAAGTCAACAACCTAGGTTAATTAATAAAAAATTGCAAGTGGTTTCGTGCTTATTGAAAACAGTAGATTAACGTCTTCTAACAGCTAAGATCGATTACTAAAATTATACATAGGAACCAGTAATTAATGATGTTTGATAACGATTCAGATTTTTGAAATACCTATATTGTTAACTAGCTTTAGTAAAATTATGTATTATACGGGTTAAATAAATAAAATTAAATACAATAAACTTTTACTTAATTACAAAATGATATTTTAAGATAAGATATGATTTAAATTATATAGGAATAAAAACTATAAGTAATAAAACAATGATATCAAATTTTTATTTTTTTTTAAAGAAAAATCAAACATTCTTTTTAAAAAAATGTCATTTTTATGAATATCCTTACTATAATTCTCATTTTTAATTTTTTTGGTTTATAAAAATTTATTTTAAAAAAAAACTAAATTTAAAATATTTCATATTTTTAAATAAGTTTGATGTTTAAAAAAAATATTTTATGAAAATTTGTTTCTTTAGGTATAACATTGATAAACATATATCTTTTTTATATTAGAAAACCATTTTTAATTTAAAAAAGACTTAAATTATATTATTTGTAATTAAGGTGAACGGGAAAATTTTTGTGAGAATGAATATGGTATCGTTACGTGTCCTTCATAATTATTTTTTATTAGAGTAGATGGATAGAGAAGGTGCTTACTAATATACACTATCTCTCCAATCCTTTTTGAAAATATATAGTTAATACTATAAGATGAAAGAATGAATAATATTTTCAATATATTTATTATATTATATAGAGTTCACAATACAAACTTTAAAAACTTAACTGGGTTCAAGTTCATACTAATAATCCTAATAGTAATAATATAGTTTAATACTCCCCAATAGTTGTAGTAGAAGTAACCGTACATTAAGATTGAAAAACAAAAATAAACATAAAACCAAAAATAAAAAGATAAACATGCTTCGGTCGACTCGAATATCCAAACTTTTGCCAACAAATTAATATTATGTTTGATGTTGTTATTTATTTTTTGGTTGATTGTGTCATCTATAGTTCACTTGATAGTTCATTGGTTCTTGACTCCCAGAATGATAAGTCTATAACTAGCACTCGTAGTCGTTGGCGACGTGTCAAGTCTAGTAGGCAACAGTCTTTTGGATCCGTAGATTAAAAGATGAAATCTGTAGATCTAAAAAGGAAAAAGAAAGCAAGGGCATTGACTGTGGTCAAGCAGCGATCTCTTGGGTCCGTAAATCAAGAGATAAGATCCGTAGATCCAAAAAGGAAAAAATCTAATCAAACCGTAAATTGAGATCGGTTGTCATGGACCGTAGTCCTTAGTGTGGCTAAAATACCGGAAAATAATGACCGCTGCAATTTAGGAGCCATGTTCTAGAAAATAACCAAGAGAATGATTCATGAATGAACCAAGAGAATGTATATTATGTTTGAATCTTTAACCGATTGAGAAGCTTTATTCAACGAAGAATAGAAAATAGAGAAGAAACGTATCATAAAATGAAAGTGGGACATGGCTATGGTGGCGGCACACCGCGCTGTCTAAGGTTTGAACTCGATGGCGACAGCTATGGTTTTTTATATTTTTATGGTGGTGCAACAGAGAGGAAAAGGGTAACCAGGACCTTAACCATAAGGTTCTGACACATTATAAGATGAAATAATGAATGAATATTATTGATATATTTGGTTACATTATATAGATTTTGCAATGAAAACTTAAAAAACTTAACTAGGTCTGTGGGTTCATACTAATAATAATAATAAAAATAATAATAATAACAGTAATAATAACAACAGTAATAATAATAATAATAATAATAATAATAATATAATAATAATAATAATAATAATAATAATAATATAATAATAGTAATAATGATAACAGTAATTCCTTTGAGTTGGCTTATTAGCAAACTTAGATAGCCTCATGATTTCATCATTGATCTTTTGCTTATAATCTTCTTCTTTCAGACTATCTTCAAAATCTGATAATGTATTTATTTTTAGATTTTTCAAAATATTAATTGAATCATTAATGTTTGCATTAAATTTTCTTCAGATTTTGTTCTGAAATCTGTTACCTTAGGAGGTAATTGAATGCTAGACTAGCAGACATAGAGCTTGCAGACGACTATTTTCATATAAATGGTTTAATAAACAACAAAATTATTCAAATCTTTATTTAATAATATTGGAGAACAACTCCAGGATATTTCTAAGAAAATAGATAAAATATTATGCCATTTAAAAGAAAAACAAAGTATCATAATAAATGATCAGATAAAAAATAAAGAGTCTATGCTACTCCTAGCATTCAATTACCTCCTAAGGTAACAGATTTCAGAACAAAATCTGAAGAAAATTTAATGCAAACATTAAATGATTCAATTAATATTTTGAAAAATCTAAAAATAAATACATTATCAGATTTGAAGATAGTCTAAAAGAAGAAGATTATAAGCAAAAGATCAATGATGAAATCATGAGGCTATCTAAGTTTGTTAATAAGCCAACTCAAAGGATGTATTACTATCCTAGGCCTACTCCACAGGATGTTCTAATAGAAGAACAGGAATACGTAATTAGTAATTCGTATAGTGGAAAAATGATCTATGAATGGAACATAGATGGTCAAACAGAAGGACAGATTTATAATACTGTCCATAGGATGCTTATGTATAGCACTATTTGTCAAAATAATAAGAATACAATTAAGACAATAGCTCAGATGATTATATCAGGTTTTACAGGCCAACTTAAAGGTTGGTGGGATAATTATCTATCAGAATCAGATAGACAGGAGATCCTCAATAGTACAAAAGAGGACAATGGTGTTGTTGAAAACAACTCAGTTTATACTTTAATAGTTAATATCATAGAACACTTTACAGGCAGATGGTCTGATAATTCAGAGAATATTAGGACTCTTCTACAAAATCTTAAGTGTAGAACCCTAACATCTTTTAGGTGGTATAAAGATACTTTCCTAAGTAGAGTAATGGAACTCTCTGAGTCTAATAGCTCACATTGGAAGTCAAAATTCATAGATGGTCTTCCATATTTATTTGCAGAAAGAGTTAGGAATAACCTAAGAAAAGGTGGGATAAGTATAAATTATGATGATTATACTTACGACAAGTTAATAGGAACTTGTATCCAAGAAGGTTTAAATTTATGCAATGAAATTAAGTTAAACCAACAATTAAAAAACATTCTTTAAATGAAAAGAAACAATTAGGTGAATTCTGTAGTCAATTTGGTATAGAAGGAACCTCAAATAATTCTAAGAAAATTAAAAAATCAAACCCTTACCAACATCAAAAAAGAAAAAAGAAAAGGGAAGATAGAAAAAATAAAAGAATTCAAAAATACGAGGAAAATAAACCTTCGTATAAAACAGATAGGTCAAAATTAATTTGTAAGAAATGTGGAAAAATAGGTCACACAGCAAAAACTTGCTGGGTTAGAAAAAAGCTTAATAAGCTAGAAGAAGAAGATTTAAAAAATCAAATCTCAAAAATACTTTTAGAATCAGATACTGAATCTGATCAATCTTCTAATAAAGATTTAAATATTTTAGAAAATGAAGATCCATATCTTCCTCTGAAGAAGAAAACTGTTGTAAAAACAACTGTTGTAATAATACTTCAGAAGAAGAAGAAGAGAAAATATTTATAAAATAATTTCACAGTTCCAAAATATGGAAATAAACGTATTAACAAGTGAACTAATTGAATTGTTAAAAGTGGTAGATGATCCACAAATTAAAGAGAAGATAATCTCTTCATTTATGGGAAGACAAGAAGAAGGTACTTCTTGTTCAAATTCTAAAGAATCAAAACCATTTTCTTTGGCAGAATTAAAAATCCAATTAAACCAAAGAAATAAAGATAAAAAAAACCTGTTGATATACAACAATTAAAGAAAGAAATTGATAATTTAAAATCAGAAGCAAAAATTTTACAACAGAGTAATAAAGAATTAGATAATAGGATAATAAGTCTAGAAAAAAATAAATTAAATATACAACCAATAGAAGAATCAGAATTATATCTGAAAAATATAAGAGAAATAATTACTTCTCAAAAATGGCATGGAAAAATTAAATTACTAATAGGTAATGATTTCTTAATAGAAGTAGTTGCACTCTTTGATAGCGGTGCAGATTTAAATTGTATATAGGAAGGATTAATTCCTACAAAGTATTATTATAAAACTACTCATACTCTCAGTCATGCTGGGAAAGGAAAATTAGAGGTAAATTATAAAATCCCTCAAGCTTTTATTTGTCAAACTAATATTTGTATTAGTACAAGTTTTTGTACTAGTAAAAAATCTCGATAACCAAGTTATACTTGGAAGCCCTTTCTTTGACAAAATATTTCCTTTAAAAAATATAGACCGTACTGGAATAACTGGTACGTATGAAGGAAAAGAAATTATTTTTAAATTCATTTCTAATCCAATATCAAGAACATTAAACAATTTAAAAGAAGAATTGCTAAGAGCAAAGATAAATCAAATTGATTTTTTGAAAAAAAAAAATATTTTCTTTAAATATCCAAGAGAGATTAGATAATCCGAAATTACAAGAAAAAATTAAACTTATAGAACACCAATTCAGTTTACAAATATGTAATGATCATCCCAATGCTTTCTGGGACAGAAAGAAACATATGTTTCACTTTCATATGAAAAGATTTTAATGAAAGACAAATTCCGACCAAGGCTAGACCTTGTCAAATGAATTCCGAATATATGGAATTATGTAAACAAGAGATAAAATCTCTTTTAAACAAGAATTTAATTAGAAATTCAAAGTCTCCACGGTCATGTACTGCCTTTTATGTTAATAAACATTCCGAACAGGAAAGAGGTATACCAAGACTGGTTATTAATTATAAACCACTAAATAAGGTTTTAAAATGGATTAGGTATCCTATACCTAACAAAAAGGATTTATTAGATAAATTATACGAATCAAACATATTCTCTAAATTTGATTTAAAGTCAGGATACTGGCAAATACAAATTGAAGAAAAGACAGGTATAAAACTGCTTTTACAGTACCTGTTAGGCATTACGAATGGAATGTTATGCCATTTGGATTAAAAATGCCCCTTCAGAATTCCAAAATATCATGAATGACATTTTCATTCCTTATAGTGAATTTATTATTGTGTATATTGATGATATCCTTGTATTTTCAAAGGATATTGAAACTCATTTTAAACATTTAGAAATATTTAAAAACATAATTTTAAAAAATGGTTTAGTTATATCTAGACCAAAAATATCTCTTTTCCAGACTAAAGTCAGATTTTTAGGACATAATATTAATCAAAGAAATATAATTCCAATCAACAGAAGTATTGAATTTGGTTCGAAATTTCCGGATGAAATTCTGGATAAAACCCAATTACAAAGATTTCTTGGAAGTCTAAATTACATTCTTCCTTATTATAAAAATTTAGCTGAAGATACTGCTTTATTGTACGATAGGCTAAGGAAGAATCTTAAGCCATGGTCTATCGATCATACTAAAGCAGTACAAAAGATTAAGCAAAAGGTTCAAAACCTTCCTTGCTTAACCATAACAAACCCAGAATGGGAAAAAATTATTGAAACTGATGCCTCAGATATAGGCTATGGGGGTATATTAAAACAAATATCTCCAACTAATAAACAAGAATATCTTGTTAGGTTTTATTCTGGAAAATGGAATGAAAGCTAGGAGAATTATGCAACTGTTGCAAAAGAGATTCTTGCAATAGTTAAATGTGTTTTAAAATTTCAAGATGATTTATTTAATAAGATATTCATAATTAAAACTGACTGCAATGCAGCTAAATACATGTTTAGTAAAGATTTCAAACATGATGTTTCTAAGCAGATGTTTGCCAGATGGCAATCACATCTAGCACCTTTTGATTTTGAAATAATTTATAAAATAGGAACTGACAATAGTCTTCCTGATTTTCTTACCAGGGAATATTTAAATTAAGGAGTCATTCAAGAGGAATTATGCGTATGGCGATATTTGAAATTATTGAAAAAAACAATTAATATTCAGATCCAATTGATAGGATTATATGATAATATTCAAGAAATAAAAGAAACTCCATTTATATCGGATAAAGCTAAAGATTATGCTATTAAACAAATTGAATATGGAATACGATCTTTAAATAAACAACTTAAAGATTTAAAATATAAAGAAATAATATTTTCTTGTGGATAAATAATCTTTATGTTTAAGTTTTCAGGAATGATCCCCCGAGAAAGGGGGAGAGGTCGTGGAAGATCTTCCTCTTATAGAGGAAGAGGAACAGAAAATATTATCCATCAAATGGGTAATAAGAAGCTTATAGCTATGGATAATGCATCATATGCATCATCCTCCTCAAAACCACAATTGGATGAAAAAACTTTTAAAGAGTTTTTAGCTTATAAAGCATCACAGGGACATATCTCTGAAGAAACAGCATCATATGCACAAACCACTATAAATGATATTGAAGATGAAGGATGGATTAATAATCCAAAAAAGGATGTTATACTCCTTTTAGATCAAAAAGATAAAAAATGGAATGATCAGCCTTGGTTTATAATCAAGAGATATTTTGATTCGGGATTCTATCCCTCTGAGACATATAAGTCCAGAACATACTATGAGGAACTCCTCAAAGCAGAATTCTGCGAAATTACTCATTATATGGG
This sequence comes from Flaveria sonorensis, assembly GCA_025506505.1. Taxonomy (NCBI): domain Eukaryota; kingdom Viridiplantae; phylum Streptophyta; class Magnoliopsida; order Asterales; family Asteraceae; genus Flaveria; species Flaveria sonorensis. The sequence continues at coordinate 52,001,235 of CM046434.1, forward strand.
TAGCAATAAAATTATAAGTTTCAGTAAAATAGTAGTTAAAGAGATCATATCTGTTGAAAATTGGGGGATATCTCTTTTAAAAGACAGGGAAATTTTGCACCCTGAAACTAGAACTCCCATTAGATATAACTATTGGGATTATATAAATGCTTTTAATAAAGTATTTCTGATTGATAATCAGAACCACAAACATTCATGGTTTATAAAAATCTGTTCAAAAGTATATGAATCGGATATTCCGGTTTGGTTTCATAAATGGTGGCAGTCATACGGTCCATCTATTGAAATCTTTATGGGAGAATCCCAAGTATTTAAAACCTTATATTCTTAGTGGGTGGAATTATCACCTGTTTTAATAGAAGTCCAACATAAGAACAATGTTATTAAGGGAATGGCCTCACTACACTATTTTGTTCAATTTAGTATCCCATGGATATGGAAATGGACTCCAGAAACTGGTTATACCAGTGAAAATATCTTCTGTATCAGAAGAACTTATAAAACAAAATTCTGAAAACAAATGATGAAGAAGGAAAATGGCAAAATTAAATGCCAGGACACTTTGGATCAAATTCAGCAGACAATAGAGATTTATAATCAGCAACAACAAATTAAACAACAAAGAGAAGCTCCTAGCCCTTTTCAACACATTGTTAGAAAACTAAAGATGAAGAAAGGCACTGATAATATCAGTGAGGAAGAAATAATGCAACAATATATTGCAGAAATTAAAAAGGACATAGCCAAGAATTTCAGGAAGGAAGAGGCTTCTTCGAGCTCAAGAATGTCTGAATCAGACTCTTCTCAGATAGGAGAAGACACTCAATTATTGCAAGACAGCCAAGAAGATGAACCCTTGGACGATGAATCCTATGAGCAAATGATAACAGAATTGGATAAAGAATTCGCACCAGCAAAATCGGCTGGAAAGTCAAAAGTTAAATCAAAACAGTAGGCCCCACAAGAAAGAAAAGAAGGGATCAATAATTCACTTCCATAATTGGCCGACAAACAATTTTGTTAGTATATTACATTATTGTAGCTTTTACTGTTTACTTTTTGACTTGTAATACAAAACACGTCATACGTAATTATGTGACATCTGGTACGTCATACGTAATACATCTGGTAATTTTCCTTTACCAAACTCCGTTTGTTCCGTTAAGTCTTGCATACACGTGTCGTGCACACACACTAGTTGTCGTTGAACGTTGGTGACTTAACAATAATTAGTAATGTTAAATTGATGATAATTAAGTTAACAATGTGATTATTAAGTTATGCTTATGTGATTTAAATGTTAACTGTAATTTTATCGCGTAACGTGGAAACGTGTGTATTTACTTTGTAAATTTTGTAGCTTGTAAAGATAATACATATAATGCTACTACTAGTTTATATGTTTATTATTCTAGTTAAAAACATTTTAAAGGAGTGTGTAAAAGCTTAATTTTTTATAAAATACAAATTATAAGGGTTAAAAGGGTAATTATGGATTATTAAATAAAATAAAAATCAAAACTCTAACCTTAATCACCCTTTCGGCCGCGACACCTTCAAACACACACACACACTTCGGTTTCATCAAGAACAAGCAATTCCATTCGATTTTGGACCGATTTCAAGCATCACAACAAGTTAGAATCATCAATTGCAAGCCATTACACGTTTAAAGGTTAGATTTTTACATGTTTTTGATGGTTTTTTTTTTCATGGTGGCCGAACCCTAGTTCGAAAATCTGCAATTGAATGTTAATTCTTGGTTGTTTGGTGATGTTATGATGTTAGTTAGGTTGTATTGATGCTAGTTAACGTTGATTATGCAAGAAAGTTTGGATTTTGGTGTTTGTTCATATGATCATCTTGGCCGAGAGTTTGAGGCGATGTGGATCAAATTGGATGTTGAATGTTGGTTGTTTGATGTTGTTATTATGTTAGTTGGATTGTATATATGCTAGTTAACGTCGATTTTGCAAGAAAGCTATGATTTTGATACGTTGTTCGTAGGTTAATAATAGTAACTTTATTTTGCATGAATTGATGATTGGATGATGTATGTATGTTATGGATGTGTTTGTGATGATGATTAGATGCTAAGTTGATGTTATGAACAATTTAAAATCAAGAAGATGTCATATAGTTCATACATTGCTAAAATAGTAACTTTTGGTGTTGAATGTTGATGAATCATGATGATTAGGTGTTGTTGATCATGTTTAGATGTTGTCATGGACTTGAATTGGTATATAATTGATGAATTCATGAATGTAGTGTGAGTTTGATGAATTTGGGATGAACTTTCCCAAAAGGGAACTTTAATTGTGCAAATCCTTGAATTGGATGATTTGAGCATGTTTGGGATATTAGGACCATGCTAGTGTGTTCATGGATGGTTTCTAAGGTGGTTAAATGTGTTGTTTAGGTTATATGGATGTTGATTTGGTTTGTTACCTGCTTTGGCCTGTTGTGATTCGCATGACTTGTGTGATATCTAGTTGTATGATGATCTAGGTAGTACATGTGGTTAATGAAGTGCTATATGTAATCAAGTTGTATGTGAACATGTATGACATGCTGTTGTGTTAGTATTAACGAGTTATCACCTATAATGTCACCAACGGGTCAAACGGGTCAACTGGGTCAAATGTGTCTTGTCTTTCTTAAACCTTGAGTTCCTTGGTTTGTAGAGCACTTAGAGTTTCATGTTTATTTTGTGTACACGTGCTTATGTACTCTTGTATTCTAGGTGACCTTTGAAGGTTGTCTTTCCCTCTTTCTATCAAGTTAAGCTCTAAGTTAATTCTTGCGCGCATCAGGTGAGTTCTTGCCCCACTCATTTTACATAATCTCTTTTGGGGGAGATAGCATACTGTTGATCACAAACGCTTTTATATATGAGTGTGTATAATATTGATATAGTGCTGTTTACCATGGAAAAGTCCTCACACTTTCGGATTGTTAATATTGAATAGCGGGGAAATTTTGGGTAGTACTACTGGGTCTGACGAGCCCCACCTGTGCGACTCGAGGTCAAACGGGTGCAATTTTGTCCTAACATATATTCGTCACGACCTGGTAAGTCGTGACGGGAGGCAACAAACGTAACACAGTCAGCTTTGATCGCGAAACCACTATGATTAATATTTTTATGTTAATAGACTAGCTATCTATTGCAATACACTACTTATGCTCTAGAAACTGTTGATTGGTTTATATTTTAACGCAAAATCTTGAACTCACCAACCATGTGTTGACTTGTTTAGTATGCTATTCTCAGGTTAAGGTTGCCAGTTGCCTAGGAGCACGCACACCAGCATCGTTGAGTTGTCTACATTTGTTTGTTTACAAATTTGGGATTATTTTCATACTAAACATTTGTGTTTGGGGCGCGTATGTTTTGCGCATTCTCTTTACATACTACTTGTTTGGGTTTCTGTTTTAAAAACACTTCGCAGTATTTTAAACGTTAACTCTGGTTTTGTTTATTAATCATATAGAGTCGTTCTTGGTAACTAATGACTGAGATCCTGGTATGTCACGCGCCTCGCTGTAAAACCCCGCTCGCGGATTTTGAGGGTGTGACAAATTATGACGAATATTCGCTGTAATATTCGGTGCTAGAGCCTCTATATAAAGAGGGCTTAGTGTTTAGTAGAAGGCACCGGTTTTAGAACCACCTCTCTCTCTCTCTCTCTTGTAAAAAACTTTCTGCAATAATATTTGAAGCTTTTAAAGTTTCAAGTTTCAAGTCTTAAGTTCTGGTAATTTCCTACTCTTTTTTATATACATATTTATATTTGTGTATGATCGCCTCAATAAGAGGCTAAACAATTAAGTGTTGAAACATCACCATGCTCAACAGATTATCATAATAAAAAAAGAGATCTTAAAACCCAAATGAAGGTAAAAATTTAAGAGTAATTGTGGGATAGGGTTACAGCCCATCTAAGATGCTAATGTGGGCGATCGACCGCCAGGGAACCCGTTAAGCCAAAAATCCAAGAAGGCGTGGGGCGTTTAGGGTGAGACCTGTACTGACCACATGTTAGTATCCTGGATAACGACTGTGTAAAATCACCAACGTTCCATCGTTTCTCTTAATCTTCTTCCCTTGTCTGAGTTTTATGGTTTTCTCCACTTTTCCCATACAAGGTCCTGCCTTCTATGGTATCAGAGCCATGATGTTCTGTTAGATGTATGTGTGTATGTTTCAACACTTACTCCTGATATTCAAATATGAATATTTTAAGATCAGAAGATACTGTTAAAAACAGTATGGAGGAAGAATATGATATTCCTCATAATTTAGATTTATTAAATAAATGGACTATTCCAAAAATTGATTACAAACTAATTTATAAATTAGGAACCTTTGAAAAATTGGGATTAAAACAAGTTGTTAAAACAACTGAGGAAACATTTTCCTTAAACACGGATGAAATGATAATAAAATTATTATCAAAAAGAGATTTACAAAAATATAAAAAAGAATATAAATTTATTCATATAGGATTAGTGCAAATTGCATTTAAGCCTCTAACTTTAGAGGGTTTACCAGAAAGTTTTGTAGCAGCTCTTAGAGATGCTAGAAACTTAAATTGGAAACAATCCCTTATGAGAATTGTTCAATCTAGTCTGGCTCATGGTCCAGTCTATTTTAATGTTTACCCTAATTTGCAATTATCATTATCTGATGTCAATATTTTAGATGCTTTAACTTTGAATGTTAAGACACATGGCTACAATTATGTACCAGGATCAGAGGTAATATGTATCTGTTATAGGATTTATTATAAACCTTTATTTACGCTTAATCCTCATTGTAAAATGGTAGATAAACCATTAAATGAAACAATTCTAATAGAAACCAATTTTAGTAAAGCTAATATTACTACTAGAAGGAAAATAAAATGGGAAGAAATTAATTTTCAAGAAAATTGGCTACTAAATAAAGCTAGCCCATCTCAACAATATGTAGATAATAATCCAATAAATATTTCACAAACAAATGAAGGGTCAGTTCTGTCACACCCTCAAAATCCGCGTGCGGGGTTTTACCGCGAGGCGCGTGACATACCAGGATCTCAGTCATTAGTTACCAAGAACGACTCTATATGATTAATAAACAAAACCAGAGTTAACGTTTAAAATACTGCAAAAGTGTTTTTAAAACAGAAAACCCAAAACAAGTAGTATGTAAAGAGAATCAAAACATACACGCCCCAAACACAAATGTTTAATATGAAAATAATCCCAAATTTGTAAACAAACAAATGTAGACAACTCAACGATGCTGGTGTGCGTGCTCCTAGGCAACTGGCAACCTTAACCTGAGAATACCATACTAAACAAGTCAACACATGGTTGGTGAGTTCAAGAGTTTGCTTTAATAGGTAAACCGATAAATAGTTTTCAAATCATAAGTAGTGTATTGCAATAGATAGCTAGTCTATTAACATAAAAATATTAATCATAGTGATTTCGCGATCGAAGCTGACTGTGTTACGTTTGTTGCCTCCCGTCACGACTTACCAGGTCGTGACGAATATATGTTAGGACAAAATTGCACCCGTTTGACCTCGAGTCGCACAGGTGGGGCTCGTCAGACCCAGTAGTACTACCCAAAATTTCCCCGCTAGTCAATATTAACAATCCGAAAGTGTGAGGACTTTCCATGGTAAACAACACTATATCAATATTATACACACTCATATATAAAAGCTTTTGTGATCAACAGTATGCTATCTCCCCCAAAAGAGATTATGTAAAAAGAGTGGGGCAAGAACTCACCTGGTGTGTAAAGATAATGACTAAAGAGAACTGGTGATAGGTGCAAAGACAACCCTTCAAAGGTTACCTAGAATACAAGAGTACATAAGTACGTGTACACAGAATCAATATGAAACCCTAAGTGCTTTACAACCCAAAGAACTCAAAGTTTTTGAAAGCAAGACACATTTGACCCAGTTGACCCGTTTGACCCATTGGTGACATTATAGGTAATAATTTGTTAATACTAACACAACAGCATATCATACATGATCAACATACAACTTGATTACATATAGCACTTTATTAACCACATGTACTACCTAGATCATCATACAACTAGATATCACACAAGTCATGCGAATCACAACAGGCCAAAACAGGTAACAAACCAAATCAACATCCCTATAACATAAACAACATAAACAACACATTTAGTCACCTTAGAAACCATCCATGAACACACTAGCATGATCCTAATATCCCAAACATGCTCAAATCATCCAATTCAAGGATTCGCACAATTAAAGTTTCCCTTTTGGGAAAGTTCATCCCAAATTCATCAAACTCACACTACATTCATGAATTCATCAATTATATACCAATTCAAGTCCATGACAACATCTAAACATGACCAACAACACCTAATCATCATGATTCATCAACGTTCAACACCAAAAGTTACTATTTTTAGCAATGTATGAACTATAAGACATCTTCTTGTTTTTCAATTGTTCATAACATCAACTTAGCATCTAATCATCATCACAAACACATGCATAACATTCATACATCATCCAATCATCAATTCATGCAAAATAAAGTTACTATTATTAGTAACCTATGAACAACGTATCAAAATCATAGCTTTCTTGCATAATCGACGTTAAGTAGCATATATACAATCCAACTAACCTAATAACACCAACCAACATCAACAAATCGGTCTCCAATTGCAAGTTTCGAATTAGGGTTTCGGCCCTAATGTAATTTCCATAAAAACTTGTAAAAATCCAACCTTTATTGCATACTTGACGTTAATTAACATGTAATCTATCTAGTAAACACATTAACATCAACAACTAGGCATCAATCGACCACCAATTGCAGTTTTCGCATGGAACATTCGGCCAACATGAAAAATCATCAAAAACATATAAAAATCTAACTTTTAAACGTGTAATGGGCAAGTTTTGATGTTTCTAACTTGTTGTAATGCTTGTAATCGATCAAAACCGAAGCTTTCTTGCTTGTTCTTGCTTGAAATCGCAGGTTTGTGTGTGTGTTTGAAGGTGTCACGGCCGAGAGGGGGTGTGGGGGCTAGGGTTGGGATTTTGTTTTATTAATTTATGGTAATTACCCCTTAAACCCTTGTAATTTACGTTTTATAAAAATTAAGCTTTTAAACTCTTTTTAAAAGGTTTTTAACTACAACCACAAACATATAAACTAACAATGACAATTATATATTTCACCTTTATTAGATACAAAACATACAGGTTAAATACACGCGTTTCCACGTTACTCGATAAAATTCACAATAAACATTTAAATCACATAATCACAACTAATAATCAACATAGAAATTATTGTTTAACATTATTAATTATTATTCAGTCACCAACGTTCAATGACAACTAGTGTGTGCTCCCGACACGTGTATGCAAGACTTAACGGAACTAACGGAGTTTGGTAACGGAAAATTACCGGATGTCACATTATCCCCATGTTGAAAGAATTTTCGTCCCGAAAATTGCGTTACATGGTGAATGATCCATCACTGGTCTACTGCATTGGCACAAGGAAATCGAAATCGTGTGAGTTTTGGATGAGTTGTCATATCATCCCCATGTTGAAAGAAATTTCGTCCCGAAATTTAATCAATACCTTCGCCGGCTGGCTTCGTCCTTTCGAATAGCTGAGGGTACTTAAGCTTCATTTGGTCTTCACGTTCCCACGTGAATTCTGGTCCACGTCTCGAGTTCCATCGAACTTTGACAATGGGTATCTTGCTTTTCTTAAGTGTCTTCACCTCACGATCCATCACTTCGACAGGTTCCTCAATGAAACGTAATTGTTCATCTACTTGAACTTCTTCCAGTGGTACGACCATCGTTTCATCCGTTAAACATTTCTTTAGATTTGAAACATGGAATACATCATGGATTCCACTCAATGAATCAGGTAAGGCTAGTCGATAAGCTACTGGACCTATTCTTTCCACTATCTCAAATGGTCCAACGTATCTTGGATTTAGCTTTCCTCGCTTACCAAACCGAACTACGCCTTTCCATGGTGAGACTTTTAATAAAACCTTGTCATCTGTCTGAAATTCCAAAGGTTTTCGTCGTTTTTCAGCATAGCTTTTCTGTCTGTCTCGCGCTGCGGCCATGCGGTTTCTTATCTGAACAATCTTCCCAGTTGTCTCGTGTACTAACTCGGGACCCGTTAACTGACTATCACCAATTTCAGCCCAGCAAACTGGTGATCTACACTTTCTCCCATATAAAGCTTCAAAAGGTGCTGCCTTTATGCTAGTGTGATAACTGTTGTTGTAAGAAAATTCCACCAATGGTAGGTGAACTTCCCAGTTATTCCCGAAGTCAATCACACAAGCACGTAACATGTCCTCCAAAGTCTGTATAGTACGCTCGCTTTGACCATCAGTCTGTGGATGATAAGCAGTACTCATATCCAATCGCGTACCTAAAGATTTCTGCAGTGATTGCCAGAAGTGTGATGTGAAACGAGAATCGCGATCAGAAATGATTGAGATCGGTACTTCATGCCTCGAAATGATCTCCTTCAGATAAAGTCAGGTTAACTTCTCCAACTTATCCGTTTCCTTTATTTCTAGGAAATGAGCAGATTTTGTCAATCGATCCACGATAACCCATATTGTGTCGCAACCAGCAGAAGTACGAGGTAACTTAGTAATAAAATCCATTGATATCTGATCCCACTTCCACATAGGGATCTCGGGTTGTTGTAATAGTCCAGATGGTTTTGATACTCCACTTTCACCTTTGAGCAGGTCAGACACTTGCTCACATAAGTAGCTACATCCGCTTTCATGTTAGGCCACCAATAGTGCGCCTTCAAATCGTGGTACATCTTGTCAGATCCAGGATGTATAGAATACTTGGACTTGTGAGCCTTACTCATCACCAAGTCTCTCAGGTCTCCGTGTAGAGTACCCATAGTCTATCCATAAAGTAACGAGTTCCATCCGCTTTTACTTCCAATTGTTTTTCCATTCCCCTTAACGATTCAGACCCAATGTTTTCTGCTTTCAGAGCTTCTGTCTGAGCCTCTTGGATTTGTTCAGGTAACTGTGTGCTGATAGTAAGTTGCAAAGCTCGCACACGTCGAGGCTTAGCAGTCTCTTTTCTACTCAGCGTGTCAGCAACTACATTTGCTTTTCCCGGATGATACTTGATAGCACAATCATAGTCATTAAATAACTCTACCCAGCGCCTTTGCCTCATATTCAACTCCTTTTGCTCCAATATATGCTGAAGACTCTTGTGATCGGTGTAAATAGTGCATTTGGTACCGTACAAGTAATGTCTCCAGATCTTCAAGGCAAAAACTACTGCACCCAGTTCCAAGTCATGGGTGGTATAGTTCTTCTCATGAATCTTCAACTGTCTAGAGGCATAAGCTATCACTTTATCCCGCTGCATCAGGACGCATCCAAGTCCTTGAATAGAAGCGTCGCAGTAGACTACGAAGTCATCACTACCATCCGGTAACGCTAATATTGGTGCGCTACACAATTTATGTTTCAGTAACTGAAAAGCAGATTCCTGACTCTCACCCCATTTGTACGTCGTTCCCTTGTGAGTCAAGGCTGTGAGAGGTTGTGCAATCTTAGAGAATCCTTCAATGAATCGTCGATAATATCCCGCTAATCCAAGGAATTGTCGTATCTCACTTGGTGTCTTAGGAACAGACCAATTCTTTATCGCTTCAATCTTAGCAGGATCAACATGTATTCCCTTCTCGTTGACAATATGACCCAAGAATTGTACCTCACGTATCCATAAATCACACTTAGAAAACTTTGCATACAGTTGTTCCTCTCTAAGTACTTCTCATGTTCTTCCTCGGTCCTTGAGTATATCAGTATATCATCAATAAAGACGATAACAAACTGATCAAGATAGGGTTTGCACGCGATTCATGAGGTCCATGAATACTGCAGGTGCATTCATCAACCCAAATGGCATGACCAAAAATTCATAGTGACCATATCGTGTACGGAAAGCAGTCTTCGAGATGTCCTCTTCTCGAACTCTTAGCTGATGATACCCAGACCTCAGATCAATCTTAGAGTAATAGCTTGATCCTTGCAGTTGATCAAACAAATCATCGATACGAGGTAACGGATATCTATTCTTGATAGTAACCTTATTCAGTTCCCTATAGTCAATGCACATTCGAAATGTACCATCCTTCTTCTTCACAAATAGAACTGGCGCTCCCCAGGGCGACGAACTCGGTCGGATGAACCCTTTATCCAACAGCTCTTGTAGTTGGGCAAATAATTCCTGCAGTTCGTTCGGAGCTAACCGGTACGGTGCTCTCGCAATTGGAGCGGCTCCTGGAGTCAACTCAATCTGGAATTCAACTTGACGATGAGGCGGTAATCCAGGAAGGTCTTCCGGAAACACCTCATGAAACTCACGAACTACGGGGATATCCTCTATCTTCTTTTCCTCGATCTGTTTATCTGTGACGAGTGCTAATATGGCCAGTCGACCCTTTCGTAACAACTTCTGTGCTTCATAAACGAGATGATGCCTATCACCGCACCACTCCTATCACCTCTGACCGTAAGGACTTCTTCACCAAGGGGAATCCGTATGATCTTCTCGTGGCATATGACTTCTGCTTGTTTATCGGAAAGCCAATCCATGCCTACTACCACATCAAAGCTTCCTAACGTAACAGGCATGAGATCTATGGTGAATGTATGACCAGCAAGCTCTATCTTGCAGTCTCTAAGAATATGAGTTACGTGAATCTGTGTACCGTCAGCTAACTCTACGGTGTATTTAGATTCTAAGGCTGAGGGCATATCACTTAAAAGACTACAGAACCTAGTGGACACGAAACTTCTATCGGCTCCGGTATCGAATAATACAGTAGCAAAACGACCATTAACCGAAAATTTACCAGTTACTGTTGTAGGATCGTTTAGAGCCTCACCTGAGCCAATGACGAAGGCTCTTCCTTTGGCTCCATTGTTGTTATTGCCTCCATTGTTGTTGCCATTACCATTGTTGTTGTTATTGTTGTTGCCATTGTTATTGTTGCTGGTGTTTCCATTGTTGTTGTTGCCATTACCATTCCTCTTAAGTTGGGGACAATTGCGTTTGTAATGGCCTTCTTTTCCGCACTCAAAACAACCTTTCGGAGTGTCTTGTGATTGTTGTGGCTTTCTCATCAGTTCACCCCGACAATCTTTGGCTGCATGACCAATCTTCCCACAACGTTGGCACTTGAAGTTATCACATCGACCCACATGGTGGTAGTTACACCGGTTGCACTTCGGCAGTCTTCCACCATACCCACCGGGTCCTTGATTTGAGGGAGTCGCCTGGTTGAAGCTTCGGTTGTTATCGAACTTCCGTTGTTGTTGCTGACTTTGCTGCTGTTGTTGAGGTTGAGATTGGCTGCTGGATGACGATCCCTTGTTGCTTGAACCATCCCACTTGCGTTTCTGGTCGGGCACGCTTGCCACCACACCTCGTTTGGGTAACCGTCCTTGCTCAACTGCCTGGTCAATCAGCCTGTGGGCTGTTCGGATAGCTTGTTGTATGGTAGTGGGGTTAGAGGCAGTTACCATACTTTGAATTTCGGGCACCAATCCCCGTATATAATGCTCCACCCTCTTGTGCATTTCATTCACCATCCCTGGGCATAAAGTGGCTAACTCATGAGTACGAGTCGTGTAGGCTTCAATTTCTGAGCCTTGCATCTTTAACTGCAAGAAAGCCTCCAACTTCTAGACTTCATTCGGCTCTTCCTCCGGATCTTCTTCCGGGTCTTCCTCATCAGGGTCCACCAAAGGTGCAGGGGCTTCAACAACCTGAAGTGCTGCTAGTTGTGCCTCTAAATTAGCAAACCTATCATCGATCACTATGTTATGGTGATCCTGTGCGTCCATGCGCCCACTAAGTGCTACCACGTTGCCTGCCAGAGTATGATGTCCACCAATGGCCATCGAAAGTCGCTCCTGAAGCGTCTCTACCTGGAAACGCAGCTGACGCATCTCAGATCGTAATGCAGAGTTCTCATCAGTGAGTCCTCGGATACGCTGTCGCTCCGTGTCCAGTGTGGCTACTAGGGCTGCAAATGCCTGCTCCAGAGGGATGCTCAAAGTAGGAAGTGTAGGCAAAGTAGAGGTGGTTGATGACCTAGTCCTAGGTCGTGTAGGTGCTACTGGTGGTACGCGTTCTCTATAAGCCATACGGTTTATGTAAGTGGGGTAGAAATCCCAGTTACGCGGAGGATCGAGCTCAGGAGGTATGAAAGGCTGATCCCAGTCTATCTCGCCGGGAGGATAAGGATGTCGGGGCCAGTTAAATCCCCTATCAGGTACGGGTGACGTAGGAGGTGACTCAGATCGTGCAGGTCTCTTGCCTAAATTCCTGGACGACGATGCCATGCTGCGAAGTACGTGTTGCGTATGCCAATGAGTATACAGTAAGGAGAGTAAGCGATAAGTAACTAACAACTGTGCGGTTATAGTCTAGTGTGTGTATGCAACCTAGTTCCCTATAACCAATGGCTCTGATACCAATCTGTCACACCCTCAAAATCCGCGTGCGGGGTTTTACCGCGAGGCGCGTGACATACCAGGATCTCAGTCATTAGTTACCAAGAACGACTCTATATGATTAATAAACAAAACCAGAGTTAACGTTTAAAATACTGCGGAAGCGTTTTTAAAACAAAAAACCCAAAACAAGTAGTATGTAAAGAGAATGCGCAAAACATACGCGCCCCAAACACAAATGTTTAATATGAAAATAATCCCAAATTTGTAAACAAACAAATGTAGACAACTCAACGATGCTGGTGTGCGTGCTCCTAGGCAACTGGCAACCTTAACCTGAGAATACCATACTAAACAAGTCAACACATGGTTGGTGAGTTCAAGAGTTTGCGTTAATAGGTAAACCGATAAACAGTTTTCAAATCATAAGTAGTGTATTGCAATAGATAGCTAGTCTATTAACATAAAAATATTAATCATAGTGATTTCGCGATCGAAGCTGACTGTGTTACGTTTGTTTCCTCCCGTCACGACTTACCAGGTTGTGACGAATATATGTTAGGACAAAATTGAACCCGTTTGACCTCGAGTCGCACAGGTGGGGCTCGTCAGACCCAGTAGTACTACCCAAAATTTCCCCGCTAGTCAATATTAACAATCCGAAAGTGTGAGGACTTTCCATGGTAAACAGCACTATATCAATATTATACACACTCATATATAAAAGCTTTTGTGATCAACAGTATGCTATCTCCCCCAAAAGAGATTATGTAAAAAGAGTGGGGCAAGAACTCACCTGGTGTGTAAAGATAATGACTAAAGAGAACTGGTGATAGGTGCAAAGACAACCCTTCAAAGGTTACCTAGAATACAAGAGTACATAAGTACATGTACACAGAATCAATATGAAACCCTAAGTGCTTTACAACCCAAAGAACTCAAAGTTTTTGAAAGCAAGACACATTTGACCCAGTTGACCCGTTTGACCCATTGGTGACATTATAGGTGATAATTCGTTAATACTAACACAACAGCATATCATACATGATCAACATACAACTTGATTACATATAGCACTTCATTAACCACATGTACTACCTAGATCATCATACAACTAGATATCACACAAGTCATGCGAATCACAACAGGCCAAAACAGGTAACAAACCAAATCAACATCCCTATAACCTAAACAACATAAACAACACATTTAGTCACCTTAGAAACCATCCATGAACACACTAGCATGATCCTAATATCCCAAACATGCTCAAATCATCCAATTCAAGGATTTGCACAATTAAAGTTTCCCTTTTGGGAAAGTTCATCCCAAATTCATCAAACTCACACTACATTCATGAATTCATCAATTATATACCAATTCAAGTCCATGACAACATCTAAACATGACCAACAACACCTAATCATCATGATTCATCAACGTTCAACACCAAAAGTTACTATTTTAGCAATGTATGAACTATAAGACATCTTCTTGTTTTTCAATTGTTCATAACATCAACTTAGCATCTAATCATCATCACAAACACATCCATAACATTCATACATCATCCAATCATCAATTCATGCAAAATAAAGTTACTATTATTAGTAACCTATGAACAACGTATCAAAATCATAGCTTTCTTGCATAATCGACGTTAACTAGCATATATACAATCCAACTAACGTAATAACACCAACCAACATTAACAAATCGGTCTCCAATTGCAAGTTTCGAATTAGGGTTTCGGCCCTAATGTAATTTCCATAAAAACTTGTAAAAATCCAACCTTTATTGCATACTTGACGTTAATTAACATGTAATCTATCTAGTAAACACATTAACATCAACAACTAGGCATCAATCGACCACCAATTGCAGTTTTCGCATGGAACATTCGGCCAACATGAAAAATCATCAAAAACATATAAAATCTAACCTTTAAACGTGTAATGGACAAGTTTTGATGTTTCTAACTTGTTGTAATGCTTGTAATCGATCAAAACCGAAGCTTTCTTGCTTGTTCTTAATTGAAATCGCAGGTTTGTGTGTGTGTTTGAAGGTGTCGCGGCCGAGAGGGGGTGTGGGGGCTAGGGTAGGGATTTTGTTTTATTAATTTATGGTAATTACCCCTTAAACCCTTGTAATTTACTTTTTATAAAAATTAAGCTTTTAAACTCTTTTTAAAAGGTTTTTAACTACAACCACAAACATATAAACTAACAATGACAATTATATATTTCACCTTTATTAGATACAAAACATACAGGTTAAATACACGCGTTTCCACGTTACGCGATAAAATTCACAATAAACATTTAAATCACATAATCACAACTAATAATCAACATAGAAATTATTGTTTAACATTATTAATTATTATTCAGTCACCAACGTTCAACGACAACTAGTGTGTGCTCCCGACACGTGTATGCAAGACTTAACGGAACTAACGGAGTTTGGTAACGGAAAATTACCGGATGTCACAAGTTCAAATACAATTTGAAAATAATAAAATAAAATATGAACCCTCTCTGTCAAAATCTGTGTCATCACACTATTATATTTCTCCTATAGATTACACAGTTAGGAGTCCTTCTAGGGCATCAACATCTAGAATCAGGGAAGAATTACCTGAAAGAAAAATAGATGAATTAAGAATAAACTCGGATAATATAGTTCGAGGAATTAGGATAGATCCGGAACTAACCGAATCAGAAATAAATTTTGTTTAAACATGAATACAAAAGAAAAATTAGATTTTACTCCGGGATCACCGGTAAGAGAAGAAATTTCTAATGAATTTCTCCAACCCAAATGGGAATTATTAAGAACATAGTTTTTCAAAAATTTTGAAAAAACAGATAAATAATATTTTAGAAAAGAATTTTACGATGAACTAAATGAGAAACAAGAGATTATACCTTTTGTTTCATGGTTTATTGAAAAATATACTAATAGTATTATTTCTGTTATAGAAAGAAATTTTAATATTAATGAAAATATAGTATCGAATGTTTTCCCTCCTACTAATGGTTTTAAAATTAAAAAACAAGGAGAGGAAAGATACTAGCAAGCTTTTCAAAAACTTCTGGAAGGTGAAACCTTGCAGATGACTATTTCTCATATAAATAGTTTAATAAAACAACAAAATTATTTAAATCTTTATTTAATAATAATTGGAGAACAACTCCAGGATATTTCTAAGAAAATGGATAAAATATTATGCCATTTAAAAGAAAAACAAAGTATCATAATAAATGATCAGATAAAAAATAAAGAGTCTATTGCTACTTCTAGCATTCAATTACCTCCTAAGGTAACAGATTTCAGAACAAAATCTGAAGAAAATTTAATGCAAACATTAAATGATTCAATTAATATTTTGAAAAATCTAAAAATAAATACATTATCAGATTTTGAAGATAGTCTGAAAGAAGAAGATTATAAGCAAAAGATCAATGATGAAATCATGAGGCTATCTAAATTTGCTAATAAGCCAACTCAAAGGATGTATTACTATCCTAGGCCTACTCCACAGGATGTTCTAATAGAAGAACAGGAATACGTAATTAGTAATTCGTATAGTGGAAAAATGATCTATGAATGGAACATAGATGGTCAAACAGAAGGACAGATTTATAATACTGTCCATAGGATGCTTATGTATAGCACTATTTGTCAAAATAATAAGAATACAATTAAGACAATAGCTCAGATGATTATATCAGGTTTTACAGGCCAACTTAAAGGTTGGTGGGATAATTATCTATTAGAATCAGATAGACAGGAGATCCTCAATAGTATAAAAAAGGACAATGGTGTTGTTGAAAACAACTCAATTTATACTTTAATAGTTAATATCATAGAACACTTTACAGGCAGATGGTCTGATAATTCAGAGAATATTAGGACTCTTCTACAAAATCTTAAGTGTAGAACCCTAACATCTTTTAGGTGGTATAAAGATACTTTCCTAAGTAGAGTAATGGAACTCCCTGAGGCTAATAGCTCACATTGGAAGTCAAAATTCATAGATGGTCTTCCATATTTATTTGCAGAAAGAGTTAGGAATAACCTAAGAAAAGGTGGGATAAGTATAAATTATGATGATTATACTTACGGCAAGTTAATAGGAACTTGTATCCAAGAAGGTTTAAATTTATGCAATGAAATTAAGTTAAACCAGCAAATTAAAAAACATTCTTTAAATGAAAAGAAACAATTAGGTGAATTCTGTAGTCAATTTGGTATAGAAGGAACCTCAAATAATTCTAAGAAAATTAAAAAATCAAACCCTTACCAACATCAAAAAAGAAAAAAGAAAAGGAAAGATAGAAAAAATAAAAGAATTCAAAAATACAAGGAAAATAAACCTTCGTATAAAACAGATAGGTCAAAATTAATTTGTAAGAAATGTGGAAAAATAGGTCACACAGCAAAAACTTGCTGGGTTAGAAAAAGCTTAATAAGCTAGAAGATGAAGATTTAAAAAATCAAATCTCAAAAACTTTTAGAATCAGATACTGAATCTGATCAATCTTCTAATAAAGATTTAAATATTTTAGAAAATGAAGATCCATACTCTTCCTCTGAAGAAGAAAACTGTTGTAAAAACAACTGTTGTAATAATACTTCAGAAGAAGAAGAGGAAAATATTTATAAAATAATTTCACAGTTCCAAAATATGGAAATAAACGTATTAACAAGTGAACTAATTGAATTGTTAAAAGTGGTAGATGATCCACAAATTAAAGAGAAGATAATCTCTTCATTTATGGGAAGACAAGAAGAAGGTACTTCTTGTTCAAATTCTAAAGAATCAAAACCATTTTCTTTGGCAGAATTAAAAATCCAATTAAACCAAAGAAATAAAGATAAAAAACCTGTTGATATACAACAATTAAAGAAAGAAATTGATAATTTAAAATCAGAAGTAAAAATTTTACAACAGAGTAATAAAGAATTAGATAATAGGATAATAAGTCTAGAAAAAAATAAATTAAATATACAACCAATAGAAGAATCAGAATTATATCTGAAAAATATAAGAGAAATAATTACTTCTAAAAAATGGCATGGAAAAATTAAATTACTAATAGGTAATGATTTCTTAATAGAAGTAGTTGCACTCTTTGATAGCGGTGCAGATTTAAATTGTATACAGGAAGGATTAATTCCTACAAAGTATTATTATAAAACTACTCATACTCTCAGTCATGCTGGGAAAGGAAAATTAGAGGTAAATTATAAAATCCCTCAAGCTTTTATTTGTCAAACTAATATTTGTATTAGTACAAGTTTTGTACTAGTAAAAAATCTCGGTAACCAAGTTATACTTGGAAGCCCTTTCTTTGACAAAATATTTCCTTTAAAAAATGTAGACCGTACTGGAATAACTGGTACGTATGAAGGAAAAGAAATTATTTTTAAATTCATTTCTAATCCAATATCAAGAACATTAAACAATTTAAAAGAAGAATTGCTAAGAGCAAAGATAAATCAAATTGATTTTTTGAAAAAAGAAATATTTTCTTTAAATATCCAAGAGAGATTAGATAATCCGAAATTACAAGAAAAAATTAAACTTATAGAACACCAATTCAGTTTACAAATATGTAATGATCATCCCAATGCTTTCTGGGACAGAAAGAAACATATTGTTTCACTTCCATATGAAAAAGATTTTAATGAAAGACAAATTCCGACCAAGGCTAGACCTTGTCAAATGAATTCCGAATATATGGAATTATGTAAACAAGAGATAAAATCTCTTTTAAACAAGAATTTAATTAGAAATTCAAAGTCTCCATGGTCATGTACTGCCTTTTATGTTAATAAACATTCCGAACAGGAAAGAGGCATACCAAGACTGGTTATTAATTATAAACCACTAAATAAGGTTTTAAAATGGATTAGGTATCCTATACCTAACAAAAATGATTTATTAGATAAATTATACAAATCAAACAAATTCTCTAAATTTGATTTAAAGTCAGGATACTGGCAAATACAAATTGAAGAAAAAGACAGGTATAAAACTGCTTTTACAGTACCTGTTAGGCATTACGAATGGAATGTTATGCCATTTGGATTAAAAAATGCCCCTTCAGAATTCCAAAATATCATGAATGACATTTTCATTCCTTATAGTGAATTTATTATTGTGTATATTGATGATATCCTTGTATTTTCAAAGGATATTGAAACTCATTTTAAACATTTAGAAATATTTAAAAACATAATTTTAAAAAATGGTTTAGTTATATCTAGACCAAAAATGTCTCTTTTCCAGACTAAAGTCAGATTTTTAGGACATAATATTAATCAAGGAAATATAATTCCAATCAATAGAAGTATTGAATTTGGTTCTAAATTTCCGGATGAAATTCTGGATAAAACCCAATTACAAAGATTTCTTGGAAGTCTAAATTACATTCTTCCTTATTATAAAAATTTAGCTGAAGATACTGCTTTATTGTACGATAGGCTAAGGAAGAATCTAAGCCATGGTCTATCGATCATACTAAAGCAGTACAAAAGATTAAGCAAAAGGTTCAAAACCTTCCTTGCTTAACCATAACAAACCCAGAATGGGAAAAAATTGTTGAAACTGATGCCTCAGATATAGGCTATGGGGGTATATTAAAACAAATATCTCCAACTAATAAACAAGAATATCTTGTTAGGTTTTATTCTGGAAAATGGAATGAAAGCCAGAAGAATTATGCAACTGTTGCAAAAGAGATTCTTGCAATAGTTAAATGTGTTTTAAAATTTCAAGATGATTTATTCAATAAGAAATTCATAATTAAAACTGACTGCAATGCAGCTAAATACATGTTTAGTAAAGATTTCAAACATGATGTTTCTAAGCAGATGTTTGCCAGATGGCAATCACATCTAGCACTTTTTGATTTTGAAATAATTTATAAAAAAGGAACTGACAATAGTCTTCCTTATTTTTTTACCAGTGAATATTTAAATCAATGAGTCATTCAAAAGGAATTATGCGCATAGCAATATTCGAAATTATGGAAAAAAACAATTAATATTCAGATCCAATTAATAGGATTGCACAATAATATTCAAGAAATAAAAGAAATTTGTTTTTGTCAGATAAGGCAAAAACCCATGCTATTGAGAAAATTAAATACGGAATAAAATCCTTGGAAAATCGGCTAAAGGATTTAAAACACCGAGAAATAATAATTTCTTATGGTTAAATATTTCAGCCATGATCCCTCAGGACAGAGGCAGAGGACGAGGAAGAACTCCCTCTTATAGAGGAAGAGGAACAGAAAGAATTATCCATCAAATGGGTAATAAAAAGCTTATAGCTATGGATGGTTCATCATATGTATCATCCTCCTCAAAACCTCAATTTGATGAAAAAATTTATAAAGAGTTTTTAGCTTATAAAGCATCACAGGGACATACCCCTGAAGAAACAGCATCATATGCACAGGTCACAATAAATGAAAGTAAAGAGGAAGGATGGATTAATAATCCAAAAAAGGATGCTATACTCCTTTTAGATCAAAAAGATAAAAAATGAAATGATCAGCCTTGGTTCATAATCAAAAGATATTTTGATTCAGGATTCTATCCCTCTGAGACATATAAGTCCAGAATATATTATAAAGAACTCCTTAAAGCAGAATCCTGTGAAATTACTCATTATATGGGTAGTAATAAAATTATAAGCTTCAGTAAAATAGTGGTTAAACAGATCATATCTGTTGAAAACTGGGGAATATCTCCTTTAAAAGACAGGGAAATTTTACACCCTGAAACTAGAACTCCCATTAGATATAACTATTGGGATTATATTAATGCTTTTAATAAAGTATTTCTGATTGATAATCAGAATCACAAACATTCGTGGTTTATAAAAATTTGTTCTAAAGTATATGAATCGGACATTCTGGTTTGGTTTCATAAATGGTGGCGGTCATACGGTCCATCTATTGAAATTTCATGGGAGAATCCCAATTATTCAAAACTTTATATTCTCAATGGGTAGATTTATCACCTGCTTTAATAGAAGCTCAACATGAAAATAATGTTATTGAGGGAATGGCTTCGTTACACTATTTTGTCCAGTTTAGTATCCCATGGATATGGAAATGGACTCCAGAAACTGGTTATACCAGTGAAAATATCTTCTGTATCAAAAGAACTTATAAGACAAAATTTTGGAAACAAATGATGAAGAAAGAGGATGGCAAAATTAAATGCCAGGATACCGTGGATCAAATCCAGCAGACAATAGAGCTTTATAACCAACAACAACAAATTAAACAACAAAGAGAAGCTCCTAGCCCTTTTCAACATATTGTTCGAAAACTAAAAATGACGAAAGGCACTGACAATATCAGTGAGGAAGAAATAATGCAACAATATATTGCAGAAATAAAAAAGGACATAGCCAAGAATTTCAGAAAAGAAGAAGCTTCTTCAAGCTCAAGAATGCCTGAATCAGACTCTTCACAGATAGGAGAAGATACTCAAATTTTACAAGACAGCCAAGAATATGAACCCTTGGATGATGAAGCCTACGAGCAAATGATGGCATAATTGGATAGAGAATTCACACCAGCAAAATCGGCTAGAAAGTCAAAAGCTCAATTAAAACAATAGGCCCCACAAGGAAGAAAAAGAAGGACCAATAATTCATCTTTATAATTGGCCGACAAACCATTTTGTTTGTATGCTACATTATTGTAGTTTTTACTATTTACTTTTTGACTAATGATACAAGACGCGTCATACGCAATTATAAGCAAATATTCGCTGTAATATCCGGTGCTAGAGCCTCTATATAAAGAGGACTTAGTGTTTAGGAACGGACACTGGTTTTAAGAACCACTCCTCTCTTCCCTTGTAATCTCTATACTTTCTCTTGTAATAAATCCCCAAAATAATATTTGAAGTTTAAAAGTTTTGAGTTTCAAGCCTTCTGTTCTGGTAATTTTCTTTACTTTCTTTTATATTTATATTTGTATATGATCGCCTCAATAAGAGGCTAAACAAATAATTGTTGGAACATCATCATGCTCAACAGATTATCATAATAAAAAAGAGATCTTAAAACCCAGATGAAGGTAAAAAAATTAAGAGTAATTGTGGGATGGGGTTACAGCCCATCTAAGATGCTAACCTTCTATTGCACGAGTAAACAAGATATTTTAAAAATATATTTAAAATTAAATACTTCATATGCCGTAATAACGATATAGGGATAAGAAATATAAATGAGAAGCACACTTACAATAACTTCCTATTTTAATTATTTTGTTTTACTACAAATTTACTTTAAAAAAGCAAAATTTAAAATATTACATAAAAAGTTTGATTGTTTAGAAAAAAATCTTTTTATAGAAAACTATTTCTATAGAAATAACACTAACAAAAAAAATATATATTTCTTAATTTATTAAAAAATAATTTATAATATAAAAATAAATAAATAATAGTATTAGTAATTATTGTAGTTATTTAATGTGAGAAAAAAAGGGAAAGTTTGAATGAATATGATGCTGACACGTGGCACCGCTATTTACCCTTTTATTAGAGTAGGGAGATATGTTGAGTTCTAGTGATATGTTTAAATTATGTCCATATGTTAGAAAATTTACAGGTTTTGTCTATTAGATTTTAGCATTAATTTTTCAAACTGACGATTTTACTCCTTAAAAATATATAAACAAATCTCCTCATCATTGCGTTTTTTCTTCAACGACCCTTCTTCTCCGACAACACTTCTCCGGTAATTCATAATGATTTTGGTAAGGGTTCAAATAAAATGATCTTAAATCTAAGAAGTCAAGAAGTTTAAAAAGAAATTTTAACCATCAATCTTTTTAGTCAATAATTGAGATCAAATTTTAAGAAAAAAGTTTATTAGATAGGTATTTTAAGAAGTTCCCTACTTTTTTTAATTATTCATAACTTTTATATATGACATTAATTTTTTATATGAATTATACTATAAAAGCGAACTTTTTTTATATTCAAAATGAGTATGGTATTGTTATATAAAAAGATTAAAAAAATTACGTTTTTCAACTCATATGATTTCCGGTTGTCATTGTGTCTATACTCTTTAGTCACTTCATTATGTATTTTCATTTGTTATTATGTTTTTTGAACACTATTGTGTTCTTTTAAAACGATGAATTCTAAATAACATAATAGTGAAATAACATTGTTGTGTACTTATAGTAGATAAAACACCATGATAAAATATCAATTAATCAATCTAATAAATTAAAAACAATGACAAAATAATATAATACACAATGATAAAATGTCTCATTGTGGTTTTTGTGCTAGTCATTATGTTTTTGTGAACACTCTAAGTTTTGAAAACACATTGATGAAATAACATCATTGTGTACTTTTAGTTGAAAAAAACACAATGATAAAATAATAATAAATTTATATTATAACAAAAATAACACAAATAATCTAAAATATAAAAACATAATGATGAATATGTATAACAAATGATGAAAAGCATTGACATAATGACTTGATAATTGACGCACTCACATGACCTATTTGACATAATAACCAAACTATCCTCATTTTAAAAATAATGAAAGAACACATTTCAATACTAGAATCTTTCTTAACCTTTATGCTTTCTACTATAACTCTACCCAATGATTTTTAGAAAATAAAATCTAGCCACTGATCATCATCTCCCATAACTTAAACAAAACTATCAACAAAATTTTGCTCTAATAAAAGATATGATTAACTAAATGGATACTCCCTCTAGTTTACGTGTACACTTTTAGTTCCCAAGAATAAAAAATTATAAAGGTAGTTCAAAAGTTTGTAGAAACATAACATAGTTGGCCATAGAGTGATGGACACTAATTTCATTGTTATGGGTATATTAAATTACCAAATGCCCTTTAATTGAATAAAGAGAAAAATTATCAATATAAGTGTTAATTATGTCGAATGGTCCTCATGGTAAGGTTATTTTGCAAGTTTTCCCCTTAAGTTTAATTGGTTGTATAAACAAGGTTCTTTCCCAGGTGCTTGTAAAGGTGCTTGTTAACCGACTAAAAGGGGTTATTCGTAAATTAGTATCCAGAGAACAGTCGGCTTCCCTATCCAACTACAGTATACTTGATAGTCAACTCATATTAAACGAGCTAATTGCATGGATGCGGAATTTAAAGAAAAAACGTATGATTTTCAAAGCCGATGTACACAAAGCTTTTGACTCGTTGAACAGGGGATTCTTGGATTATATTATGGATTAAATGAACTTTCCTTAGAAATGGAGAAAGTGGATTTCTGCTTTATTATCATCGGCTCATGCTTTGATTCTAGTCATCGGTTCATCGACACAAGAATTCATCTTCTCTAGAGGCCTTAGACAAAGAGACCTATTATCTCTTTTTCTATTTATTATAGGCATTTAGGCCTTTACCAAGGTCATTAGACAAACTTGTAACATAGGCGTCTTCCATGGTATCACATGTAACCTACGAAGCATGGAAGCGCCAAAAGTGTGGCCCTACCCATTTTGGGTACCTTTTAGGGACAGAAACACGTGCGAAGCGCGTAGGGAATGTTTCGCGAATGCTTCGGTTTCACAGGGACTGCATGGGGACATTTTAACCCGTTTCCTTTACTTTTCCTATTAATCTAGGGTTTTAACTCTTTAATATTCCAATGCCCATTTGAAAAATAACATATACGATTTCTTCTGAACACGTATAGTCTTTAACTGTATGCTTCTTCTCTATCAATTCTTCATCTATCAATACAGTCGAATGTCATCTCTATTCTGAATTTTCTAATCTCTCAACTCTTATCATCTCTAGTGGTTGATGATTATGGCTTCTCAAGAAGCACAAGGATCATCAACATCAATAGAAGAACCTCTAATGTGACTAAAATCAAAAAGCAAGGTAATGGAGGAACTTGGAAATTTAAGTGCAACCTTTGCGGTGAAATCAGACAAGGATCATATTCAAGGGCTAGAGCACATTTGTTTGGTATAAAGGTAATGATCAGTGTATAGAACTTAATCATATTCTATATATAATATTCTATGTATCATATTCTATGTATCGTATTATGTGTGTATAATTTGTATGGAACATATAGGTTTTGGGATTAATATTTGCAAGAAAGCAACAGCGGGGGAAAAACTTGAGATGAAACGGTTAGAAGATGCGCATGAAGAGAAGAAAGTTGAGTCAAAAGCGAAAGAAGTCGGGTTGCCATATGAATCTGGTGCTGGATTTAAGAAAACAAAAGGTATTTTAAACCCTATTGAAAGAGCTTTTGGTGTTGAAATTAAGAATCAACTAGATTAAGATTAGCAAGGATGTTTTATACCGAATGTTTACCTTTTAATCTTACAAGAAATCGCCAGTATCTCAGGGCTTTTCAGTTTGATGCTAACAACGAATTTGATGGTTATGTACCTACTAGTTACAATAAGCTGAGAACAACCTTACTACAATAAAAAATGTTCAGAGGCTATTGGAACCACTTAGGTCTACATGGAAAGAAAAAGGTTTGACTATTATGAGTGATGGTTGGAGTGATCCTACAAGAAAGCCTCTAATCAATTTCATGGCTACCTTAGGTAATGGTCCTTTATTTCTAAAGGCAGTTAATTATTTTGGGGAAGTAAAAGATAAACTTTTATTGCTGATTTGATGAAAGAGTCATCAGTGAAATTGGTCATCAAAATATTGTGCAAATCATTACTGCCAATACAACATATTGTAAGGCGGCTATAGAGATTATAGAGAGCCAGTTCCTTACATCTATTAGACACCATATGTTGTTCATACACTTAATCTTGCTTTGAAGAACATTTGTTCACCAAGGAATATGGAAACACATGAAACAACATGTAAAGAGTGAAAATGGATAAAAGAAGTTCACAGAGATGCTCGTGCAATAAAAAAAATTTCATCATGAACCATAACATGTGACTCTCGATTTTCACCAAGTTCACTCCTCTTGGGCTGCTTCCGGTTACCGATAGTCATTTTGCCTCCATCATTGTGATGCTTAAGATATTGAAACTAATCAAAAGGGTCTACAAGCTATGGTCATAAGCAGAATGGTCATAAGCAGAATGGTCTTCTTTTAGAGAAGATGACACTGTGAAAACAAGCTTTGTTATAGAAAAGATTTTGGATGATGAATGTGGGAAAAGTATCATATATTATTAGTTTCATTAGACCTATATATGAGATTATTATAGTTTGTGACATCGACAAACCATGTTTACACTTGGTCTATGAGATGTGGGATTCGATGATTGAGAAAGTGAAGATTAAGATCTACAAGAAAGAAAAAAGATTCAGCATCTGATTTAAGTATCTTTTATAATGTTGTGCATGATATTTTAGTGGCTCGATGGATGAAGAATAATGCTCCCCTACATTGTTTAGCTTACTCTTTAAATCCACGGTATATGATTTTAAACTATATGCTTGATTTCTATTATTTACTTATGTTTTGACTTTTAAATGTTGTAGATATTATAGTGATGCATGGTTACTACAGGATTCTAAAAGACTTGCTTCACATAGGGATAGAGAAATTCACAAAAAAGGATTAAATGTTTTAAAAGCTTGTTTCCTAATGAAGATGAGCATAAGAAAGTCCTTGATGAGTATGTAATGTTTTCAATGAAGAGTGGTCTTTTTGAGAATTTTAACAAGCATTTCATAAATAGTTAGTATGGAACCCAAGAATTGGTGGGCTACCTTTTGTCACACCCTCAAAATCTACCGGCGGGGTTCTACTGCAAGGCGCATGACAAACCAGGATCTTAGACACAGTCATATCAAACGACACTATATGCATTTTCAAAATAAGCGTTTGACCATAATCAGAGTAGAAGAAAATTTTCATTGTAATCAATGCGGAAGCGTAAACGTTTATAAAACCATGAGTAATAAATGCGCAAAACAAGGCGCCCAATGAAAGTAGTAAATGTAAATGAACTTACTTTCAAATGATAAAGATGATGCATGAACCTCAGATATGCAACCCTAGCCTTAAGCGTGCCAACGACCTGAGAAGACATGCTAAAGTATGTCAACACAACGTTGGTGAGTTCACAGGTTTAAATTAGTAAATATGTTTAAGTGTTTTTTTGGTAAAAGTAAACAAAGGTATACCATAGGTAGCTAGCCTATATATCGAGTTACTTAGCGTTTCGAACCGAAGCTGACTGTTTGTGAGTTGTTTTGCCTTCCGCCATGTCTTATCATAGAACAATGGCAAGTGTCTAGTTCAATTAAACACCCATTCGACCTCCAGTCGAGTTAGCACGACTAACGCGGGTGGGGTTTGTCAAACCCAATAGTACTACTCAAAATTACCTCGCTATCTCATTATTAACGGTTCAAGTGTGTAAGGACTTGCGTGATAATGTTTGCACTACAGTAACAGGTGATATACCAATAATAATAAAACCAGATAAAAATAGTTTGCATGCTTCTCTCCCAAAAAGTAAAGTAAGTAAAAGTGGGGCCATGAAGACTCACCTTAGATGCGTATGAATACATGAAGTGTAAAAGCTGGAAGCTAATCATTACCTAAAAAATATAGGTCCATGAGTATGTGTATATAATGGTTAAGATGAACCCCTTTGTATCCAAACAACGTAATTGTTAGCGTGTTCGAGAAATGTTTGACAAGTTTAATTTTTTGACAAAAGTTGACTATTGTTTACCAAAGTTGACCGGACTAACCCAACGACCCGTTGGTGACTCAAATATGTAAAAAAATGTTTAGTCATGCTCAAATAATGATTCACATTAAGTTTCATGTCGAAAATCTATTTTTGAAAAGTTTCTATTTTTGGAAAGTATGATATCGTTACACATGTGTAACCCATTTTAAGATTATAAAGCATATCAAAACAAACATCTCAAATATACATGTAGCACATCCGAAAATAATCCATAACATGTTAACATAACCAAAAAACTTTATCATTCCCAAAGTTTTCTAATTTAAAATGTAAGAACACATGGTGCATAACATTCATCCAAATCTCCTAACATGTTCCTATGATCATTCAACATCAAACACATAACCATAACATGTTCTACACATATCAAATTCATCATGTAACACATCGAGTCACAAAAGCTTTCATAAATAGTTAATATGTTCATACGAAGTGTTTTTCACCATTCTATTATTCCCAATCCATTCTTATGCCCTAAACATGATATAACAATTATCACATCTCATCACATGCATAAATCATCATCTATAAGCTAACTTACCCAATAAGTTTCCTATAATGGAAAGTACTCGAAAACTAAGCCAAAATCAAAAGTTCAAAACATGAAGTTTCATCCACTAGCATCAACTAACATCCTAGAACCATCAATTCAATCCAATTTCATCAAAATCACATGATTTCTACAAAAACCCCAAATTAAAGTTTTCTTAATAAGTAATCCTCGGGTTTTGATCAAAACAACATAATTTCACAAAACAAATCCGTACAAACTTCATTATATTGAATACTAACACATAATCCATCAACAATTTCAATCAATTTCAAGTTTTGACTTGTTTGGATCATCTAGGGTTCATGTTCATCATTAAGATCAAAGAACATTAAATCAAATATTAAAACTTACTTTAAATGCTTAGATGATGATCCCTAGTACGCGTTTGATGCTAGAAACGTTGAAAATCACCACTAATATGCAAGAACAAGATCAAAGAAGGTGTGCTTTATGTGTGTGTTTGATTTGTTGTCAAAATTCTGAAGGGGAAGGGTAAGGGGACGGTCAAATGGTGATTAGGGTTGGGAGGTTGGGTTTTATACTTTTTTTTACAAGAAAGGCCCCCGTCTTTTATTAAAATCGTTTTTAACGCTACGCGGTTGAACTTTTTCTACACCAAAACCTCCAAATGCTCATATAATATCAAAAAACATTAATAATATGAAATAATATTCATTTTTCTAGTTCAAAGTCATATTTATAATAATTAGGCATTAAAAGCCGAAAATACGTGAAAACGCATAAATACCATAAAATACTCAATTTTCACAACCAAGCTACATATTTAATCACATAATCATATAACATATAATTTCACACCAATTATTATTGTTTGCAAACTATTTTGACAAGTCACCAACGTTCGGAGACTGACACGTGTGCAATCCGGCAATTCTCCGAATTACCGTTACATGAAAGGTTCGTGAATGTTTGTGTAATAAATGATGCATTTAAGTAAACAATATTGAATGCATGAATGTATGATTGGAAAACCATGATTGTGATAATCGGAAAATGACCTGAAAATGCCGGGTGTCACACCTTTGGTGCTCAAACTCCTTTTCTTCAAACTTTGGCTTTTAGATTACTTGGACAACCTACTTCTTCTTCTTAATGCGCTTAGGAGGAATACGTTGACTACAAGTCGTGCTCAAGACTTTGTTTACATCCTTAATAATCTCCGACTTTTGTCAAGGAATCCGAATGATTCTGTAAAGATGTGGGTTGTGGGTGGAGATACTTTCAATTCAATGGAAGGTGTATGGTTTTTGGAGGTTGCCGATCTCACACTAGATGAACCGGGATATGAAAATGATTCGATTATTGATAATTATTATCTAAGGAATTTGTTTAATACTTTAATGTCTATTTTGGAATTTGTTTAATATTTTTTATTTTTTTTTATTGTTGTACCTTTGCCGTACCCGTATCTTGATTTGTTAATATTTGTCGTTCCCGTACCCACACCGTCCCCGTACCAATGCTACATTGCATGTAACATACTGGACTGAAGTTCTCATTTTCTTTTTGCCGGACAATGTCATTTTCATTGAGGACGGGTCGCTGTCAAATGCAAAAAACCTAGACAGAATACTTAGGTGTTTTTATCTGGTTTCAGGCTTAAAAAGAAATCTAGCCGAAAGCAAGATATACTGTGTTTGTATGGAAAGCAATGAATCACGTACATATTTTAGCAGACACCTTTCTTATGGGCAAACATAAAACTTACAAAACATTGAAAGTCTATCCTTGACACATTTTGAAATTGTTTATCAATCTGGAAAGCAAATCAACTTTCTTTTGGTGGCCGCATTAGTATGATTAAATCGGTACTCAACTCCCTCCCCACATATTACTTTTCTTTATACGAAGCCAAGTAATTAGTAGTCTTGAGAAAATTAATTGGGTTTCACGGAAAAAGGTGATATCGGCTAAAGAATATGGTGGTCTTGGGTTAGGATCACTGAAAGAACAAACCTACCAATGTTAGCAAGATGATGGTGGAGGTTTAAAGAGGCAACAACTGGGCTTTGGAGAAAGGTTATTGGTATCTTTCATCATATATCACTCAAGATCATGGAATTTCATCCTAATTAAACTGATCATGGGCTACGGGTAGAGGCACGAGTATTCTATTTGGCTCGAATGTATGATTGACCCGGATTCCCTTGCCAAATAATCAATTCAATTCCTTGCCTTGATTTTAATTGAAGTTTCGAAAACATGCTCCACTGTGGATCGCTTAATTTCTAAGGTCAAATGGTAATTTTTCTCTTTGCCCCTTTATATATCTCGTGAGGAAATCAATGAATTGTATTAGTTAACATCCATGTTATCACCGGTTTCATTGTCTCCAAACGAGGATAGATGGAATCTGCCTTGAAATGGAAAGGATTCCAACCTTGAAATCTCTAGCAGCACGAAACATTAATATTGAGATTCGAGGACCATCAACTGGTGTGGGCACTATGTTGAAACAACTAGGGGTGTAACCGACTCACAACCACCTCAGGATCAGCTTGAAAAAAACCTCGAATCGAGCCGAGTTTGAATGAGCTTGAGCCCGAGCTCATATTATGGCTCGTTTACTGAGCGAGTCCGAGCTCGAGTCGGCTCGCGAGCCTAAACGAGCTTTTTCTTTATATAATTTATTTACATATAAATATATATATTAAAAAAATTATATCTTATAAATAAAATTATGATAAATACAACTAAACAATATATATTATGTATATAAATAAGTATGATCGTAAATAAATATAAAAATGATTATAAAATAAATAGTAATGTAATATTAAACGAGTCGAGCTCGAGTTTGAAAATTTTCTGACAAGCCAAGCTTGAGCTTTAGATATAAAACTACAAAATAAGCTGAGCTCGAGCTTTTCAAAGTCAAAACGACCCGAGCTCAAGCCTAGGGCTTAGGCCCAGCTCGGCTCGTACACTCCTAAATAGACATTTTGTTAAACTCTTTTTTAAGTGTTCACTTCTGTTTCAATGTATACACGTGATGTATCTGTATGCATGTGATGTAGGCGGAAGCAAAATAAAAACAATTGAACCTGTTGACTCAACGAGAATACCAGGAACAACTCTCTAAACTATCGTGATTCACAAAGAATGCCGATAATCAGGATTTCACACTAACACCACACTGTGATAGAGATGAAAAAAATATTTTTATAAACTTCAAGAACTAACTTCTCTCATTGCTTACATGCATATAAAAAGCAAATCAAAAGTCAATGGGGCACAAAAAAATAAATGATGACCCAAACCGCCTACGGCTTTTGTGAAAACTGTGCCCTCTGTCCAACGATCGTTTCGACTGGTCGCAAGCCGAAAACAAAGACTTCTAGCCCAAGTTATGACCACTTAAAGTGAAGCCTCTTATGACAAGGAATCTTAAACCTCTAAAAAACAGCATAGTTTGCTGCTCCACATGAGCATAGATATTTTTATAAACATTTAACTCGCATTTTTTAAACCTATATTTATAATGCGATAAGAACTCTCAGCTGCTCGAAAAAAAAAACTTCTATTTCCAGATTTCTAGGATTAAAACAAAACTTGCATGATTTGAATTCTTACTTTTGGTTGTGTTGAAAGAAGAGTTGATTTAAGTAATTGATCTTAAAGTCAGAGTCTAGGTTAATTAATAGAAATTGCTAGTGGTTTTGTGCTATTGAAAAAGTAGACGTCATTTAATAGCTAAGATCTATTGTTAAATAATACGTAGGACCGGTAATTAATGATGTTTTGACAGCATTATAATTTTGAAAGCCCAATATATTGTTAATAGTTGGTGCTACTAATATAACAATCTCTCCGATTTTTAATGATAATGTTAACAATACCAGGGTATTACACGTTTTAAATAAAAAAAATGTTTCAAATAAATATTACATAGATAGTAATAAAGATTTGTGCTATGTTCTCGAGTTTAATAAATAAAAAAAGGAAACTAACGATATAAAAGAAAGGGAGAGAAATGAAAATATATAATGTAGTTTCGTATTTTAAAGCTTGAAGAATAAGAGAAAAAAGAAACAAAATATTTTGGTGTTTTTAGGTTGAAAAAAAGAGGAAAAAAAGTTAGTTAAATTCTATTATTCTACTATTAAGAAACATAGATCATAAAACTAGGTTAAAAGAGTAAATTGGTAAATTATAAAGATTATAATTGTATATGATTATTTCTCTCCAAATCTTTCAATTTAAAAGGAAAATTATGATGGAAGATTATTAATAAACTATACTATAAACCCAGTATTACACAGGTTTAATAAGAAAATACTAAATATTATTAATGACGAGTTAGGAATTGTAAGACATTAAATAAACATATGATTAAAATTATGTATAAGTAAGTACTTGATTAGTTGATAAAATATTTTATTATTTTAAAACTTTCATTTAATAAGATTATTGCTTTGAAAAAAATTATTTTTTATCAATATTTCGTTGTTAAAAAACTCCGGGTATGTTTTGTAAAAATTGGTTTATATAATATTTTATTTTTTAAGAAGATTGATTTTAAAATATTTTATAATTTAAAAAGTTTCTTTGTGAGACAATTTGATTTTCAAAAAATGTATTTTTAATTAAAATACTTAGTTTTTATTTAATAAAAAATATCTTTTAAATTATTGATCAAAAAAGACTTAGATTTATAATATAGAGAGAGAGGATAAAAATTAAAAATTAATTATTTGATATTTTAATAAAATAAATAGTTTAGACGAAAATAATGGAAGAGTGGTTAAGAAAATGTTATAATCAAGAAGCGTAAAATGATTATTAGGATAGATCTTTATTTTTTATTTTCAATGTCTTTCTATTCAAACTCTAGAAACACATTCTTGTAATTTACTTCCACTTGATTCAATTTCTCCTTAAAAAAGCAGTTTTATGGATTAAAAAAAAAGGAAATAAAAAATAACTTATTTATTAGATGAAAAACAAATAGAAAATGAAAATAAATGTCCATAGATTATAACAAGTGTCACCGTTATCACTTATTTATTACATTAGATACGTCAAGTCCTCATGATATGTCTAAATTCCATCCATAGGTTAGAAATTTATAGGTTTCTCCCATTAGATTTTCACCTTAGTTGTTTAAAAAATTAAGTGATTTACCCCTTAGATATAAAAACAGAAGAAATATAAATCAATCCACAAATCCCCTCACCATTGTGTTTCTTCTTTGGTGACCCTTCTGCTCCGATGACTCTATTCTTATAAAACAAAATCTGGTAACGGTCACATAATCAAAATTATTACAAAATTCTGCTCATTAGAGGATATTCTTAATTGCATAGATATTATTAATTTCCATACATACACACACAATAGGTTCCAATCCCGTGTAATACATGGGTTGAATAAATTACTGTTACTTAGTTAATAATAATAAAAATTATGTCTTAAACATTGATATTATAAGATTGAATAAACATATTGAAAATTTAAAGTTACATATTTGAAATTTAAATATGAATTTATTAATTAATGAATAGTTATTATAGCATCATAATTAAATATGGGTCCTAATATAGGGACACCCACCATAAATCGACACCCACCTATACGTTCGTATGGGTCCATACGTGGCGTATAGGTATCCACAAAAAATACCTGACATTCCATGTCGCATCAGTCGTTGTCGTGGTGTTTATACGCCTCGTATAGCTCCATACGCCGCATATAGCCTTTTTCAGACGACAAAAACTGGACTAAGTCTAATCAATCATTCAGCATGGTTATCCGCGTCGTATGACACCATACGCCGCGTATAGCCTGTGGCCTATGGGTAAGGGTGCAGGTCCACCGACACCTATACGCTGTGTATATGGGGGTGGTGACTAGACTAGGGGGCTTACTGAGTTTATACGTGGGACCCCTATACGCTGTGTATAGGGTCTATACGTCAACGTATAGGGGGTGGGTGAGTAGTGGGCTATACTGAGTTTATACGTAGGACACCTATACGCTGCGTATAGGTCTATACGCCGAGTATAGGGGGGTGGGTGACTAGACTAGTGGGCTATACTGAGTTTATACGTAGGACCCCTATACGCTGCGTATAGTGCTATACGCCGCGTATAGTGGGGTGGGTGACTAGGAGTCCTATACGCAACTTATGTTTTAAACCGTTATATTTATATTCGTTTTCTTATGCAGATATGTCTCTGATTCAGAGATTGAGGCTGACGTTGTTGACGTTATTGCCAATCATCCTTGGCTATAGTTTGAGCCGGAACCATTGAGAACGCGAAGTGCTCGAAATTCGTACGTATGAAGATCGGCCATCAAAATCCATCGACTGGAGGTGATGGCCGAGCTCGGAGAGCGCGACAGACTTGCTGGTATTATCAGAGATGATACGCCATGGAGTCGTTTGTCGAGACCGCTTTGCTTTTCTTACCGAGAGCTAACGGTGGAGTTTTTATCCACATTTACTTATATTCCTCCTAATGAGATGGAGAAGGGACGATGAGCGTTCCGAGAATTTCTTTTAGGTTATGTGGACATTCACATTAGATGTCATTGAGCAGTTTGCCGTTTCTCTCAGGACTTTACTTTGAGCCGTAGACTGTTACCCTCTATTCACCAAGGGTATTACTGAGATTGACGAGAATCAATTGAGAGGTTGGTGGCCTCAGATTGTCGGAGGTCCGTTTCAAAGGACTAAGGTAGGGTCACTGACTTTAGATCCTCTCATCTGTTACTTACATCGCATGATCGCCACATCCATCACGGGACGTGGCAAGAGTCTGGAGTGGTGTACCATTCTCGATTATTTTACTTGTATGTTGACTTACGGGAACAGGTGCAATCTGGCGAGATGTTTGGCGGAGTATTTTGCTTCGTATTATCATCGCCAGGAGCGAGGAGCGGTGTACGGCGGCGCTACGTCACGGTGATTGCCCAAGCTTTGGGTTATCTTCCTCGGTATCTTGCTGACGTATCTCCTCCGATCGAGCCGGTGAGATTAGATCGTCTTATGTTATTCGGCATGCGTATTATAAGCCAGTTTCCGGGTGGCATACGATTCTCTATTCGACCCGAGGAGATCTGGCAGTCGCATCTGTTCAGCAGGTCGGCGTTGATGATCCGTAGCAGCAGTGAGCATCTCCCGCATGATCATCCGCCACACGACCAGCCGCGTATGACCAGCCGCCACCTCAGCCACAATTTCCTCGACACATTTACAGAGATGTGAGGCTGTTGCACGTATGGAGACATTTATGCAGGAGGTTGTACGAGTTTACTGGAGCAGGGTCGTTGGCTCGATCGAGTTGAGGATCTTATGGAGTGGCATGTTCATAATTTCCTCGACACATTTACAGAGATGTGAGGCTGCCTGCACGTATGAAGACATTTATGCAGGAGGTTGCTACGAGTTTACTGGAGCAGGGTCGTCGGCTCGATCGAGTTGAGGATCTTATGGAGTGGCACGTTCAGCTTGAGATTGCGCGAGCACGTGCTGCTGGTATTGATCCTCCGGTTACCACCGCCTCGACATTACACAGACTCGCCGTAGTTTTATATTATTACTATCATTGTAACTTTTATTTTGTTATGTATTTGAAAACTTTGTTATTTATATTATCATTTTATATTAATTTTTGTATTGTTATCTTGATTGTTTAGTTATCTTGATTGTTTAGTTAATATAAATGTTTTTCTTATATGTTTATCGTTAGTTAAAATATAAAATTGTCGGTTAAGCAAGTTACAACATAATATAAATATAATCGACGCAAATTTATTAATTATTAAAAAAATATATGTAAAATAAATAAAAAAATATAAATGGCCTTAACCAATATGCCGCATATGGTCCCATACGCGGCGTATAGGTGTCTCATGCGTCCCAAGTGTGTTAAGGAAAAAAATTTGAAGCCATACGCTGCGTATGGCTCCGCCGACATCGGAATGACACCTCGTCTGACAGGTTGTTGTCAGGGTCCCCATTTTAAATCAACACCCGGTTGTCCATACGCCGCGTATAGGGTCGCATGTCAGGGAATAGGACACCCAGATGTTGATTTAAAATTGGGGTGTCCAAATAACCAACCCTTAAATATTAAATACATGAAAATATTTATTTCTAATTTTTTTATTATTTAAGAGGAGAGAGAGGCGGAAAACCAATTATTAGATGGTTTAGAATGGTGACAAGTGTACTGATTTATTTTTATTTATTAGTATAGAGATATAAATGATATATATATAATATTATATTATATATATATATATATATATATAATATATATATATATATATATAGAGAGAGAGAGAGAGAGAGAGAGAGAGAGTTTGCAAGTCGATGTGAGTCATAGCCAACCTCTAAACAACTTATAGAGAAGAACCGAGTGACCGAGTGAAAGTAGATATCTAAACCAATCATAAATCCACAATTCCACATTTAAGTTCTAGTTTTATTTTGTTGTCAATCCTGATCTTCTAAATCCACAATAAACCAACTCTATGAACTTTTTATGTCTCAAATGATTCCAAAATCGTATTCACTAGTAAATCCCTAAAATTTATTCTTCAAACCTACCACTTCCTTTTCCAAATAATTAATAGGTTCACCTTCAAACCCACAAGTTAAGAAGTTTGTGCAAACCTCAAAGTTTAACTCCAATATATTACCAACTACAACATTCAGAGACCTTATATTTGGTTTAGATGTCATACCATAATTCTTAAAATGAAATGGGACATAGCCTGAAACATGAAACTTAAACATTGTCGTAATACATAAAACTTTGAAACTAGGTTGAATGTCTTTATTATCTAGGTAGTCTCCACTTTCATATCATCAAGAACCGGTTAGCTTGACTTTGATTTACTTGACATACATACTAAAAGTCAGTGTTGTTTGAGTGAATTTTAGTTTTTTTTTAAAATATACGATTTGTACTTTGATATTCATATATTACATGAATATCAATGAGAACATAACATTCAGTGACATATAACAGTGAAAGCATAAAATTCGGAATCATAACCATACC
Source organism: Flaveria sonorensis (assembly GCA_025506505.1). Taxonomy (NCBI): domain Eukaryota; kingdom Viridiplantae; phylum Streptophyta; class Magnoliopsida; order Asterales; family Asteraceae; genus Flaveria; species Flaveria sonorensis. Next base: position 52,038,140 of record CM046434.1, read on the forward strand.
GTAATGTAATCACATGAGTCACCATCTAGGCTACCTGCTTGTATTAGTACAAGACTCTAGTGACATACTTATGTGAGAAAAGACTCTACTGACATGCTTGTGCAAGGAAGACTCAAGTGATTATGTTTGCTTGAGGCAAATAAATCCAATGTTTGCACGAGGCAAGACCCTAGTGACATGTTTGTACAAGGCCAAACTTACTCCAGTGACATGTTTGCACGAGGCAATACTCCAATGACATGTTTGCACGAGGCAAGACTTCAATGACATGCTTAGACGAGACACCACTCAAGTGACCATACTTACACGAGGCAAAACAATCTGGTGATAAACAAACCCTATTGGTGGCCTTCATAGCATATACATTCACATATAGCATTGAACTAACCTATACTAGAATCCTAACCCATTGCACATTGACTATGAATAATCATTGATATTTTGTGATCACTAGCATACTATTACATTTGACTTGCATTAGTAGTGACCATTAGTCCATTATCATTTAATGGTGAAGATAACTTTGAAAAAGAAGTGACTGTACTAGTATACCATCAGATACAGAAGCTTTAAGTTTGGTCAGTGAATACATTCTAGGTCTCTTGAAACTTGATACATTCTAGGTCTCTTGAAACTTGACCAAGTGTTGGAAGATGCGAAAGCTTAAATTACCAGTGGAGGTATACTCGCTTGCGGGGTATCTGTGAAAAATTTTAAGTGTTGAGAGTTATAAAGGCACAAATATCAGTTATGTAGGCTTTGAGATAGATACGGGGCGTTCATGATCAGTAAATTGGCTAAATGTTGTCTTATGCGAAGGGTTCAGTTGTAAAGGTTATAGCAACTTAAGGAGGGTAACTCTTTTTGTGAAAGTGAAACAACCAAGTACATCCAATTATAAGAGTTCACTTGCAGAGGATACAAATACTTTTGACAATGAAACTATTCTTAGTGCGATACACTTAAGGAGGTATACTTATAAAGGTTCACTTTGATTCTATACGGGTTAAGTATAGCTAATTGCAAAGGTTGAAGCTCAGCTACGAAAGTGGTGACATATGCATAGTAGACATAAAAAAATACTCTAAGTGTCGAGAGGTGCAAAGGTACATTATCAGTTTGAAGATTGTAGCTTACTTATGGAGGCAAAATGTTACTTGCGTAGGCACAGTTACCTATTGTTCAATTCCTATGACATTTTTAAACTAACTCTTCATCACTAACTTTGAATCCTTTATATCATACGAGCATAGATTAGGGTTCTTTACGTATATTGCGTACACAAAAGATGCTCCGAACATGAACCCTAATCATTTTATTAATCAAGCACCCAACTTTCTCGTAAATATGCTAGATTTATGAGCACAAACATGTTGTGTATGCATTATTATCCTTGAAAAATAGTGAGTAAAATGGGGATCACGAACTCACATTTGTAAAAGCCGTGAACAACCCTAGGAATAAGGGTTTCTTGTCGAAATCTAGCAAAAATTTACCAAAATTCAAACTTTAGTATTTTACTTATCCTTAAATTATCTCCTAAGCATGATTCATGCTTGGATCCCTAGTTTTAACATGAATCAAGGTATCAAATGCATACCTTTTTTATTGTTCTTAAAAGCGCTCTCTCTCTCTCTCTCTCATCAAGGTATCAAATGCAAACCTTTTTGCCTTTGTGGACACCAACTTCGTCCAGTACCAATATGCATGTATTAGCACCATCTAAACCACGTTGAACGAATGAACAACATTTGTCATGTTCTATTCGATTCCAACATGCCACTAAACAACGCTTCTTTGCTTACAGCTTTGAAAGCCTAGATCTAGTTTGGAGGAATGCTCCAAGTATACACCTTTCAAGCAACACTCTATCATCAAATGGTGTGTCAGGTCCGATATAATGATTCTACTGTAAGAAAATTCAAGTGATGCTTTGTTCACTGATGTCGAGTCTAATGCAACTCCAACTTGCACTTATGTGCCTAAGCATTTATCTAAAGATAATTGACAAAGCTTCTTCTAGAAAAATAGATTACAAATTATGAGCAAATCCACCACACAAAGGTTCAAACAACAACCATTCCAGATTTTGTTCGACACCAAATGGACAAGTGGTGGTTCGTTTACAACGTAAAGATGTGATATCTTTCCTAAAATCCTTATGATCTAGCCTGTCTAAGACCCAGAACCGGTGCAAGCACCAGCACCTACAACAACCCAATATTGATACAATGTATGTAACGGTCAAAGTTGTCTGACTGACAAGGCATACAAATTCAAGTATCACAAAGATATTAACGTACCAAGGAGAGAGAAAAAAAGGGTCACAAAGGAACTTAAAGAATGGTTTAAAGTAGGAGATGCTAATGTTAGACTCCTTGGAGAACCATCATCCAAGTATGACTACTATGTATTGTTTGGCGACTCGTCAACAAAACCTGATCCAATACATGAGGCATGTAATCTTCCATCGCTCAAAGTCCTAAAAATTGCAAGTGACATTATTCATATGCGTAAAAATAATTTAAGTTTGTGGTTCTTCTCTGGGATATTGTTTATCAATGGAGCTACATTACATCCTTTGACTACTACATATGTATCTTACCATATGGTTTCAATAATAAAGCTACACATCAAGACATTTATTCTAGCACAAAAAAAGATTTTCTGGTTTGGAGCGGATGAAGAATTTATCACCAGAAAAACCAAGAATTAGTGAATCAAAAATCGATCATGTAAATAACGTATCTGGTGCTTGACTTAGCGCTTCCCTTTTGCGCAGGGGCCGGGGAGGGGCCGGATCATGAAGCGATCTGACGTACGCAACCTTACCACACACTTTTTTATGCAAGAGTCTGTTTCCCACAACTAAAACTTTGACCTCAATGTCAAAAACAACCTTACCAGTTGCTTCAAAACTCGTCCTCTAAAAGCATAAAAATATGTTGAGCGTTAAAGAATGAAACATGGTTAACGCGTCGTAAGACACGAGTCGTTACTCTAGTTAAATACTAAGGTAAAATATATCCATGGTTTTAAAAAACGGTTGAGGCGTGCGCCTCGAGGCGCGCCTCAAGGGAAGGCGGCAGAAAACGAGTCTGAGGCGGCGTCTCAGAAAAATAAAACATGGTTTAACGCGTCGTAAGACACGCACTGAAAACAGTGTAATAATAATCATATAAAAGTTAACAAAAAGAAACCAACCATAAGTAAACACAATGTCAATGCACAACACAAAAAAACATCATCATAATCTCAACCCTAGTTTGTGAGTTCCATATAGCCGATACTATGTCTCCATCTGCAGCCTTTAGAGCCTTGACTGCCTTTGCCCTAGACACGCTGGCTTGAGTCATGACCAACTCGATGTCCTTGGGCTCCACCCCGGTCTCATCAATGTCTTCATCATCCTGAGCCATGGCTGCAGGCTCAGGCTCGGTTGTCATGTTACTAGGATTAGGTGCTTTAAACTGCTCTGCCGCCTGGCTTTGTAATTGCGAGCTTAAATCTTCTATTTTGGCCTCACCAATATAACATAAGTGTCTGAAGCAGGGCTTTTGAATACATCTGGCTTTGAAATCACAAACAGAATCTGCAGGAGTGTAAATATTTATTAATATGTGAGCAAAAAAAACATCAGGTAACAAGTAGAGGTGGCGGTTTTCAACCTGTTCACTTATAAACGAGATCAATTTAGGTTATGTTTTATTTCTAAGTTCTAACCTGTGGTATATCAGAAAACTAGCTGAAAAGAAAATGGGTCAAAAGTTGTCTCAAATAACCATGACATAAGGTTGCTTAAAAAGTAAATTTAGTTACATTTAATACTCTGAATAAAAAATGATTCCAGAAAACTCAACTCGAACTGTTTAAACCTGCACAAAAGACCGCCCGTTTTGACTAGTTACCCGACCCACCTGTTTTGCTATCTCTACAAGTAACATATTTTCTGAGCACAGAAAAACTTACATTTTTGCTCTTTTTGACAGTAACACGGCTAACACCAGGGATAGGCTTCATCCCAAGCTTTAACATAGCTTTTCGACTCTTCTTTTCACTTCTACTTTGCTTAGACCTCCCACTTGCATCTCCATGTCCTGCTTCCACACAAGTCACAAAGCATTACAACTTTTATTTGTTTACAGAAAACTAACGCACTATATAAAGAATACATGAATTATATAAACACAATAACAAGTTAGTTTTGTTAAGAGTTACAAGGTCGTAAGCTTGTATGGACTAGAAGCATACTTTGAGCGACTTTTTATCTATTTAACTTGTCTAGCCCATCTTTACATTTTATTCTTAGCGAAATTTTTTATTTGCCCTATTAGGGATAAACATAACCAAATCAATATACTCGTAAATGACTGATGGCATGTATCAGGAAGATTGTGGAAAACAAAGCACACAATTACAAAATTATGCACACAATTAAAATTCATTCCCACCTTCCACGTCATCTTCATCCTTGTCATCATCTTCTTCATCGTCATCTTCATCATCATCGTCTTCAACCACAGGTTCCTCATGCTGCAAAAAATATCATTCAAGCATCAGATAAATATTTTGTTACCAACAGGTTTTCAATGATAAATCTGCACAAAATTCCACAACTACATAAACAAGTTAAAAGTATTCTGATTTTTAGTACATTATGCATTAATTTAATATGCCACGTAAAAGCAATCCAAACAGCAATCTAATTTGCTTCATGACCCTAGTATGATTCGCAGTTGAATTGTATGACTTAGCCTACAAATATCCAACTGAGGAGAAAAGCTAATTTAATTTAAGAAACTATTAAGAAATCCACTTTACTTAATCCTAAGGATTCATACTCAGAAATCTTTAGGTCCTCATTTTTTTAGAATAACTATAATACTTGAAACAAATCGGCACAATACATCAAAACTATCCTCATAGATACCCAAAAGCTGAAAACAAGCAGTTTTCGAATGCTTTGACCAAAGACAGTGAACATAAGTATTAAGTACTGAATATATAATACAAAATATTCTTATTATCACTTTCATGACCTATAAGAATGAATCGCGTGCCTAGCTAGAAAGACTCAAAGCAAGAAAACACCAAATCCATCATTTACTTTGTTTACACGCCTAAATTACAAGTTACACACTCAAGCAACAAATATCAGTTCTTTTGATGAAGAGATCATAAATTACTTAATATCTTGAAGAACTTTACCATTACTAAAACTTCAATAAAACACCAACTTTTGATTTCAACTCATTAAAAGAACTCTGATTTCTCCTCAATACACACACTCCAACCACCCAGAAATAAGAAAATACATGTCCACACTCTCATAGTCTCCCTCTTCGGTTCTACAAGAACTAAAAACTTCAATCTATGATAGTAAATGCGTACATAAACACATCTTGATATCAGCATAATTAAAAACTAGATCATTCCCAACATGTTAAATGCATCGATGAACAAAACGTACTAGCTTTATGAAGCCAACAACAACCAGAAAGACATTGAACAAAATAAAAAAGTAAACAATCAAAAGTTTCTAAAGTTTAGCACTTCATCAGACTTCCTTAGCAATACATGTCATATATCAGATATCAGATTACATGGTACCAAATTAGCCAATTTCTGCTGAACAGTTTCACATGATCAACGCAAGTAACTTAAACCGAACATTACGCAGTAAAATCAGTCTACACCAAACTTGATTCAACGAACGATACCAATTAAAACAGAAAGGATAAATTAACTAATTTATAAACTCTAATCACTCAAACAGATCCGAAGTGAAAGATGAAGTTTTTGATCGGAAGGGAGTGAAACTAGGGTTCTTACATCGATCTTCTGTTGCTCAAGGTGAGCTGCGAGGAGTTCTTCTTGAGTTTGAGCAGTCATGATGCACAGATTTTACAGAGATAAAAAAGGTTCGCCGGAATGAGATCAGAAGAAACGATGCAAAAACCCTAGAAATCTCAAATCGCGCGACACAATGGCTGTGTGAATGAAATGTATGTTCGGACCTGGGTCGGATTTGAAAACTAAAATACCCACCGTAACCAGCATAACGACCAAATCGAACCGGAAAAATTGAAACCGAACAATAAATGACGGTTCCATTTATAGCTTTTCCAGAAACCAAACTGAAAGTTTGGGTTTCGGCTTTGATCGACCCAAAAACTAGAAAAACCGAACCGAACCATATTACAACCAAACTAAGCCGCATCCGTGACCGAACCAAACCATAATCAAATAGGTTGAATCGGAACCAACCAAGTGTCTATAGATGATATGATATTAATAATGTATTAGTTACGAACCGTAATAAGAATATATAGATTATTTTTAATATAAATGTACTTGTTTTTTTGGCATTACACAATTATAATATCTCATTGAATTGGCATTACACGATTAATAATATATATAGATTGTTTTTGAAATTAACAAAATTTCAGTTTTAAACCAAAATAAAAATGAAAACCGAAAAAATCAAAACCAAAATCGAAGTAAAACCGAAAACTAAAAACAACGTTTTTAAAAGCCCAAAATCCAAATATCGGTTTTGGTTCGGTTTTAAACAAAAACCGAACTAAACCAACCCATGCACGCCCCTAGAATATCCGTTTAATTTTGAACAAATTAAATAAATTGTTTAAGTACTAAAGGACTAGCGGCATAATAAATAACTTATATAGAAGTTGTTGCGGTTTTAAAAACACGAAGGGTATTGATTAATTAATTGCTCAATAGTAACCCCATTCACGAGAGAAAACTCCATAACCTTGTTATTCCTTGCAAGAAGTTTATGAAAAAACTTACAAACTTCTTTTTTATCTAATTGCTTTTTGAAACACGTTACACAGAGAATTTTATATTTGTTGGTACAAGTTATTTCGAATTTGTGTGTTTTTTTTAACTTGTACAAAAAAATGTCAAATAACTTCCATCTAAAAACATCTTTTATTGATTTAATTTGGCTATGACTGTATTGTTACGGTTAAGTTGATAATGAATGCAACATGTCATGGAAAAAAGCATCACCATCAATCTGGCTATATAAAAATTTTAGCTGGTTTACCGTGACTTGGTTATTCGACCGTTATCAAAAGAAATTGAAAATTGTTTGCTTTCTAATTTAAAAGTTTTAATTACCATGACTAAATGTAAAATAATTTTCCACCCATGAGTGGATATTCAAACGTATCAAACGCTTCATCATTTGCAACGTATTGAGCGAGTCAAGTGAATCATGGGAGCCGACCAATATTACAAGTTAAGTGTACATAGTTTTTTAAGCTTGCAAATCCTAATATTAATTCACGTTAAGTTTGTTTTCACATTTCCAAACAATCACTGTTAAGGGTAGCACGACTTACGTGAGTATAACGCCATTATTGAATTTGTTGAATAAGCTGACTAAAACGCTCATTGTCAAACTGGCCTAACCACTATTTACTTTGGGTTTTTCTTAACGGCCTCATGGAGGAGTTGAAAGTTGATGTTAGGATCCATAAGCCACAGACTGTTTATAAGGCGATGAGCTTAGCCCATGGAACTCGCAACACAAATCTGACTCAAAACGCTTTACACCTACTCCCGCTCCATCTTCAATCCAACCAAAACTCGATACCAAACCCAACACTCAAAACAAAAACAGACTCGTTTCGTTCGAGGCGAGTGTTTTTGCTGTGGGGACAAGTATGGTCCATGCCATAGATGCTAAACCGGTGCCCTTAAATTGTTAGAGGCTAAGAGAAGATGAACCGTTAACAATATGGCGGAACTTAGTCTCCATGCGATTCTTGGAGAAACCCACACTTCAACGATGAAGGTTCACGGTACTCTCAACTCCACCAAAATCCTTATTCTTATTGATAGTGGTTTAACCCGCAACTCTATTTCTAATAACTTGGTGTATGAATTAATATCACAACTTAGCTTATTCCCATTTGGAGTTCAATTTGGTAATTGGGATATCATTTGTTGTAGTCGTATTTGTTGTGATGTTGTCTTACAAGTTAGAGAACTTAAAATTAAACAAGATTTTTACCCGTTTTATCTTGGCGGTTCAGATGTGGTTCTTGGGATTCAATGGCTAGCAACCTTGAACACAGTTCAAGCCAATTGAAACGAAATGTTTTTGATTTTTTTAATCGATGGATTTAACTCTACTGTCTCAGCAAAAGTTTTATGCTAAGATGTCTAAGTTCTGTTTTGGATAGCCCAGGTACCTTTTCTAGGCCATATTATTACTTCAAAGGGGTTCAAGTCGATCAAGAGAAAATTACTGATGTCACATCTTGGCCCATCCCTGTTAATGTTCATGAAATTACGGGTTAATTGCTCGACCACTAACAGCACTTACCAAAAAGGATGGGTTTAAATGGATCCATGAAGAGTTAATTGCTCGACCACTAACAGCACTTACCAATAAGGGTCATGTGGTTATCCTCGATAGCATTTTTGTTAAACAGAAGTTGCTTCATGAAGCTCATGCTACACCAATGTCAGGTCATGGGGGGTTTCTAAATGCATACAAAAGGGTGTCTACTTATTACTTTTAGCCTTAACTCAAACAAGATACCCGTTTGTTTATATAGAATTGCCTTACTTGTCAACAACACTAGTATGACACTCTTTCTCCTGCTGGCATACTTCAGCCTCTACCAATTCCCAATCAAATTTGGGAAGATGTTTCAATGGACTTTATTATCGGGCTGCCTCGATCCAACAAATTTGACCCCATAATGGTAGTTGTAGATCTTTCTTCTACTAGCTCATCCGTTCACAGCCAAGGGAGTTAAAGCCCTGTTTTGTAAAGAAGTCGTACGTCTTCACGGGTTTCCCCGTTCTTTGTCTCAAACCGGGATGTCATTTTTCTTAGTAATTTTTGACAGTAAATGTTTTGATTGAGCAATACCACCTTGAAGATGAGTATCGGGTATCACCCATAAAAGGATGGCTAAACCGAAGTGGTCAACCGCTGTTTGGAGGCTTACTTATGTTGTTTTGCATATGAGCAACCCTCTTGTTGGAGTTCATTTTTATCTTGAGCTGAATACTCCTATAACACCAGGTACCACACCTCTACGGGTATTACATCGTTTACATCGTTTTCTGTTCGATGGTCGTCAACCGCCTTCATTCCATCCATATGTCATTGGTGATACCAATAATATCGAGCTGAAAGTCCAGTTAGTCAACCGTGATGATATGTTATGGGTCTTAAAGGATAATCTTCAATGTTCACAGGATGTATGAAAAATCAAGTTGATAACAAAAGGCGAGATGTCTCATTTGAAGTGGGAGATGTCATGTTCCTAAAAATTTAGCCCTATCGTTAGCACAACTTAGTAAAAAGGAAGTTTGAGAAGTTGTCTCCCTAATTTTTTTGGCCCTATCGGGTCATCCGTAAAGTCGGGGCTATCGCTTATGAGTTAGAACTGCCACCAGACTCCAAGGTTCATCCAGTCTTTCATGTTTCCATGCTAAAACCAGCTCGTGGTCAAATACTAGCCACACCTATTGCTCCTCTCCCAGTCTCTAAAGATTGGGAAATCGGCCTTCAACCGCAATCTATTGAGGCTCATCAATGGGTAATTGAGGTAGGCCAGCCGACACTTGAGTTGCTCATCTCTAGGTATCATCGACTTAAGGAAGAAGCCACCTGGGAAAATTATGACTTACTGGCATAGCAATATCCTTCATTCCGACCTGAGGACAAGTCGTTTTACCGGACGGAAGTGTTGATAAACCACTAAAAGTTTATTCAAGAAAAAAGAAGTATCTGATTAAGGCAAATGGGTCAATGGACCAGTTCCAGTGGGTTTTTGACCCATACATTAAGCTGGCTAAATTATAGGGAGTCATTGTTAAAGGCAGAATTAGTGGGAGTCAAAGTCAAGAGCTAAATTTTTGGGAAAGCAAAGACACATGCAAGATTAATGGAGGAAATTCCTGGTGATATTTAGTATAAATAAAGCTAGAATCCTGTTTATTTTTCATCGTCTAAATTATCTATTCCATTGTAATTTGGAGAGTAGTCCCTCTTGAATTGGGCCAACCATTATTCTATTTCTACTAAATTCCAACCTATTCAACTTTTATAATCTAGTTCTTATAAAAAAAACCCATAATTTTAGTTGAATTTTTACTTAACGTAATGATTATTGTTTTGTTACATTTGTGTTTCTAACTATACATTAGTGGCACTTCATTTTCTGATGTGCGTAGGATGTGTCTAAAATATTCATTTGTTTAAATCTATTATTAACCCGCTTGAATCATTTCGTACCCAACCAACTTACCAAATCAATCTAGGTTATAAGAATTGTAGCCTTTAATAAATTCCAACCACCTTTGCTATCTCATATTTAAATCTTTCTAGTTAAAGAAGTACATCAAGTAACATCACATGTCAACATGATTGCGTTTGTTCTTTGATCAGGCACCTTCTGCTTATTAGGGCCAAACTTAGGAATTTTCTAAACTTTAGTCTAAGCATAATCCTTTTTATGAAAAGGGCTTTCTTAAGTTCGCTTTAGACCTCTAAAGAAAGGTTGAACCCCTCTCTAGAACAACTCAAAACCATCCGGATGTAACCTCTTAAGACCATGTGTGATGGTTAAATCCCGTAATAAGCATTTTCTATCATGTGAGCGCTACCATAACATGAGACATTATAAATAAAAAGGGTTGTAATGAAAAAAAACCCTACAATACCCCTTCATCATTGTGGGTTTGATGATGTGTGACGTTAATAAAATAACGTTAGGTTTTTTTTTTTTTTTTTAACATAACGCCCCCACCATAACGGTGATGGAGGCATTATGTGATGTTATTTATGGGCTTAAAGTCCTATTACACATGGTCTAATTATAAACTAAAGAATGCATGAAGAGAATAAAGTCAAACTATGTAATAAAGGCTCATGGATCTTTTACACTACCCGCAAATCAAACTTTTATGACCACTCAAAGAAAAAGGGCCAAGAAATGTGCAAAAGCGGGTTCGTATCAGCCTACAAAAGAGGGATCACGAGTTCGGGTTTTTCATCAATTTCATCGGCCTGTGGCAACGGTTTTCCCGACAAAAAACCTCTAAAAAGAGCAAGTGATCTCCCGGGTTGCGAGAACGGAGCTTCGTGTGATGCCCCTCTGATGGTTGCGAAAGATAAAAGCTCACCATACACTTGTGTCCATCCACCAACCTGCCCAATATTAAACTTTATAAACATAGAGAACCACCCAAAAGTATGTGTCAAAATGGTCGGGTCAGGTGAGATGTTATAAGTTAAAACTTATAATAGCCAATTTCATTTTACTACTATTATACGGTAAAACGAGTAAATATTACAGCTTTTGAGTTTTGAAGCTATAAATACATATGAAATTTAGAAAGATAATATGAAATTTCAATTTTTGACGGGTTGAAAAAAGTTGGTTCACGAAAATACTCTATGACAACGTTATTAATTTGTAAATAATTTGTGTGTCAAATATTATTAAAAAAGTTATTTTATTCATTCTTTGACTATAGTAAATTATGCTTCTCTTAACCGACTTGACTCGTTCGATTGATTTCCTTGTAAGCGACATGACCCATTAGAAATAAAACATAACTTTGAGTTGACGGGTAAATGAGTTAAAATCCTCACATACTTAACCTCTAAGATCCTGCTAGATTGTAACTAGACCACAAAAGTGAACTAACCTGGTTGCCATTGAACCACGCCCTGTATGGTAGAGTTGTGTTCAAGCCTAATTGCTTAGCCAAGCCATTGACCACCACTCGTGTTCCGTTAGTGGGAGGACAGAATCCTGATCCCCACTGAAAGTTATATAAAAAGATTAATATTACTGCATAACTGTTCATGTGTATTACACAAAATGATGTTTCTGATATTTTTTATATAATGGGGGTAAGGCTATAAAGAGGTGCCAATGAACTAACCAAGTAAGCTCAGGTCCACAGATACTTTTGCCAATAATATTATGAGTAATTAATGTCATACATCATTACAAAAGCTATATCATTGCAATACTAGCATACCAATACAGGAGGTTGCCAGCGCTAAAATACAGTTACATATTTTCGACCATTTTGACCCTTAAAGCCCCTTTAACCTGTTTTACTTTTAGGCTTTTAGCTCAACTTTTTAATTAGACCCTTTTAACCTTTTGAGATAACAAACCAAATTGAACCATCTGCAAGTATATTGGTCAAACTTCCCCTTAGTTACATTGATTGTTTTTTAGGATTTTAAGTTTATTTCATAAGATAAGAAGCTTTTGGATGAAGACAGAAGCTTATGCTTTTTCTGCTTATTTTAGAGTATGATAAGTATTAGATATATTATTGATAGGTTTGGTTACAATATATAGAATATAATGCAAACCCTAAAACCTAACTGGGCCCGTAAGCTCATACTAATAACCCTAATAATATTATCTAATAATAAGTTGTTTGCAATTGGTTACTTAACTGATTATTCTTGGTGGATTCAAAATTAGAAGCTTACCATTAAATTGATATAACTTGCTTCTGTGTTTCTGCTCAGCACACAGAAAAACACCCACTCGTAAACCCTTCCATAAAATGCGAAAAAGCAATCAAGTTTACATAAACTTTTATAAATAAATAACTTAGCAGACCAGGATTATTAGATTAATCATGAGAAAATTATTATAATTAGGAAATTTACTAATTTAATTACTAGAAGGTTATATTAGGTAACTGTTTAATTATCAATAAACACATGAAACATATTAGTCTTACAAATATTGGATATATTTTGGATAAAAAATTGGAAACTTATTTATATTCAAATTAGGATATCTTCTATGCATCAAAGTTGTAATTTTTTCATGCTTTATAATATATTTACCAATACACTTCTTGATTTCATGTTTTTGTTATCACTTAATCTGTTTTTTTGGTGAAGATGGATTAACTGTTGAAGTTAAACTAAAGTTAGTTGATTAAATATGTTATCCTAAGTTAGTGTGACAATTTGTATAATTAGGATTAATATAAGTTGGTTAGTTAGAGTTAGTTATAGGGTAGATATGATAGTTAACTTGGTGGTTAAGTAACCCGGTGTAACCCGTGGATAACCCGTCAATCCTACACCTATAAATACTTTGTAATCTCTCATTTGAGACTTGATGAAATCCTATGCACAAAATGTATTCTCTCTGCGTGCGTGTATATAATGTGTGTGTGATTCATCCCTTTGATCCCAACATTAACTCACCTGTAAACAAGAATCCTAATGCCAGATTTGAGAAGGGAGACCAAGACAGGAGTCATTGGTACCTCAAGATTGTCCATCTGATAGCTTAAAACCCTGTATTTACAAAAACAACCAATGGTTATTAGTATATGATCTTTAAATTGATAAATTGGAATACATTATTGAGTTCGTGTATTACTCGCTACACGGGGTCCATTTACTGACACCCACAAGTCGAGCATTGAGAGCGGTTTGAACGTCTCCTCTGTTCAAATATTCAATCATTTCATCCTCCACACAAATATCTATCTTTGTCTCCTCATCTTGCTGAGAAGTGTAAACAGTCATTACAGACATAAAAAGTTGACCAGAATTGATAAAATTGGCAAAATGGTGGGTAGGTGGGTTTGGAAACAGGTCAAACTGGGTTCAGGCAATAACAAACCGATTCAGGCCTGTTTGAATCAAAACACCTTTTGTCAAAAAAAAAAAAAACTAACTTTTTTGTATGCATTTAGCGTGTCAATTATAATTACAAAACAATGGATTTGGCCTTTGGGCAATAAAAGACCAATTCAGGCCTGTTTGAAACAAAACATGTTTTGTCAAAAAAATTAAGTTTTTTGTACGCACTTAGTGTGTTGATTATGATTACAATTTCTAGAATAAAATGATTTAAGATGATTTGCATATTAAAATACAACATGCATGAATTTTGACTCATTTGCTGATTCTTTTTAAACTGTTTTTATAGATGTGGCAAAATAGACAAGTCATTGGGTCGGGTAGATATTAATTAAAATACATTTTGTCCAAACTTTCTGAACTTTTTTACAAAATATTGGTGGTCGACTATGATTACCGAAATTAGATTTTTTCAATTATTTTAACTTTTCAAACGAAATAAGCTAATTTTTTCGTTATAAGTTTTGACCCGTTGGATATAGTTAAAATCCAATTCTACCCATTCATAAGTAGGTTGAAACTGTTACTTCCACATATCATAAACCACAATTAGGGAGTTATTTAACTTACATTTTGCTCAAGAACTAGTGATTGTGAGAAAGCATTTGATAAACAAACATCAAGAGTGATGTCATAAGCATTAACGAATCTACCAATCTCTTTTGAAGCTTGATTTGCAACCCGAGAGCAAGTAGGGGTAAGAGACCTAGATTGGGCTTGCCTTCTTATAGTCGAATAATTGCATATTCCATTGAACATATCATATGTAGCATCTGATATTAAACCATGAGACCAAAGATACTCCCCCCTTGAATTAAATCCGTATTGAAGTCCAAAAGTGGATTACCTATCTACACAACGAAATAATTCGATCATGAAAAAAAAACCAGGCATTTCCTTAAAAAAAAAGCCAATCGTTGAAAAAGCTCTTCATAATATCACAGAATCAGCAAACAAGTCCTCGTAATCATTTATGATCAAGTCCACTATTACAAGTCAATGGAAATGTCCACTTTATAGAGTATATTCACCTTATCATATAAAAAATGATATTTTTAGCTATTTTGTAAGAAGTTGAGGATTTAATAATGCAAACAAGGACTTTTGTAGTAAAAATAAAAGCCGAAATATTATCGCTAAGTTATAAGCTAAAGGTATTTAATCATGAAAAACCAAAGTTAAAAAAACCTCTAGTACAAATTCAGTGAAAGCTTTTCTTTTTTTTTTTTTTTTTGACAATTTTCCTGAAAAGGTTCTAAATTTACTTACTGCAATTCCCCTTGAGATTGATCTTGGCTTTTGAGTGAACTATGAGATTCGCGAGTTGAGGAATATAGTGTCCTAGCAAAATCAGCACCAGGTAAGTGGATAACGAGTCGATCAAAAGTTTTTCAGTTGAACAACAATTATAGATTTTTTGGTATGATTACAAAATTACATTATTTTAAAAACTATTCAATTTTACATGTAATTTCTGGCATAACTTACCTGCATAACTTTCACCTGTGATATAAAAGTCTCTATTCTTGTACTCTGGGTATTTCTCAAACCACTTCTCAAGAAAAGCAAGATTGTCGCCGGCTGAAATGAGAGACAATAGTCATCAAATTCGAATTTGAAAAAAGCAATGACAACATTAGTGCTTTAAAACAACATAGAATCATTTACATATTTTTAACCATTATAATGAGTCATACTCATGATAACTGATAAGAAGTAACAAACCTGTGAGGACATCATTTGCCGATGTATAAAAGGACTGTGCAACAGAATAAGAGAATCCCACTCCAGCTGGTGATTCCAAGTACAACATATTTGCTTCTGTCATCAAACATGTTATTTCACAATGTTATCTTCTAAAATTATGTATAATATATAAGAGCATTCCTAAGATATCTTTCATGTTATGACCCGTTTTGACATAAATTGATTGTAATGATATAACTTAAGAATATTTGTTTAGATAAGGAGAAAGCATAGCTACTGCATATTTGCATACGCCTTAAGGAACTGATAATTTGATTATTGCTACTTGAAGTTGAAATAACAAATTGTAGTGAGTGGATAAACAAATTTTGCTTCTGATCATCTGATTATTTATCGGTCAAATATTCAGTCTAGTACCATCTGATTATCAAATGGTAATTACAAGTTAACTATTTGCCTTTTTTTCTATTAACCTAATTTGATAGATTTTTTTACTTTTAAGTATAAGAATATCTTTGTCATCTATAATTTTTCTTTTTAATACTCACAACTCGTTAAACAGTCAAAGAACTAATATAATCTAATAAATTCAACTTCCAAAATACTGTATCCTGTGTTTACTAGACTTAAGTATTCAATTCTAATTAACTAACTTTTTTTTTAACGGTAAATGTACGACCCTGTTGCTTCGGGGATAGATGTTATCTTAATCGGGCCCACCTATCCGCCGGGACCACACCCCCAACCCCTCAAGAGAAAATCCTTTGTTGAGAAAACCCTGAGGCAATTTTTGCATGAGTGAGACTTGAACACATGACCTCCTTATTTTACATATCATGGGTAACTCACCTTAACCGGTTGAACTAAGGATCATTGGTTCTAATTAACTAACTAACTATTCGATAAAGCAACACTGAAATATCTTCTCATACAACAAATAAACAGCAGAAATCATAACTACTGACTATCAATTAATGATCTAGGGCACAAATGCACCTTCCCTTCCACATTCAATGCTGCAATTAATAACCTCAACACAAAACCAACACTTATTGCAAAACATTCCCAAATCAGAACCAAAGATCCTCACTCTAACATTCTACA
Organism: Flaveria sonorensis; assembly: GCA_025506505.1. Classification (NCBI taxonomy): domain Eukaryota; kingdom Viridiplantae; phylum Streptophyta; class Magnoliopsida; order Asterales; family Asteraceae; genus Flaveria; species Flaveria sonorensis. The sequence goes on from CM046434.1 coordinate 52,054,647, forward strand.
TACCTTTATTCCAGCTATAAGTATTCTTCACCAAAACCCTACCACTCGGCTTAAAAGGCCCATGCTCAACAAACGCCCCTTCTCCAACCGACGAACACCCAGGCCCTGCAACAACCGCAAACCAATCGCATCAACTTCACGCACAAATCAAACAATCGAACGAATAAATCAAACACTCAGTGAGAATTATCGATTACGTACCTCCGTTCAACCAAAGCACAAGCGGTTTGGAAGATGAGTTGGATTCAGCTTCAACGAAGTAGTAGAACAGAGATCGCTGTTGTTTTGCTTCACCGACGGCGATGTATCCGGCGAACTGCCGGAAGTTCACCGGCGGTTGGCCTGGTAATTTCGCTACTTCGTCGGAGATTGAAGATGAAATCACTGTGTGCAAATGTGTTTGTGTTGATATTATTATTATTGCATACAGTAGTTGTGTGCAGATGATCCATGGTGCAGATGACATGATGAGAGAAGGATTTGTGATGGAGAAATATGTAAGACTTGGTGAAACTTGTGTTGTTTGGTTTATATTATAAACTTTTTGTTGTTACATGTTAACTTAGATGTTGGTAGTTAGCACTTAAAATTTTAAGAAATATAATTTACTTGTTATTTTTATAAGCATGTTATATGTGTCAGAATTTATAGTTTGTATATGTATAAGATGGTTTTTTATCCAGCTTTTTCTTTCTTATGCTACAATATTATGCATTAATGTTTCTTGTGCTTTTTTTAATTCTTTAGTTAAAGTGATTATATACGAAACGTGTCATTTAACCTTTGTAGCTATATAAATGATAAGATAGGTTAGATGTTTTATGTTTTACATGATTTATCATGATTCTTTTCGAAAGGAAATATATAACCCGTTTTTATTTTTATTTTTGATTTTGATACTATGAGTTGTGACTTGCATTTAAATGTAATATTAACTTTTTTTAAAAAATAAAAAACTCACACCCAATTAAGATGGGGCTCCTACATGACCAATTCTCGTTTTAGAGAAAAATTGTAAAATTTTATATAAAACATATATTAATAATCTATACCTTTTATGATTTCTACCACCACAAAAACATATATTGCAATATAGTTATAGAAAAAGCAATTTTAATAATTAATACTTTTTAAACCGATGAAAGAGAGAGGAGAAAAGATAGCTCCTGAAAGATCCGTAATATTATTATTTTCTAGCCGGAAAAATCCACCGTGACATTTTGTGAGCTTTAGTTTACGCTCTTAACATATGCATGTCAGTAACCTAATGGCATTAGCAGCTGCCCCATAAAAGTAACGGGGGATTTCGAATCATAATAAGTATAAGATTAAGTAGTAACAGGGGAAAACATTTTTCGTAAATCCAAAATAGAGTACAACAAGCATGCATGATGTACAACTTTGATTCAGTAAAGTCGATAGGGTGTAGCTCCTTTCGGCTTTTCCGACACAACTATATCTTCAATTCTTTATTTGTTTCGGTTTTACAACTATAAAAATACTTAAAAAAAAAATATATACTTTTAGTCTTTTAGAGTCTAACGGCAAAATATACCTTTTGGCAACTTCTTTTCCTCAAATATAATTATTTGCCTGATTATCAAAAACTATATGATAGTTTATATATATTAATATATTTAGCGATTTTCTATAAATAATAAATCTGTTAAATGTTGTCGTATTCTCACATGTTTTCCAATATAATTGTTTAATTGTGTATGGCTGAAGCACGCGGTGAAGTGTGAACATATGAATATTGTAGTGGTACAAGTAGTCAAAGATCACATGTTACACCTTATCTCTCTCCTGGTACTTATATGTTATTTCTTTTTATATTTAAACGAGTTGCATGTAGAAATAAAATTATTTATCAACTTTTGCCAAGTTACTAGAGAAACTGAATATGTTATTTATTGGTAAACAACATTATGTCTAGTCATAGGAGCAGGTTCAAGTCCTCGCAACGGTTCACAGAGTGAAAGTTACTATTTTAAATTCTTACTAATGTTTAAACAATGATGATGGGAGAAGATTAGATTACGATGCTCGTAAGTCGTGACTAGCCTTCATGTCAAAGGTCGGTGATGTTTCTCAAGACAATGAGTCGCCAGAGAGTAAAAATCATTATTCTCAAAACTGTATCTACTTAAATCGTGTTGAATCACATTGCTTCTCTTTCTTCAAATCGGTCTTTGGCGCTATTAGCTCGTAAACCATTGCATCCTCTTCGATACGGTATCCAAAGTCTGTTTGTAGCCGGACTATTTAGAAGAAGATGTTGCCCGTTTCATTGATTGTTCCAAAGGTGCGAGCGAATTGGTCCTCATGGGATTCAAGCTCGCCGTCAGTCTCATTGAGGTTAATTTGGCAACAGGCATCAAAGTAGCTTGACGACTATATTCGTTGAAGGATAACGTTTTTGACCTCTTTGATAATTGTCTCATTAACAGGACATTCGCCCACTTTACACTTGTTTTCATAGCCTTTCAAGGTTTGACTAGTGACACGTTGAAACCAATTCAACTTTCATTCCTCACACGAATTATTAAAAAGATTCGGATACCACTATGTTTGTTGTTACTATTCTGGTGGTAGGTGTCACTAAGCTTATATCTTTTAGACGAATGTTTCTTCATTTGGACGATATCATGTCGGGGGTTGGTATTCTCCCCGGCCCATTGTGTTATAAAAATTTTGACGAACTCATTTTCAAAAAGCAGCTTCATTTTGACTGTTTGCTATAAAATGAAAATAAAACTACTAAATAATTAACAATAAACTTCAATATATAAAATAAACTTTGGTAAATTTATAAAAATAATGAATAAAACTTTTACCAATTTTTGGGTCTTCGGACATGTCAAATCAACCTTGAGCAATGCTAGTTCTTTATTCGAGTGTTGATCGATGTCGAAGTACCAATCAAAAAGATGTAAAATGTATGTTTCTATTCACCTTAAACTAATTAGGGTAAGTAGAGTTTTTGATACTTGTGATATTAATGGTCTGTGTATTTTACTTTGATTTATGAAAATGATTGAAGTATTGAATTATGAACTATTGCCTCTAAATGTAAGAGTTGAATTTGAAATGATTAAAAAATTAACTAATAAAACAAATTGCGGTAATGGAAATTGATTAGAAGACAATGAAAAAGAGTAATCCATCCCGGGATTCAAGTTTGATTTTCGGCAATTGTTTAGTTCAACTTGATGAAAAATCTTTAACTGGGATTCTATGCATGCAATGATTAAATGTTATAGATAACCAAGACTTAACGGGGCTTAGTACACAATACCAATTGAATTAACAACCAAAACTTTGCAATCATACAACTAAGGCAAAATTATATGACATTCAAATCAATATTAACCAGAACATTTGGTTAAAAAATCAAAACACAAGTTAAACTCAATAAAGAACTTAACGGGTTCTAAAGTTTAATTCCAACCCAAGTTAAACACAAACAAAAACCTAATAACACGAATCCTATTAGCCGAGGTAGATCACGAGAAGATTAGCCTTGCATCTTCGCGAATTCAGCAACAAAATTGGATTGGAACATGTTTTGTTGGATTATCATGAGTTGGAGAAGTAGAAGAATCCTCAAGAATGGCCAAAGTTTATTTTTTTTTTGCTCCCAATACGAATTAGGGTTTTTAGAATTGATAATCCTCCTTAAATATGGTCAAAATCCGGAGGTTACGTCAAATATGACAATACGACGTAAGTTATGTCCTTAGGGACATAAATTACGTCCTCCATTATGATAGACGTGGTTAGTCTCTGTCTTACGTCCTAAAAGTATCATTTTTTAGAAATGACGTAGCTTACTTCCTTTAGGACGTAAGTTAGGTCGTATGCTCATTTTACAGCAATTTCTTCATTTCTTTTCATCTAGATATCATCCAATCCTCGTGCAACCCTTGAATATATCATTTAAGTTTTCCACACCTACAATTCAAACATAAAACAAAGTGATTACGCTCGATAGGAAAATCAAGTCAAAAAATACATTTAAACACTTAAAACACATACAAACATGAACACATCAAGTGCCACTTCTTACATCAGGTTTGTCCCTTGGATGATTGTAACTTGTTTTTTTTTGTGTGTGTTTTCGTTTTGTGGGCTTTGGAGGTTTTTCGGTAATAAAATCTGAACTGGGAAATTCTTCGAGAAAGACCTCAGGTTTGGAGATTGGTTGAGCTTAAGGTTGGCTTCGATTAGCAGAACTGTACATTTCTTGGCTCGGTTAGGATCCATTCGGGGACTAACATTATCTATTGTCAAAAATATTTTGGTTGGGTTCGTTTGAGTTGAAAGGGATTTGGAACAGTAAATTTTTTAGGTTAAAAAGGGCTTGTGTTTGTAGAAGGTGGGTTGAGATTTTTAAAGATTTAGTTGAAGATGTGTAGAAGATGTTAGATTGCATGAAATTGTAAAACAAATTTAGAGTAACATTTATAGTGTTTTTTATATATTTCTTTTAATTTGAGCCCAACTATTCTTTTCATCGACAATTCAGCCCCACCATCTTTCTTCTTGCCTAACACCATGATTAAGGCTATGCCCACGCCATAGAAAGTGGGTTGAGATTTTTTTAATATTTAGATGAAGATGTTGTATAGAAGATGTGAGATTGTGTGAAATTATAAAATATAGGGTGCATTTATAGTTTTCTTTTATTATATTCTTTTAATTTGAGCTCAACAGTTCTTTCCATTAGCAATGGAGCCACATGGTTCTTTCTTTTTGCCTAACTCCATGAGTAGGGCTACGCACACACTCTCATGCCCAGGTGATGGTATTTCGTTTGTGATCGGCTGCCGGATCAATTATAAAATGAGTGTTTTTTTTTGAGTGAATAGTTTAAAAGAATAATGTTTTGGATTTCTAGTGGATCATGTGATATACGACATCTATTGTATGAATTTTAATATTTTTTTTTTCATTCAGCCTCTAGCTTGAATGTCGTGTAATATCGAGTATAATAATGTGAAATAATTAATATTTTTAAAAATCTATAAACACGTTTTTTATTTTTTATAAGTATAGATATGAATTTTATCAAAATCCAAGTTGTATCCGTCATAAGGAAATTTTGTTTACTATTACTTTTTCGTGCTATAACTTAGTTTTTAATAAAAGTTGATATCGAACATAAGTAAGAAATAAATGAAATTATTTATTTAAAATCTTAATAAAATATAAGATATCACACATTATTTAAAGAAAAACTAAATTATATATTAGATGAAAAATTTAAAAAAATATTTATCAAATGATGTCGCTATCTTGCATAACACTTTCACTTCAGTGTTGTAATCTTCTAAGAAAACCTTTATGTCACAATCTCTCTCAAATTAAAACACATTTTAATGGTCTATCTTTTAAAAGTTGTAATGAAAAATTCCTTTACACTAAATTCGTTCACTAAAGGAAAAGGATTAAGAGTTGTGTGAAAACTATTTTCATCAACCTAATGAAGTGGGATGGATCATGGGTTTCGACCAATTTCATTGATATGTGGCAAAAGATGGATCGAACATCATTATATACTAATAAATACTTGATGTACATCCACCAATCTGCCCATAACCAAACTTATTAATATTATCACCTGATTTTGTAGTATTCACCAAACACATTAAAACACGATGTTTGTATTAAACAATTCGTGTATAAATATAGAACTACTGTTTTGTATGTGTAGAAACGAGTGTAGGTAATTTATGCTAAAAAATGAAGAATAGAATAGAGTAACAGCATACCCAACGGCCACCCTGTCTCCAGTGCTATCGATCAGGCTTCATTATCCCTAACCTGATGTCTTCGGTTATCTGCCATTATCTTCTTCAGATCTGACTGCCTCCCGTCGATATCCGGCATTTTGCTTTCTTTTCCGACTCTATTATCCGGCTTTCTTTTCTGGCAACCTGGTCCAACCATGGTCACCAGGTCCAACGGCGTGCCGTCAAAACCGACCAATTATTTTGTAAGCAGCTCAAACAGACACGACTGGACCGTCGATGACACCGGCACCCGGTTCGACTGGTCCGGCCGGTCCAGTCCGATTGTAATAACATTGACCATATTTCACAAAATGACATAAAAATCTATTCCATCCCATTTCTCGTTCCCATACCCAAACCTTATATATTTTAAGATATTTTGTGAGAGGAAAAAATTTATAAAATTAAAACAAATTGGATTTTAACAATCCAAACTATGAACTATTGGTCAATAATAATCCATAATATTCGTTTGACCAATAATAATCTTATCTTTCATTTTTGTTGTTAGGGGCAATCCTAATAATATAATATCATGATTTCACACTTAATTTTACTCATTTTCACTTCTTATCATTATATGTTTCCATATTTCATTCACAATAATCATCGTGAGCAGAATCGAGTAAAATAAAATATAAATCATAAATGATTATGCTAATATGATTGTTCTCATCAACATAAATAATAATTGGAATTGTTATTGGCCAATTATAATACGGATTATTATTGTTCAATAAATCATAGTTTGAATTATTAAAATTCAATTTGCCTAAAATGAATAAAGAAATATTGTTTAATTAAATAAAGATAAATATGAGAAATGAGATGTAAGTGATTTTAAAAAACAAGATATAAATTTAGAAATGATGTTTTTTTTTATAATTATTCTTACACATGCCTTTATGAAGTTCATGTATTCTGGCTATTATCAATCGTGTTTATAAATGTTCTTAAGTCTCATGAGATATGGTAGCACAATGTTTACAATGTTTAAAAGTTACAATTATGTAGAAATTTGAAAATATTTAAATGAAAACTCTTATGCATGTGACTCTTTAGAAAACTTAATAAGTTTTAAAGGTTTACGAGTTGCGAGTGCATAGTTTGTAAGAGTTACATGTTTATGAGACTGTATATTTACAAGTTGTGATTTTACAAGCTTATAAGTTTACATGCTCACATGTTCATATGCTAACAAAATAAGAGTTTATATGTTTTACGTGCACAAATAGCATTTTGATAAGTTACAATTTGTGATCATTTTTATACGTACATATGCTACCTAAGTAATTTTTTGTTAATAATAACGACAAACACAATAATATGACACCATACCCGTGATGATGAGTGAGTTTTTGGCGTCTCAAATTGAGTGTTCGACCAGAGGAGCATATGGTACATTATGTACAACCTTAGAGGCTAAAGTATGTTGCTTAAGATCTCATTGAAAGCACAATTGAAACTCAATAATCAATATAGTAGAAACTCTAATTTGTGAACCATCGTGACTTATAGTTAGAGGTGACAAAATGGGTAGGTTGGTTAGAGGTGGCAAATGGACGGGTTGTATTGGGTTGGTGTTAGGTTAGGATGGGTTTGGGTCAGTATAGGTTTGGGTTAGGATGGGTCGTTTTAAAAAAAGGATCAGGACGGGTTCGGTCAGGATGGGTTCGGGTCACGACGGGTCCGGGTCACGACGGATCATTTTAAAAAAAGGGTTAGAAACTTTAAATTTTACTTTAAACTTTGATTAGCCTCAACTGGATTAGAAACAAATTATTCATCTTCCATTTCTTCATAGGTTCAATGACTTGTTCATCTCCATCACCACTTACAGATTCATAACTAAAATATCAATCTTTCAACCAACTTCCCTTCTGATCGAGAATTTGCAGTGATTACGGGGGCATAGGTCTTTTCACGAAGACGATGATACGATTTCGTCATCTGGCTCGTGTATCCACACAACTTCATTTCAACAGGTTAAAGTTTTGATTAGAGATTTAGAGCTGCCGATTGGAGGATAAACATACATTTTGATCACTTGCATGAACTACACTTCATAACCATCATAACTACTCATTCCTGATTACATAATAACAATAAGTGTTTATGTAAGATCACCAATCTCACCCTAACTGATGAACTACCCATCAAATGAAATAGTTCACAAGTAATTTGTTAATATAATTTTCATTCAAACAGCTTGATAACAATCAATTAAAAAGAAACATACAGATCAAACACTTGATTCGAATCAGAGCTGCCAATTGGATCCGGGGTCGCAACTAATCTCCGAGAACTAAACAAATTAGATTGACCCAAAACGATCATCAACAAGAACAACAATACAATCACCGAACCATTTTTGCCCATTCCACCTCAAATCGAACAATTGGATCCACTAAAAATCGAAACAATTGGTAGAACGTTTGGCGTTCATAGAGAAATGGGCAGGTTTGAGGCTTTCAAGTCTTCGTTGCGGTGATTAGAAGGGGACGAAGAGGACCTGCTCTTTTCTAGGGTTGAACCCATTCTAACCGTTGATCATATTGACTAATTTAAATCAACCCGTCTTGACCACATTAAAAATACATATAAACCCAAAACAACCATAGTTTTATTTCTTCAGCCCAAATCAACCCAAATCAAACCAGTTGGGTCAAGATTGCCAGGTATAGGTTGGTTGTTAGGTTATGATGGGGTCAGGATGAGTTTGGGTTAGGATGGGTCATTTAAAAAAAAGGTCAGGATGGGTTGGGTTAGGATGGGTTTGGGTCAGGATGGGTTGGGCCAGGATGGGTTTGGATCAGGATGAGTTCGAATCAGGTTGGATCATTTTTAAAAAAAGTCAATACTATTTAGTAGAGCTTTACAATCCAACAACACATATAGACATATGCGTATACGAGCTCAAACAGACATATACGACTTCATCTATAAAGGATCGGTACCTTGAATAAACGACGATGATGGGCGATGATAAAGCGGAGGCCCGATTGTAGGTGTGTGGTAGTGAGCGATGAAACTCAACGGAGGTAGAGACTGATGCGGAGCCCAACTGTAAGTGCGCGTGATGGTGCGGTGGTGGTGTGCGATGAAACTTGACGGAGGTGGAGGTTGTAGATGCGGTGGTGGTGCGGTGGACGGTGGTGTTGCGGTGGACCGGTGGTGATGCGGTGGACCGGTGGCGCAGTGGACCGGTGGTGATGCGATGGACCGGTGGTGATGTGTGGTGGTGCGGTGGTGGTGCGGTGATGGTGGTGTGGGGACCAGTGGTGATGCGGTGGTGGTGCGGTGGTGCCTTGTGCGACGGAGGCGATCAATTTGAGTGAAAGAAGCATTGATTATTGGTCTTATTGTGACTTGCAGATCTAATTTTGAAAACCCATTTGACCTATGTTTCTTTTTTGTCAAAAAAGTTTTTAACCCATCTTGACCCACTTGTGTTTTTTATTTAATCTATTCTAATCCATCTTTATTTTTAAAAAACCCATTGTGACCCAAATCACATCCTTGGACTTCTTTTGCCACCTCCACTTAAGTGAATCGATGTATCAAGTCATTGAACTTAGTTTCTAACTTTTACTTTTGACATATACAACACCTAGACTTTACATATACGTAGAAGACTCTACAAACAACTCTATACTAATTACAATATTGATCCATAAACTTTGACCCAAAAGTTTATTCTAACTTTCTAACTGGTTTTTGAAATTGCTAAGTTTTCCAAATAGAAACAATTCTAATGGTTTTTCTTCTAAAAACAAATGTTATTCCAAAAGTTCAATCTAACTTTCTAACGGGAACCAAAAGCAATTTCTAACCCGATTCGTATGTAGGTATATAAAAACTAAAAACACATTCATATTAAGTAGAAACAAAACCTGGAATTTAGAATCTCTTGGTGTGATGACAGTTTCATGGAGAAAGCTTTCTAACTTCCTTTGATCATCTTATCAACAACCTGTTTGGCTTTTGAGAAGATTCACTGATTCGTAAATCAGATAACAATAACACAATCCTTCGTTTCTTTATTTATAGATCTTTTGAGCAGGGACAACAACAAAACAACCTTTTTGATTCTGACTTCTTCCATCTCTAGTGGAGGTTGACCAACACAATAAGAAACAACAATTTAATTTTTTGAATCCTTTTTGCCTTCAAACACAACCATAACAAGCGTTACACAATCAAATTTCACACAATTGAACAGTTTTTTTAAGTTTGGTCTTCGTAAACAGATAACAAAGAAAAAAAACATAAATTTTGTTTTGTTTCTTGGATTAAAAAGTACAGCCCCAACACTTATTTTTCTTCTTCCATTTTGTGGAATGGACATAGAAGGACGACCAACAAATTCTCTCGATTGGATTCTTCCTTTTGATGCAACAAACAACAAAAAACCGCCCTTTTGCTTATGTTCTCCTTGCAACACAATTTAACCACCAACATGATAAAAAAACAAATCTCCAAAAGCCTCAAGCTTTGATACCAGTTATTGCCCAAGATCTCAATAAACGCATAATTGAAACTCAACATTTGATATAGTATAAACTTCAATTTTGATAGCAATGATCGTAACTTATGTTTATTGACTTCATCTTAGTGGGTGTTTGAGATTGTTACTTTTTAACCATCTTTGTGACTTATTAACTTTTGAAAGTTAATATGTCAATAAGTATGTTTGAAAAAATAAAATAAAAAGTTAATAAGTAGATTTTAAAGGGTTAATAAGTAGATTAAAAAGTTAGAGGGTGTTACTTTTAAAAAGTTACTTTTGAAAAGTAACTTTTCAACAAAATAATATAACCCTAATTTGTGAATCATCGTGTCGTCTAGTAAACGATGTATTCATTCATTCAATACTTGTTTCTAACTATGGCTTTTGACATATACAACCTCTACACCTTACATATACACATAATGACCGGTCTTCAAGTATTTGAAGCAGCTCTTTTATACTTTTTTAGGACTATATCTCGGTTGCTTACACCATGTGAAAACTTTTCTGATAAGGAGACCTACATAATTAATAGATCTAGCCTAGAGACTATTGATCTTGAGCCCTCGAGAATCACCAACCCTATTTACATACCATTGCATAATTTGCATCCCACCACTAGACATCTTATCCTAAGCCACCCAACTAATATTTGAAGATGATTTCCAACTGATTGAATTTTCTTCTTATGTTTTTAATGACCTGAGATAGCACCCGAAAGATGGCAAAATGATCATAAGATGGAATACTGCCAAGATTCGACTTAATCATAGTTATTGATCTATTGCCAATTGACAAAGTTCCTTTCCATAACCTTATGTAATAAATTAAACTAAAAAGTGGGTGAGGTAGAGTTATGAGGAGCTTAAACCACCATGAACCCTTCTGGCCTAATGGTAGACTCATGACTTCACAAATGTGAGGTTGTGGCTTTGAGAATCATTTGTAGCAATATGCTTTGGGTAAGCCAGGAGGCTTTTTTCCAGTTTGGGTTTCCTCGTAGGCTGGATGGGCCAGATCACCAGTGATCCATTGTCAGGATGATACAAGGTGATCAAGCATATGCTGTTTAAAAAAGGAGGGGTTTGAATCATAACTAGTAAATGTGTATGGGTTAAACTTTAGCAAACTATGCTTAACTAGTAAAAAATAATATTTAAAGTTAATTACAAAGATGATCCATGTGTTTAGGCAAAATAACATGTTAGAGTACAAAACAAAAAAGTACATGTTTGAGTATTAAACTATGTATTAAAAACTTATTTCGGTGGCTACAGTGTCACCGACCACTACACGTGTTGCTTTCCTTCGTTACACGTTGGACTCTACGTGTGTGTTTTTGTGATCACGCCTCTGTCATCAATCTTCGATTTCTCTCCTCGCAAGACAATCGCATCGCCTTGCTTTGCTCGTGTGTTTTATCTCAAAGAGTCATCGGAAGTCTTCTCCTCTCAGGCGGTCGTACGATGAAAGAGTCATGTAATTTGTTGTCTTTTACTCTTAGACAATCAGAAATATTTTCATCTGTCTGTAGTGATCTTGGTGTATTTCTACTCTAACAAAACCTCATGGATTCCGATTCAGAAAGGATTGTATTCCAATGACGAGGATGATGAAAGTAATGAATAGGTAGGTGAGGATTCAGTTAGTTTTGAGTTCAGCGAATGTGTTCCATCGAAATCTTAAACCGAAGATTGTAACAGCTTTAATTTTAAATTATACATCCGTGAACTAGTATTTTACCCCCGCGTTGTGACGGGGTGTAAACCATGCCAAGTAGCACCAATGTCATTCCACCATCAGCGACCACCAACACCAAAAAACTCGTATTAAAAAAGAAATAAAAATTAAAAAATAAAACTGAACGGAGGTCGACATAAAAATATTGAACCACACACGTGACGCGTAAACATTAAAAACAATAACTAAGTCGATTTAGGACCCGTGTGTTGTGAAGGGCCGTTAAACGGGAAAAAAACAGGAGTAAAAACATTGAACCACATGCGGATGTTGCAGCGTTTTAACTCGTAAATTTAGATCGAAACATAAAACGAAAAATTTATAAAAGATGAAAAGTATAAATGATCAAAGTTGAAAATAAAAAATTGTAGGGGTTAAATTATAAAAGATATAAAAGTTTAATACTAAAAGTAAAAAAAACAAACATAAAAAAACAAAAGTAAATACAACTCACTAAAACTAAAGTACAAACTATGATGCATAAGAAAGTTGATAATTTATATATAATACTTAAGAATACTTAAGGGATATTTGGCACATTTCTAGGCCCCCTAAGTTTAATTTTCCCGCCTATCTCTCCTCTTAAATAACTATCTAAATTAAGAAATATTAAATAATTTTAATTATTTTTTAAATTAAATATTTTAATAAATTAAGAAAGATGTCTTTTTATTAATCTTATTTCTAGAAAACAAATTTTTATAAAATAAGAATTTTCCTAAGACATCTAACTTTTTTAAAATAAAAAATATTTTAAAATTAGTGTTTTTAAAAAGTAAATTTTTATATAAAATAAAAATAATTAAAGTTAGGAGTTATAATAAGAAATTTAAAAAATTACATTTTTAATACAGTTTGTTTAAAAAAAATATTTAACTTTTTTTGGAAAAAAAGTTTAAAAGGTTGATATCACTATTTTATTACTTATAGTTATTACTCATACGTAATTTTAATCATATCTTATTTTAAAATATCATTTTATATTTCAAAAATTTTTGTTACATTTAATATTTTATTTTTTCAACCCATATAATACAATGATTTACTAAAGTTAATATTAAATAAATAATAATCAACAACTAATCAGAGATATTATGAACATTTATAGACCGATCCAACCCGATTCAATACTATATCTCTATATCTGATTACATGGTCAAAATAATTCGAAATTGATCTCATTATTGCATGCAACTTTTCAGTGTATATTAGTCAAATCTTAATTTTTTCATACTAATATCCTCACACTCACTCAATATCTAGCTCACGGTTTGATCTGTCAAAATGATTCCTTTGAAGTTAAAAAGAAATCAGTTTTCTTTGGTTGTATATTTCGTTATGATAATAAGCAAAAGTTAAGGTCAATATCTATAAAGAGTCGACTTGTACTTAAAAGAGCCTATTTTCCGTATGGTCAGCTTTATGTCGTCTTGTTACAAGTTAAGAGTAAAGATGTGTTAAAACTCTTAGCTTTAGATAATGTGAACAACTCTACTAATGTTACTACAAATGTAGTTTACAAGGATGTTTAGGCTTATTTGTGACCTTATAGTCGAAAGTTGTTATGTCTTATTTAATATATAACACACTTGGTTTTGTTTATGTTTTTATGTTATTTAATTTTAACTTTCCTATTTTCGTGTAATACACGAGTAAGTAAAGCTAGTTAGTAATATATATAATTCGAAACCCAAGTGGTATGTTTCTTATTGCCTTTCCCTCGTCTTAGTTTTTAATTGCAATTCGCATTCAGAGAAATCAATTATAGTGAACATGTGAATGCATGAATCGAATCAACAATTATCAGTTTGATTGTAATAAATAAAGATCACGGAATTATCAAGATTTGATTTTTAATTAATTGTTTATGCAATTGAAATCAATGAAAAAAATATAAAACAAATTGAAAACAGAATAATATAATGCAACACAAATATTGTTTCAATTGATTTTCATTAATACACATCGATTACAATTGCTATGATACTCTGGTGATCTCGTGATCTCCAATGATGTTCTTGATGTTCTTGCTGTTTTGCTTATTTTGCTTGAGTGATTGATTTTTGATTGATTCTAAGAATATGCCTATTTATAATCATATCGACATCTCTTAATAACCTAACAAACTATCCTAAAAGAGTGGATCCATGCCTTATTTATCGTAGAGGGATTTAACAATGGAAATTATAACTTTTCTATTGTGATAAGTCACAGTTGTAACATTCCTAATATGACATCCTAAGTCCTCTAACATTCCCTTGTACATGTTTTTGCTTTCCACAACTATTGGCTCAGCAGTAGATTGTATTGATTGTTGTTTATAAGTAGGATTGGGAGCTCCGGTTCTGAATCTAACACCAGTCTCTAGCTCAACCTTCATGACATACTCCATCATAGCTTTGAATTCACCAACAGTTCTTCGTTTCAGCTCATGTGACCCATAGTTATGACTTTACAGCCAATAGGTCATGTTATATTTATGAGTTGTTTGGTGTCACACTAACCCAAATCTTTCCTTATCTTTTCCATGGCTTTAAATTTGAGAAAGTTTCATAATTACAAACTAGGAGCATTAAACTTGCAACATCAAACTCTTTCAACACTTGAATCATTTCACCTATGTTCATCTTCTCAACCATATCATAAGGAACCTTTTGTTTATCAGATCCATGAACATTAAGGATTGGGCTCTTTCCTCAAGAATATCATCAATGGATAGCAGGACATCTTCTTCCCTGGCTTCTTTATCATTCTTTTGAGACTCATCTTTTGTCGAGTCTATCCATTCAGCATCACTTACTTCTTCAGCAGGTTCAGTTGGCTTGAGCGTAGAAAGATCAACTGATGGAGTGTGCTCAGGAGAGATGATTTTTGCTTTTGTTGGGGTATCTTCAAGTTGAGTGGCTTCTTCTTGACTTTTTCCCAAATATTTTCTTTCCTGCTATATATGATAGTTTGTTCCTTTGGTTTCAACAATGGAATATCAACAGTTTCTTTGAGTTGTTCCTTATGACTACCAACCTCTTGATCAGCCACTTTATTTTTTAATCTCTCTATCTCCTCATCTTTTGCTTTTATCAGATTCATCTGCTCAGAGATAGTTTGCAGGGCATTATTGAGCTCAGCCATAGTTTTCACCTTTTCTTGTTTTTCTCTCTCAGCAACCTCACATGAATCAGTTACAAGCTCATCCATCCAGTCATTACTTCATGGATAAATTCAATTTCCTCTTGTAACTGCTTGACTGTGGCTTCTAGCTTAGTGATTGTCTTATCTTTCTCAATCATCTTTCCTTTGATTTTTCTCAACTTCTCTAACTTTTTATTACCTTTAATGATAATATTGTTGTATTTGGCCACCAGATAACTTTTGCTCATATCTATCTCTTCATCTCTCAGATCATTCTCATCATAAGCAATTATATCAGCATAGTGACTCTTTTCTTGTTGATCAACTTCTTCATCATTCTCCCATTCTACATCTAAGAATATCTCCTCTGTAGTGCCTTCATTCATAGAATCATGCTCATCATCTTCAGTAAGGTTGAGTGGTTTAGTGTAAGTTGGGCTTTCAGCAGGTTCAGTAGGTATGGGTGAGAAAGTTGGTTGTGTTGTTGGATGAGATGGTGTTTGAGTGAGATTGGGAGAGAGAGGTTCAGTGGCACCTGTGTTCATTGATGATTGAGATTAGGCAGGTGAAATAGGTTGGGTATGCTCACTTGAAGATGATTTTGATAAGTCTATCACAGGAGTTGGTGATGGAAAGTATGGTTCTTGCTGAGATAATGGTTGTGGTGGTGATTGTTGTTGTGATGGTTGAGGTGGTGATTGTTGTGGGATTTAATCATGTGATACTACTTTAGTTGAAGCAGTATTCACAGATGTTTGGGAAAGTGAAGGAGATAAGGGTTGTGTGTGTTCACTTTGTGGTGAGATGATATGGACAGGTGGTGATAATGGTATGTTGGTAAAGGATGGTGGTGTAGGAGGCTGGGTTCTAGCTGTTACGGTTCAGGGGATTTCGCCTGTGGAGTTTGTTGTTGTGGTTGATCGGAAGACTCAGGTGATGTTGTTTGTTGCTGTTGTTGATCAATGTATACAAGTTCTTAAGGGATATCAACATTCTCATCAACTACATATGCAAACATTTCCAACTCTTCTCCTTAATATTGCCCACTGATCTTATTGAACACAAATCTTCCTAGGTGAGCTTGAACAAGCACTTCACCTTCTCGTTTAATATTAGGCATGGTTTCATTAATGATCAGTTGAAGAAACCTTGAAAACATATACATCTTATTTTCTTTCCCCACCCTGATGTGGTCACATAAATATCCTAGAATGTACTTAGAATAGTTATATGTCCTTCCTTCAAACACACCTATGATTCCGGATGATATATGCCTTGAAAACCTATCCAGACCAGACTTCCTGTTGGACATACACTCCAGGTAAGTGTGACATAGGAACCTGTAGGGCTTACACAATCTCCCCTTCTTGATTTCACCATTCTGATAGTCTCCATCATAACCCATTAAGTGAAATACCTTCTGAATGTATTCATGTTTGAATACATCAGGGTGACTTTCTTCGTGATCTCCAAACTCCAACACCCTCCTAATGGTTCCTTCATCCACTCTTAACTCTTCATCCCTGATTGTAGCATAAATCACTAGATCATCATTTTCTTCCTCAATCCTGGCTGAGTTCCAAAAAATCCACAATGTGCGATTGATATATGACAGGATCCGCAGATAACGCATAGAACAATCTTGATCTTCTCAGATATCTGATAAAATCCCAGCACCCATCGGCTACTGAATCATCTTGATTAAGAAAGGCACAGACATTATGATCTTTAGCGAATCGATTAGCCATATTGATGATGTTGTTTGAGTGGTGATTTAGGTAAGGATTGATTTGAAGAATGAAAGTTTGAATGTTGGCGGAGAAAGGGGTTTTTGGGTTGAAAGTTTTTAGGTCTGAAAAAGGGTTCTGAAAAGTGAATAAAAATGACAACGGTCATATTATCATTTATACTCCTTTGGACACTTTAAAACCTTTATTTAATGTTGTGGGACCCTTAACTCTTATTACCCTTCCGTGGTTATCCACAAGTTTATTCTTCCGCAGTACATCTACGGAAGGCAAAAACTGTTCTTTTTAATTTGTTAATTTTATTCTCCCGCAGAACATCTACGGAAGGCAAAACTTAGTTGTTTTATCCTTAACAAGTTAATTCTTCCGCAGGAACATCTACGGTACGGAAAGGCAATTTTTGTTCTTTTTGATGTATGATCTTAACATCATGTTAGATCATTTGTTGTCTGTTATTGGACATTGTTGACTCTTCTTCATGGCAATTATGCAAGTAATGGTTTGTTAAAAAAACAACTTCTGACTCCTGCAGCCAAGTTAGTGCTCAAGTTCCAACTTTCTTCATTTATTCATAAAAAAATGAAACACATTTGATAAACTCATATGAACACATTTGATAAACTTAGATTTTCATGCTGATAACTACTCCCCCTAAATTTGTGATTAATCATAACCTTATGAATTTATTAAAAATTTATAAAGAATAGCATGAAAAGCAATTATCTGTCCAACTTATTATCAAATAAAAGAACAAAAACAAAACTATTTACAAGTAGAAACTTGAATATATTTACAAGCATTTACTGCATACAGTGGGATCATACTATAACACTAAGAAACTCCTGATGACAGTTTTGTTTGATAATGGTAGACATAGATCTAGTGTTGATTGCAACTTGCAAATATAGTGATCCACATAAATTCAAGCAAGAGTGTATATTCAACTTGTCATGCTATTTATCATGTTTTGATACTAATTAAAGATAGACAAATATGGACTCCACATTCACTTCACATTAGAGTTTGTCCTCCGTTTATGAGTCAATTTATCACTTTTTCACACGTAAAACTATGCTCCTAAGTTATAAGCTCTATCTTAAGATTTCTTTGAAATCTTATTAATACTGATATGATTTGTAAGCTCTGAAGTAAGATACAGTTGATCATAATGGATTCTTTTAGAGTTGTTCCTGTTTGGAACTTTTTGATGATCACATCAGGACACCAGGTCTTTACTCACGTAAAACAGAGGTGCCCGGAACTCAGGTCTTTGCTTATGCAAAACAGAGCGTTCATGATGCGCAAAGATAGAGGTTATAAAGTTTTACAACATAGTGTACTTAGGTGAGTAACTTGATCATAGCAGGATAAGACTTACTTGCTTGCTCCTCAAAATGGAATTAGCCACAATTTGTCACCTTGACATTATGTTATGCATGACTTGTTTTTTTTTCACTCAAGCTAAACCTACTTACATATCAAATCACATCTGATCAGTATGTATTAATTGTTTTATAAAAATCAGGAAAGTAAACAAAGGTATAGTGTACTATCATTTCCCATAATATAAACTACTTATTTAAGAAAACATGAAAATAAGACAATATTTTTGGGTTTTTATATGTTTTATGAATGTTTTTGGCTTTTTCATATTGAGAAATTTAAATGGACAGAACATGTTTTTCATTGTGTTGATTATTTAATCTAAGTTGATCATGCCTAAGGACTCAATCAAGAAGTTAAATCTCACTGAATCAAAGGCTTTAGTGAATAAATCAGCAATCTGATTTGTTGTATTCATTTTAATCAACTTGATTAAACCTTTTTCTAAACAATCTCTCAAAAAATAGTATTTGACTTCAATATGTTTTGTTTTACTATGTTGCATTGGATTAGCAGTGATGAACATAGCAGTTGAGTTATCAATGTGTATTGGTGTTTGAAGAAAATTGTAACCATAGTCAAGTAATTGGTTTTGCAACCATAAAACTTGAGAGCAACCAGCTGAAGCAGCTATGTATTCAGCCTCAGCTGTGGATATTGGTATATTTTTTGCACAGCCAAGAAACAAGTCTTGGTCCTATAAATTGGCATCCACCAGTTGTGGATTTTCTGTTGTTGTTACACCCTCCAAAATCACTATCTGAATATGAGTCAAGGTTGAATTCTTCTTCTTTGGGATAACAAAGTCCTAGAGCTGGCTTTCCTTTGAGGTATCTGAAATCCTCTTGACTTCATTAAGATGTGACTCCTTGGGGTCTGATTGGTACCTAGCACAAACACACACAACAAACACTATGTCAGATCTGCTGGTAGTTAAGTACATTAAAGATCCTATCATAGATCTATATAATCTTTGATCAACTGGCTTCCCTGTAGGATCATGTACAATATTATCAATTGTTGATGCTGATGTTTTGCATGAAGATGAATCAGCAAGGTTGTACTTCTTCAAGATTTGATTCTCATACTTTTCCTGATTGATGAAAATGCCATCTGGTTTTTTATGAACTTGCAAACCAAGGAAGAATTTTAATTCTCCCATGGAACTCATTTGAAACTCAGATTTTATCAAACATTCAAACTCTTCACATGATCTCTTGTTTGTTGAGCCAAAGATGATATCATCTACATATACTTGGACAACTAAGAGATCTTGATATTCATGCTTTAGGAAGAGAGTCTGATCAATTGTTCCCCTTTTGTAGCCATGTTTGAGTAAGAAAGATGACCATGTATCATTCCACTTTCTTAGGGCCTGATGAAATCCATACAAAGCTTTGTCAAGCTTATATACCCTGTGTGGATAATCAGGATCTTCAAAGCCTAGGGGTTGTGCAACATAGATTTCTTCATCAATTTTACCACATAAGAATGCACATATTACATCCATCTGGTAAACTATGAACTTCTTATGTGAAGCATAGGCTAGGAATACTTTAATGGCTTCAATCCTTGCAATAGGAGCAAAAACTTCATCATAGTCTATCCCTTCTTCTTGAGTATAGCCTTGTGCTATCAGCCTTGCTTTATTTCTCACAATGATCACTCTGTCATCTAGTTTGTTCTTGAAAAGACACCTTGTGCTAATTGGATATTGGCCTTCAGAAAGATCAACTAGATTCCAGACTTTTTGTTTTCTGAATTGCTGAAGTTCTTCTTGCATTGCTTCAATCCAGCTGTTGTCTTTCAACACTGCTGTTATGTTGGCTAGAACCACTTGTGAAAGAAAACAGGAGAACAAACAGATATTGACATCTCCTCCTTGACTTCTTGTGGTTCTTGTAGTAAGATCACCAACAATGTTTTCAATAGGATGATACTTATGAATTCTTGTTGTTGGTACTGATTCAACTGGAATGGATAATTTCAAGTTGGTAATGTTGGTTGATGGAGATGGACCCAGTTGAGATGGAGAATCAACAAAGTGATTAAGATTCTTATCATTTTGGCAATCTGATGCTGCATGAACTCCATATTCATGATTTTGTGTTTTCGCAGATGTAGTTACAACTTCCGCAACAGCTACAGGAACAACTATGAATGTTGTAGTTTGTTGCTCTGCAGACTTGAATGTTGTTAGAATGTTTTCTAATGAGTTTGGAACTTCAGTTGAAGGCAATGAAGCATCTCCGGAAGAAGATGGAATATCTACGGATGTATAAGGAACTTCTACGGATGCATTGTTGACTTCAGCTGAAGTTAAAATTCCATGTCCATCAGTGTTTTTATTGCTTGTTTGAGATGAAGGGCCTGGATCAGCAACACTTAAAGTATGTGTCTGGGGTAATCTTGGAGGATCAGCTAACAATGACACTTCACCCAAACTTGGAGGTGCATAAGGATAACATGTACCCACAAGACCTGCAACATTCAAATAACCAGAGTTAAATGAATTTGTTAATGTATCTATATCAAACAACCAAGATGATCCTTTTACAGATTTTGGAAATAAGGATTCATCAAAACATACATTAGGTGATTCCTCCATAATGTTTTGATGTGGAATGTATACTCTATATGATTTAGTTGTTGATGAGTAACCAACAAAGAAACCATCATAAGCTTTTTCATCAAACTTTCCTAATTGATCTTTAGTGTTTAAAATAGATATATGACACCCAAAAGCTCTAAGATAACCTATAAAATGTTTTCTTTTAAACAAAAGTTCATAAGGTGTTTTATGATGTTCTTTGACAATTAAAGTTCTGTTTTGAACATTGTATGTTGTGTTCACTGCTTCTGCCCAAAAACTGATAGGCAGTTATGAATTAGCTAGCATTGTTCTTGCTGCTTCAATTAGAGTCTTGTTTCTTCTTTCAGCAACTCCATTTTGTTGTGGAGTTCTTGGTGCACTGAATTGTCTGGTTATCCTTTTGTTCCTACAAAAAGAATCTAAAACATGATTCACAAATTCAGTTTCATTATCACTTTTTAAGATTTTGATCTTTAAATCAAGTTGGTTTTCAATCTTAGTGATAAACTCCATTAATGTTTCTGATGCTTCACTTTTATATTTTAAGAAAAAGACCCATGTGAATCTAGTGAAATCATCAACAATCACCAAACAATATTGCCTTTTACCATTGCTCAAAATATTGGTTGGACCAAAAAGATCCATGTGTAGCATTTTGAGTGGTGTTGTGTTTGTGTTTATTGTTTTGGACTAGTGTGACACCCTATGTTGTTTTCCTTTATAACATGATAAACATATATTAGAACAGTAAAATTCTTTCTTGGGAAGGCTAATGACTAAGTCATGTTTGACCAACTTATTCATGTTCTTCATGTTTGAATGAACCATCCTTCTATACCACAGTTGAGATTCATCCTCTGATGACCTAGAAATCAAGCAGGTTTCATTGCTTGTCATAGTTATGTTGTTCATATTCAAAACATAAGTGTTTTCTTTTCTTGGTGCTTTAAGAAGGATCCAATCTGCTGGAACTTCAAAACCTAGCTTAAGAATGTAACAGAAAGAGTTATCAAATAAAGTGGTATAATTTTGATCACAAATTTGAGATACACTAAGTAAGTTATATTGTAATTTTTCATAAAAATTAAATTTCTCAAATTTGAGTACTCCATTTGTTACCATTCCTTCACCAACGATTTTACCTCCCTTCTTATCCCCACCAAATGTAACATATGAGGCATTGTTATGTTTGAAATCATGGAGGAGTGAACAGTTTCCCGTCATGTGCTTGAAACAACCACTGTCAACATACCACTTGTTGTCAGTCCTCCATGGATGTTCCTCTCTGGCCATGGGTGGAATTTTATTCTCTAGGTTTGCCATCAGTGCTTGATTTTCCTCCTGAACTTCCTTCTCATACATGCTCCAATCGCAAGTTCCATCTCGCAAAATAATCAAACCAGTTTCTTTAGAATTACTGGTACCTATTGAAGAACCTGTGGCTAGTAGGGATGAGTTTGTTAGCTAAGGTTGCTTGAAGCTCCTCTGATTTGCTTGTCTTGTGTCTTGTGTTGATTGCTGATTGTTGTTGCATTCCCTTGAGAAGTGACCATACAAATTACATTTGTAACACCTCACCTTTGATTTGTCAACACCAATTTTTGTTGTTCTTCCAGCAACAGATAGTCCCTTGCTCCTTCTCATGTACATCTTGGCCCTTTAAGAAATCATGGCCATTTACCATTGTAGATCCATCTCTTTCACTTCATCAGGATGAAGTTCTTCCAGGTCTTGTTGGAAGAATGAGCAGGAATCAGAGTACTACCCAGGTAAGCTTGAACTGAATGCTGCAAATGCTGTTTTTTGTTCCTCTATTTCTAGAACCACAGTGATTGGTTTAGATTTGTTGTTTTTGTTGTTGGATGATCCCTTTGCTGCTGAACTTTTAGAATCATCAGCTTTCCCTTTTGCTTTCTTGCTTGAACTTCTTTGAAAGATAGATTTAGAAGGGTTTGCTGCATAGAAACCAGTTTCTTCTGTGACCTCTCGTATATTTATTAAATTGTTTGTTATTTCCGCTATCCCTTGTTAGTGCTTGTTTAGTCATTAACACAAATATGAGGGCTCATTTGTAATTCCTTTTATCTTGATCTTGTTTGGTATTTAGAATTATTATAATTTGTTTTATTATTAAATAATTAAGTTAACAATAATAATAATAATAATAATAATAATAATAATAATAATAATAATAATAATAATAATAATAATAATAATAATAATGATGACGATGATAATAATAACAATAATAATAATAATAGGTGGTAAATTATAAAATAAATAAAAAAAGAAAAAAAATATAGGTATATATAATTAGACAAATAAATATTATTTAAATTTTAAAATGTTGTAATTTAAAAACTTTTGGGCATGAAATAATAAGTTCAAAACCCCAGGGACCAAATGTGAAAACTTTTAAAACTCAAAATCCCCCCCCCCCCCCATTTCAAACCCTGATTTTCCGGTGGCCAGCCGGTGTAACTCCGGCTACCACTAAACCTCGGCAAAACATATTTTTCTTGCTCCCAAACCGTTCCATTCAATTCAGGAGTCCGTTTCGAACCCATAATCATCCTCAATTTCGGTTTTGGTTGGGTTCTCATTACACACATCCTAAACTGTTGGGTTCAACAATAGATAAACTGAAGCTTTCTAAACCATAATCAAAGCCAACTGAAGATCTCATTGTACAAGTTCAGAGACTAAGTTGATAAATAGAACAAAGCAAACACAAGACAAAGTCAACAAGATAAAGTCAACATCAAGACCACAAGAAAAGTCAAAATTAGATCATGATGTAAAAACATTAAAATAGAACCACTAGTGCTACTTTGTAAAGTGTGGTTGTTGCAAAGTGTGTGAATGCCTTGTAGTTCTTAAGTGTATGTTTTTTATGGTGTAAATCACCATCCAAGGAGAATTTGTCTCCTTTGGGTGGGTTTGATGTTCATCCATCTTTGTATATGTTTCTTCATTGTAATTTATCATTCAATATCAATGAAATCATAACATTATACATTACACACACATCCTTGTACTTCGATTCACAAACTTCCACCAGTCTTTAATTTTGAATTCTCAGATCTGAAAATCATGAATCCTAAGATCCAAGCTCAACGAATCTGAAATTTTTGATCTAGTATAAACCGAAATCATCATTCAAAGAACCAACGGTTTCAACTCCAATTCGACCGAATTAAGTTAAATGAATTACTGAAAACGTGTTAGGAATCAATTCGGAATCAAAATCATCCAATCTCTGCAATTAAAACCGACTAATTACTCATGACCAGGTTTAGAACTCCCGAACGAATGCATTGAACTCGTAGTGTCGAAACCGATGAAATTAAACCTATATAAACGAGGCAAAACCAACAACAAAACCCTTTGATGCTTTATGAACCCTCAATTTCACCAAAACACATACATGCATAACGATTGAAGCAAGACCCGTCGCGAGCATGGCTCGAACTCGAAATCTGTCAATAATACTTCAATTCAGGTAATTCAACTGGGGATTTCATTCGGTTTTCCATGGGGAATAAAAGCCCCATGGTTAATTTCATTATCATAACTGGATTGAGGTTCAATTGGATCGAATTGAATTCTAGGGTTCTTGGTGATTTGGGCGTTTTCGATTTAAATGCTTTGTGAAATGGAAACGGGTTTTCTGACAAGGAATGAGCTTTGGCCCGACGGTTAAAGCTTAAGGGGTGGTGAGGCAAGGGACCCGGGTTCGAAACCGAGTCTCTGCATTTTGTTTTTTTTAAAGGTGTTTTCTTGATTTATAAAATTCAGAAAATGTTTTTTAAATATTATTAGTATTCATATAAAAATCATTATTATTTTCTTTTTAAATTTCATAGAAATTTAATTAATAAATCTTTTATTCTTTTACCTTGAAAATTATAAAAATTGTTATAAAATGTATTTTATTGTTAGTTGTAAATTGTAATGAAATTATTCTTCTTTAATTTTCAAGAATTTCAATTTAATCTTTCATTTTTATAAAATATATTTACACGTTTAAATTATATATTTGAAAGAAAATAAATAAATAAATATATATATATATATATATATATATATATATATATATATATATATATATATATGTTCACATTTAAAATGTTCATCTGTTGAAGTTAATAGATTTATTTTAATTATTTAAGACTACAAATTATTACTATATCAGATGGTATTTAATAATTCTTCGATAATAAAAGTTTAATTTCTTATTAATAAAATTTTCACAAAGATTCTTATTTGGTCATTTAAATTATAAAATAATAATAAATTGTATCTACCCTATAATTTATAATCATGGGCTGAACGTTTTATAAAATCTCAAATAACATCATTATACTATCACATTGTTATCTAAAACCCCAAATTTCAAAGGAAACCATAGATTCTCGAGTACCGTTAATATTATAATAATTATGGATTAACTTTAAACGCCGTTCTCTAGGTTGAATCTTAACGAACCTTCGGCATTTAGTACAAAGACTCCATATTTGTTCATTTTATAATTCATGTGAGTTTTCCATACCCCATTTTATATTATTTCACACATTTGGGGTGAAACATGTTAACCCTATTAAAATCACACTTGTAAAGACGTTAATACTCTTGTAACACTCGTGCAATTCGTTTTATATTTTGTCATGGTTATTTGGATTCTTGTAACTATTATATGATCTACACTTGTAAAATACAATCATTAACTATTGCTAGCCTAGCGACGTCATAGATCTATGGGCCTGACTAGCCTATTTGGTGCTAAATCCGAGGTTATTGTCTGCTCCTGGTGACGTATTCATGATCACCATGGGAACCAAGTACACTTAGCTAATCGTATAATTTCGTTGTGGCCATATTTGTCAATGTTTGATTGTTACATTTGTTTATCCATTTATATTTGCATTGTCCTTTAACCTATGACGTGAATTGCCATCTTATTGTTTATATATATATGTATGTTCAATCTATAGAAACTCACCAACATTATATCTTGACTGTATTTTTAACATGTTTCAGGTAATGATCCCGCTTAGTATTACTCTTAAAGACATGTAAACATCTAGGATTGGACCTAGAGATTAATAAAAGGGCATATTTTGTTACTTGATGCCAAATTAAACTTATGTTATGTTGGTTGTTTTGAGACTTGTGATTTATAATTATGTATGTCATGAATTTGGTATTTAATAATATTTACACTTTGAATTAGTGTTGTGTGGCATGAACAATCTTAACCCTCACATCTCAACGTTTTCGCCGTTAAGGTTGGGGTGTGACATCTTCTTCATCATCACTTTCAGCACAAGATCTTCCATCATCCTTATTGGAAATAAAAACACTTCTAACACCCTTAGCTTCTTTGAATTGGTATGGTGTTATTGATGCTTTAACACGATTGTTTCTTATTTTCTCATCTAACTCCAATGCTTCTACCTTGGCTACCAAAGTATCTAGACCAACTGCCTTTAGATCAATGGTATTTTTGAACATAGACACAGTTTGTGTCCAACTTTCAGGCAAGGTATGTAGCATCTTTTTGTTCAGTTCCTCATTACTATACTTCAATTCAAGAATATTAATCTCAGTAACAAGTTGCATAAACCTATGGAGTTGTTGAGGTACGGATTCACCCTGAATATGATAGAATGTTGTGAACGTAGGGTATCCTTCCTGATGCTTCTAATCTCATCACTTCCCGCACACAAAGTGTGAAGAATTTTTCATAATGAGTTAGTTGTCTTGTATGCTTCACACCTGATCAATAGATCTTCAGGTAAAGCCATAGTGAGCATACTATAGGCCTTAATGTCGACTTTGACTTTCTTGGCTTCATCAGGTGATAGATTTTTCAGACTTATGGGATGGTTGTTTTCTTTATAATCAGGTCCTAAAGCAGGTGGAATGTAAGGATCTTCAGTAATAGACACCCATAAATCATAATCTGTATAGTTAACATGATTCCTGAATATGATTTTCTATGTTTTGAAATTAGATTTGTTCTCCAACTTCGGAGGTTGATAAGCTCCAACCACTGAAGTGCTCATGTTGTTATCCGTGTTAGTTAACAAAATTATCAATTAATCTAATATCCTATAAAAGTTTAAAGACAATGAAAACACACTAACACGGCAATAACAAATCACTGATAATATTGATATGAAATCAACTAAGACAAAAATTCCTTGGAATTAATGACTTCAGTTGTGAATGGACTAATTAATAACAAACTCTTAATTAAATAAAAAGTCGTGGTCAAAATCAATCAAATTGCTCAATATGTTCTCAGTTAATTTGAAATTATAATGTTAGATGATGATGGTTTTTTTCAAAACAGCCTTGAGAAATCGAACAATAACACAAATTCATGAATCAAAAGTGATTCTTATGCAAATCGAAATTAATCGAGCAATGGAACAGTGAATAAAGATCAATATAACAAGTTTTTGATGATTTGTTAAAACAAACAACCAATTAAAATAATCAAACTGATAGATCAAATGATCTAAATCAATGAGCACGAGGCTCTGATATCACCTGTGAATCCATGGATCGAATCAGGAATTATGAGTTTGATTGTAACAAATAAAGATCGTGGAATTATCAAGATTTGATTTTTAATTAATTTTTTGTGCAATTGAAATCAACAAACAAAATATAAAACAAATTGAAAACAAAATAATATAATACAACACAAATATCGTTTCAATTGTTTTTCATTAATACACAATGGATTACAATTGCTATGATACTCAGATGATCTCGTAATCTCCAATGATGTTCTTGATGTTTTGCTTATTTTGCTTGAGTGATTGATTTTTGATTGCTTCTAAGAATATGCCTATTTATAATTTTATTGACATTCTCTTAGTAACCTAACAAACTCTCCTAAAAGAGTGGATCCATGCCTTATTTATCGGCAGAGGGATTTAACAATGGAAATTATAACTTTTCTATTATGATAAGTCATAGCTGTAACATTCCTAATGTGACATCCTAAGTCCTCTGACATAAATTCAGTCTTCCGTAGGTGTTGACTTGATGACATCACTTCAGGTAGCTTGACTTGTTGATCATGTGTTCTTCCACAGGAATTTGTTCTTCCGTAGGAAGCTGGTCTTCCGTAGGAGTTTCTCTAATCTTGACTTCCTCAGGAGCAAGCTCATCTTCAGCAGCAGCTTGATCTCTGGACTTGTTATTCAGTTGATGTTGTGCTTTCACAGGAGATCTACGGATGCACATCACTTGTTCAGTTTTGCTCAGGAGAACATCTACGGAAGAGCAATTTGTTCATCCGCAGTTGTTCTTGTACTTGGTCAATTTTCCAAATTAACTCAAGTATGATGTTTTCCTGCAATCACATAATTCAACACATATAATAATATGGGTTAACTTATAATTCATGCATTACATCATCAAAAAGAAATTTATAATATTTTATTACAAAAGATTGCAAATCATCTAAACCCATACAAAAGATCTAGACCTAACAGAACACCATAAAATTATTTGGACAAAATGCTCCATTCATATATAATTAATCAATGAGATATACCACAGATTCATATCCTATGAACTCCAATTGACAATTGAAAATTTATGCAGGTTTATTATTTCTGGTTTGCTTATAATGATTCCAAGTCATGAAATTATTGTTTTTCAGGGAGTAATTTCTTTATAAAGGCTAATTTTCAAACCCTTTGATTTACTTAGGTGTTAACATATTGCTATTTCTTTTGCATCGGATTTGGATCTACTGTTGTTAAGGTTAGTTTCCTTTAGTTCGACAGTAAAAGTTGTGTGTGTTTCATATAAGTCAATTGGCATTGGTTTAATGTATTTAACTGTATATTTGAAGATGCTGAGCTGAATAGAAGACGGTTTTGGTTTCTCTATGTTATAGATTGCATAGTAGCTAAACCAAATTAGAGAAAAATAGTATCCACCCGTTATTACTGTTTTGGAGACTGGATGTTTCAAACACATTTAAGCATTTAGAATTAGCATTAATAATGGATTTTCTATATGTATACATTGTTGATGTGTTTATCTTTGCAAGAACTATGGCTGATATTATTTAGCTAATTGTCAACCTTAGCCAATGCAAATTAATTTTGCTGATTTTACATCCCAAAACAAAAGTACAAAACTCATGGTAATCACCACAGTCACATTCAAACATCACATGATTGTTTGACATCTTTTAAAAGATCAGGTTCCAGATAAATCTTTTGGTAACGTTCTAATATATTTAGTTGTATATTTGAGGATGTTCAGTTAAAAAGTAGATGGTTTTGGTTGTATGCAGGTACATGCGCTATGAAGTTAAGTTGTTTTACTGTGTTGTTCATGTTCTGCTATGAATTTTCTTTTGCTGTAGTAGTGTAGTTGGCTTTTGGTTCTAATCTGGAGTTGGATCTCAGTTGGCTTGTGTTGTCTTTGCAATTCTTAAGGTGTGGGTTGGTCCGGATGGAATCTTGCTTCCTCTTTTGCATATTCCAGTTGCCATTAGTATCGTGACATTAGTAGTTAATCTGACATGTTTGAGATGATTTATGTTAGTTTTTCCCTTTTATTTATAGTCTAATATGTATGATGTTAACTCTTATGTTCCAGATCAGCAACTATGTTTGCACCAAGGCAAGGACATCACAAAGGATTATAGATCGCAATGCAACAATTCTATTTGGAAACTCAACAACAATCGTTCCGACTGATAATGACGTAATTCCTAGGTACTTCTGTGTTTGCTTCATATACTGCGACGTGTTTTCTCATCCACGTTTTACAATTAAAAATGGAGCCGCTATGACTTACCGCGGCAACGCGCGGAGGTGGTCACCAACTAGTTAATAATTAATTATGTAAAGAGTTTGGTATTAACACTAACATACATTAATTCATTATGCTAAGTTTTGTGAAATGACTAAAATGTCCTTTAATAATAAGAGGGACCAGTTTTGCAATTAACTCTATTTAATAGCAATATGGACTATTTTTGAAGATAATCAATAATTAGATGATTTCATCCACCACCCATCGTCAAGACAACCACCACAAAAGAAACCCTTACCCCGCCCCATCACATCGCTTTTGTCACCACTCAAATATGTGAGTAACTCAACACATGAAGAAGAACCACATGATTAAACCAACTGTGTAATTTAGTTAATCCATTTCGTATAATTAAAGATCCCTTTCGTAAAATTAAGGCAATGTGATTAACCAACAAAACACAAAAATCTATTAGAGAAAAATAACATATCATAAAATTATAAGAACAGATGTATCCCATATTTTGAATTTTATAAAAAAAACAAAAGAAGTTTAAATATTTCTTTGGGGTTTACAAGACCCATATGCATTTACATGTATACATATATATACATACATAGAAAGATATATAAAGAGAGAAAGATGGGATCTTGACCAAAAATGATGCAAGAAATGGTGATCCAAACTCAGATGATTGTAAGAAATTATGCAAGAAATCAGTTGACAACCCAAAGTCACCACACCCATTTATCGTCTTAACCATCGCCTCTACTGTTATCCACAACATCTAAACCCATATCAAATCCTCCATTATTTATGAGAATATGTAAGGCTTTCTTGGTTTTTGATGATTATCATAAGTGTGTTGTGATGATGGGTGGGGGTCTCATTGGTCGGCCGATTGCTAGGGTTGAGGATAAGGTGAAGTTTACAAAGGGTGAGAGTTAGATGGTGAGAAAAAGTTATAATGTCTTTGCGAACGACTTTTTTACCACTTGTTCCTTATATGACTTGAACCTTCATGTTTAAGAGAAAAACAATTTAATACCATTATACTACAAGTTATTTGGTAAAGTTATGTAAAAGTTATAACTTTTAGGTATCTACATAAATAGCTTCTACTATAATAATTTGATATAAGCCATAAATACAGGTTTTTAAACGATATTCAGTCATTTTATCTAAACATAACGAAAAAGTTAACATTAGACTTAACATCAAAACTTATTACAAAATTAAAAGAGTAAATTACTAGTTGCATCCCTGACATTTCCAAAAAATAACTAGTTGAATCCCTAAAGTTTAAAAACGTTATTATGCCCCCTGACTTTTCATTTTTTCATCAATTTGAATCCTGAATGCTAACACCGTTAGTTTTTTGTTAGATATTTTTAAAAAGACTAAACTACCCTTCAACAATTTTAAAAATAAAGAAACTCTTCATCTTTATCTCACCTAACACCACCACCAAACACAAATAAACACAAATCATCTCTCTCATCTCTCCATCACCACCACTATCACAGTCAATAATCACTACCATTGAAACCGCCATCACCACCACCAAAACCGCCAACATCGCCACCAAACACACACACACACTCTTTCTATCTCTCTCTCTCTCTCACTATCACACACACACACACAAACCCTAGATTTCATCATCATTCAACGGTAAGGTGTTTGAGACCTCAGCCCTGTGGAGGTTGCGATAGAGGCTGTGGTGTTGGCGATCGGGCTATGGTGGTGGCGAATGGGGGCTACGGTGGTGGCGATGGCAATTGTCATGGTGGCGTTAGGGCTGCCGTGGCGGCGTTGGGCGTTGCGGTGGCGGCATTGGGGGCGGCGGTGGCGGCATTGGGGGCTGCGGTGGCGGCATTGGGGGCTGCAGTGGCGGCGTAGGGGAGGTTGCGGTGGCGGCGTAAGGGAGGCTACGATAGGGTGAGGGGAGGTCGTGGTAGTGGTGACAGGAGGTTGTGGTAGCCATGATGATGACGGGAGGTTATATTGGCGGTGATGGGGACCTTGTAGTGGTGGTGGGCAGGCTGTGGTGGTAGTGACGTGCATGCTATGGTAGAGCCGTGGAGGTGATGGTGGGTGGTTATGGTGGTGGGGATGGATTTTTGGTGGTGGTGATGGAGGGTTTTGGTGGTGGTGATGGTGTTTGTGGCGGTGGTGATGGTGTTTGTGGTGGGGGTGATGGAGATAAGGGAGATGAGAGAAAAGTTGTGTGGGGTTTAAAGATAGAGAGTTTTAATATGTTAAAAAAATTAGTGGGTGGGTGGGTCTCACAAGCTTTGTTTTTTTTTTTTAAATTTTAAGGGTAGTTTAGTCTTTTTAACAAATCTTTTAACAAAAAAACTAACGGTGTTAGCATTCAGGATGCAGATGAATAAAAAAATGAAAAGTCAGGGGACAGTGACGTTTTTAAACTTTATGGATGCAACTAGTTATTTTTAAAAAATGTGAGTGATGCAAATAGTAATTTACTCAAACTAAAAACATAAAACTTAAACCTATTACCTCTTTTTACTTAATACCAAAATTTGTTATTTTATCTAAACCAAATTGATCATTAGTATAATTAACTCAAGACCAAATTACACGAATGGTCCCTAAGATTTGCTCAAGTTTCATATTTCATCCCTAAGAATAAAAATATACATGTTAGTCCCTAGGTGAAACGACAATAAAATAATTTTGTTAAGTAGGAGTAAATTTATATTTTTACCCTATCTATTAGAAAAAAAGAGATAAAAGATACTCTTTTACTATAAGTACGTTACTTCTAACAACCACTCCCTCACTTTTCTTCACTCTGTGACCACCTCTACAACCACCACCGACCACCTCTCGGTCACCAACATCCCGCCTTAAATGTGAGTACCATCAAGAAAAGCAACGAGGTTAACTCCATGTACTTGGCGTAAAGTATCAAGGGATTAAGCTCAATGAAGTGAAGGTTTTAACTAATGGATGAAGATTGTGTGGGTGCCAAGAAGTGGTTTTAAAAGTAACAAAGGTGGTGGAAGTTTTTAGGTGGTAAGGATGACCCTATTATATATATTACTAATCTTTAATTTGGTTATACATTATTAGTTGTAACTCATGATTTTATAGGTTGTACCCTTGTTTTTTCTTTATTTTTTTTACTTTTAACCCTAATAGTTATATTTTTTTACGGTTAACCCTAACATTTTTTTCATTTTCAAATTTGATCTCATATACTTTTCATATTTTACAATTTTTTCGTTTTTAAATTTCGGTCTAAAATTTCTAGTTAACATGCGTATGTAGTTCAACGTTTTTACCTCTATTTTTCCCGTTTAACGGACACTTTGTGTTTTACATTTCAGTCTAATTTTTGCACATATTAACATGCTGCATCGGGCGTGCATAGTCAACGATTTTACGACTACTTTTCGTTCTGTTTAATTTTCTATTTTTATTTCTTTTGTATTACGAGCTTTTCTGAGGTTGATGGCCGTCAACAACAGAATAACATTGTTACTACTTGACACTTTTACGTATGGGGGATTAATGCTATATTATTTAAATTTGGGAAAATTATTAAAATGATCAATTGACCAAATCGAATTACTAAAATGACCGGTCAAAATTGAAGTTTATGAAATAAAACAACCAATCGCAGCCCGCCACGTGTCCATCCCTCGCTGACGTGGCGAGGGATTATGAGAAACCCTCGCCTAGAAAAGCGTGTCGGCGAGGATCTTCCATAATCCCTCGCCCACGTGTACTTCCTCGCTGACGTGGCTTGATCCCTCGCCGAGTCTGCGAGAGATTATGAGAATCCCTCGCCCGAAATTACGAAAATGCCCCCCTCGCCCATAATTAAAAATAATATATATATATATATATATATATATATATATATATATATAATTTCAACAAAAAAATCCCAGATTTTTAATTATTTATTGTTTTTAAATAATTAAAAGTTTAATTTAATTTTATTTTGCCCTATATAATACAATGTAAACCCTTAACAACTTTATGAAATATTACATTCTTCTCAACCTTCTTGTTATTTTCTTTTTAAAGTTCTCTGAAACTTTATAAAATGTCACTTAATATCATACTATGCAGTGATGGTAAATGACATTTTGTAAACGGTGTTGAAGAACATTTACCATTAAAAGGTAAATGTGTTAGACATGTTCTTAGTTTATCTAGTAATATATCAGTAGCATGCGGTCTATTTGTATTAGAATAGAATCAATTTCAGTATTATATGATCCCGTCATACGATCAAAAATCAAAGATACTGTTATATATATATATATATATATATATATATATATATATATATATATATATATATATATATATATATATATATATATGATCTTTAAATAAATAAATATTAAATTAAGAACATGTCTAACATATTTACCTTTTAATGGTAGATATTCTTCAACAACGTTTACAAAATGTCATTTACCACCGCATAGTATGATATTAACTGACTTTAAGAAGAAAATAACAAGAAGGTTGAGAAGAATGTAAGATTTTATAAATTTCTTAAGGGTTTACATTGTATTATATAGGACAAAATAAAACTAAATTAAACTTTTAATTATTTAAAAAACAATAAATAATTAAAAATCTTGGATTTTTTGGTTAAAAATTTTTTATATTATTTTTAATTATTGACGAGGGGGACATTCTAATTTCGGGCGTCAAACCACGTCAGCGAGTAAGTACACGTGGGCAAGGGATCATGGGAGATCCTCGCCGGCACGTTTTTCCGTGCGAGGGATTCCTATAATCACTCGTCACGTCAACGAGAGATGAACATGTGACAGGCTACGATTGGTTGTTTTATTTCATAAACTTCAATTTTAACCGGTTATTTTAACGATTCGATTTGACCAATTGATCATTTTGGTAATTTTGCCTTTAAATTTTTAACTATGGCGACGTTTGAATCACAATAAAGAACACTATGATCGATCATTGCTCCCTGTGGTAACCGAGTGTGTGTATAACCTTCCCCCAGAATGAGTCTCAATCGACCATTGCTCCCTCTCATCGAACACGATGATCAATCACCATCACCACCACCATCATCAATCGATACAGAAACCTACATGGTCGGTTTCATCATCGTCAACATCGTCGGACTACAATACTACTCCGGTCGCATCAGCGGTCGCGAAATGGTGGGTCTTGTTCGCGAACCCCTAAATCGCTTCGACCCCAACGCAATCAAAGTCGTCAACACTCGCACAATTCAAGTGGGTCACATCGAGAAGAAGGTATCATGCGTTCTCGCCCCCTTAATCGACTCCAATTTAATCCACGTTGAAGCAATCGTCCCCAAAACCCCCAAAACCACTGTTCGGTACAAAATCCCTTGTCATGTTCACGTTTTTGCGAAGATTGATGCGTTTGAAACTGTTAAATCGGCGTTTTTGCTTAATGGGTTGTGTTTGTTGTCTGAAGATAGTCCTTTGTTTAGTACCTCTGAATCTGTTGCTGTGAAAGAGAAGAATAAGGGTGATTGGATGAAATCTTTAAGCTTGTTGATGAGAATTTGAGTCAGAATGTTGTTAATGGAGTGATTGAACCCCCTAAAGATTTGATTTTGCCTGATTTGTTTGTTCATCAGAAGCATGGTTTGTATTGGTTGTACCATCGTGAGAATTCGAACGAATTGCCACCGTTTTGGGTGGAGAACGATGTCGGTTTCTTGAATGTGTTAACTCATTATCAAACCAATGAACGACCCGAACCATTGTGCGGTGGGATCTTTGCAGATGACATGGGATTTGGTAAAACTCTCACTTTGCTTTCTTTGATCGCTTTGGATAAATGTAAAGTTTTGGATGATGGAAACTGTGAAGTGATAGAAGTGGAAAACGAGCAGTCGGGTATCAGTAGTCGTAAGAGATCAAGAAAGGGTAGTAAGAAACAGAAAACAGAAGAGTTAATGGGTCGGGTTGGCCCGAAAATGACACTGGTCGTTTGTCCACCTTCTGTTTTTTCGACTTGGATAACACAATTGACTGAACACACTAAGCGTGGAAAGCTAAAAGCTTATTTGTACTATGGGGATCGAACACATGATGTTTCTGAGCTTCAAAAGTATGATATAGTACTAACAACCTATAGTATATTAGGTAGTGAATTTGATTCAGCATATGATCCGATAAAAAAGATTGATTGGTGGCGTGTGATTTTGGATGAAGCACATATAATCAAGAATCATAAGGCAAAACAAAGTAGTGCTGTAAGTAAGTTGAATGCTAAAAATCGATGGGTTGTTACTGGAACACCGATACAAAATGGATCCATGGACTTATTCTCTCTCATGGCATTTTTAAGATTCCAACCGTTTTCTACTAAAAGCTATTGGGATAGCTTGGTGCAACGGCCTATTGCTCAAGGGAATGCAAACGGGCTCTCAAGGCTACAGGTAAGAATGAGTATGTTATTAGAACTGGTTAAAATTAATTCTTGTTCTAGTTTTATAGGTGATAGAATGGGGGGTTCATGTGCATTGAATAACAGGTTAAAACTGGTTGGGTTCAAATAGGTGGCTTCTAGAATGGGTTGGGTCAGACTGACCTACAAACCTTGTCGCTGTCCCATTTTTTAATCAATAGTTAATCAGTTATTGCATTGAATATGTTTACAAAACTAGTTTATTACAATGATACCTAAAAGCAAAAAAGATTTACATGTTGTAAGCATAAAAAAATTGGAGTTGACCCATTAGGGGTAATCTTTAACCCAAATTGACCCATTCATGTGGATTCTTGTACCTGCCCATGGATATTAACTTTAAGTACATTGTTTTTTGTTTTTAAAACAAAAAGGAGTACATCTATAACAACTGTTAAACACAACTCATGTTCTAGTTTAGAGGCACCAAAACAGGAGGGTCAGGGGGATGGTTAACAGGTCAAGGCTGGTTTGGGTTCAAACAGGTTGTTTCTAATAATCATTGAAACGGGTGGAGCTGGCCAGCAAACATTGTTTTGTTGTTATTTGTATCAATAGTAGATACGTCAAATACAGTTACAAAAACTATGTTACATCTTACAACAATAATCTACCTTTAAAAATAGAATATTTGACGAGGTTGTAAGCTTTAAAATACACTTTAATTAATTTTCAACCCTTTTGACCCATTTCCCTTTAAGTATGCTTTGTATTTAGCCCACATTTGATAGTTTAGGGATAATCTGTAACCCACATTTGACTCTTTATTAGTAAACTAGTCGAAAGCATCACATTTTTATCATAGGATTCTTGTTCTTGTTCTTTTCCATGGCTTCTAAAAATGTTGTTTTTAAATACTTAGGCATTAATGGCAACAATTTCTTTGAGACGAACAAAAGAAAAAGCCTTGATCGGCTTACCTCCCAAAACTATCCATACATGTCATGTGGAGCTTTCTGCAGAGGAACGAAAATTGTATGATGAGATGGAAACTGAAGCCAAGAATTTTGTTGCAAAATACATTGCTAAAGGAAGTGTGACATCTAATTACTCTACGGTTTTAAGCATCATTTTAAGGCTTCGCCAAATATGTACTCATACAGAATTGGTCCCTTCAGATCTTAGATCATCACTTTTGTCCAGCAACTTTGAAGGTACTTTCCATCTTTTCTCTCTCTGTATGCATTCTCACTGTCTTCCAATTTGATATCATGGACCATGTAAATATAAAGTTGTTTTCCTATTGCATATATTTACTGAGAACAAACTGTTATAAGGAACTAAGTTTATCTTATATAGTATGGAATGGGTAAATATGATATTTTAGTGTTTAAAAAGGTAAATATGATACTATATGAAATTTAACAGAATATATACGAAATACGAAATTAATCGTTTATAGAAGTACTTGAGCCAAGTGTTCTTGACCATAAGTAGACTTGAAGGTTAGCGTAAGCATGTTTCATGATCTCTCTTACATCATGGCTCGTTTTATTTGAAGGCGGCAATTCGAGTATTACTCATCAACAGTCAATTAGGTCGTAAATTCTTAATGCATACAACCTTCTAAATTGTCGTTTTTGTAATTCTAGATTATTATTGAAATACTGTAGTTGCTGAAGTCGTTTTCAACAGACTAATCATCTATTAGAAAAAAATGTCAACCCAACGCAGATGATACAAAATATTACCCGTCTGACACGTTAACCAACCTGCATGACCCTCCCTTTTTTCATCTTAAATGTAGTTGTGTCTATGTACCTTTTTTGTTGTTCATTCAGCTACTATCAAATTATAATTGAGCTCCCATTTCATTATGTTTACATGTTTTGATTGTTTTAAGTTATCGACTAATCGCTTTCTATTTCAATCTGAACTTTTAGATGCATCCAACAAACCAGCTCTTCTTAAGAAGCTAGTGTTAGTACTACAAGACAGTGAAGACTTAGACTGCCCAATTTGCCTCTCACCACCATCCAAAATTATCATCACATCTTGTGCTCACATATTTTGTGAAAATTGTATAATCCGAGCTATAAAAAGTTCCATATCTGTATGCCCACTATGCCGCCACCAATTGACAGAATCCGACCTTTTTTCACCACCACCCGAATACGCACCTGAGGTCGACAAATCAAACTGTAAACCTTCTTCCAAAGCGGCTGCACTTTTGAGACTTCTAGAAGCATCTAGAACCGAAAACCCGTCCATAAAATCCGTTGTGTTCTCTCAGTTCCGTAAACTTTTACTTCTACTTGAAGAACCGTTAAAAGAGGCTGGATTCAAGACCTTGCGGTTGGACGGTGCAATGAGTGCAAAAAAGCGAGCAAGTGTGATTGAAGAGTTTGGCGTATCAGGGGCGGGGGGGCCCACGGTTTTGTTAGCGAGCCTTAAAGCTTCAGGTACGGGGATAAACCTGACGGCTGCTTCAAGGGTGTACTTGATGGAACCGTGGTGGAATCCGGCGGTTGAAGAACAGGCGATGGATCGCGTCCACCGCATCGGGCAAAAGGAGGCGGTTAAAGTGGTGAAAATGATTACTAATGATAGTATTGATGAGAGGATATTAATGTTGCAGGAAAAGAAACAGAAGTTGGCTAAAGAAGCCTTTGTAAAAAGGGAAAAGATGAGAAAAGAGAGAGAGATTTAGCTGATCTTCGTACTTAATGTCACTATGAGATCTTTTGTTTTCCGCATGTTAATATGCTTTACATAGTTTGGTCTTTTAACTAGATAGATTATGAGTGGGTTAATTTTGTGTCTTTTTGTTTTATTAAAACGGATTACTGAAATAGTGTAAGTTGAGTAGATAATAGCTTGGAGAATATAGAGACTTAAAAATTCAAGGCTTCGTGACGTAAACATATCTTGTTTAATGGAAGTTTCGTTTGTTTTCCACTAGTCGGCCAAACATTGTGTTTTTTATTTTGTTTTTACTTTCAAATGTTGAAACTTCAAAAACTTTTGTAAACCTCTTACGGGAGAAACACACACCTTTATAATCTTTTAACGGAGAAGCAAATATCGTATGATAATAACTTATAAACCGAAAAAGAAAATGTATACCACCAGCCACAATCAATGATAGGATTGAAATGGTTGAGGGGTTCTTTGTGTAACAATTGGAAGTTTAAGGGCTTAGTTGTAATTGTTTGTTTATGTTGTAACGAACTTAATGGTTGATCTAATAAAAGGTGAGAAGCTAAGCATGTCGATTAGCTTGGATTGTGCTTCTTCTTCCTTTAGTCTTTTCAAACCCTAACAGTTGGTATCAGAACTCCGATTCTCATCGGAGTTCTGAGTTCCAACCACCACCACCACAACAGTTCCGGTAAGAGTTTGTAACTATGTCGACTAGAAGCCAAGAAATCGAGAAATCGATTAAGGAACATGAGATGTCACTTCTTCGGTTGGAATCTGTAGCGAAGAAGAATCGATCAGAATTGGAAGGAATTAAATCACCTTCTGAGAAGCAGGTGACTGAGATGTTCAGAATGAAGAATCAATTGACAACATAGATGACATCGTTGAAATCGCAAATCGGCGAGGTGATCAATTCAAACAGTTCAACCAAATCGTGATGAAACAATCATATTGGTGTCAACAATGTGAGAGATGATAAAGATACCAGACTCACATGCAGTAATAATCGATTCCCAAAAGTGGAATTTCCAAAATTTGATAGATCGGATGTGAAAAGTTGGATCCAAAGTTGTGAACACTTTTTTGCAATCAATGAACTCTAGATCGGCTTAAGGTCCGCTATGCTGAGGTACACGTGGAAGGAAAGGCGGTCTAATGGCACAACAACTTTGTCAAATCAAGAGGAACTCTAGTTTCAGACATTCCTTGGAACGAGCACATGCGATCAATTCAAGAAAGGTTTGCTTCTACTCTTATCGAAGATGTTATGGGTGCTCTTAATTCTCTCAATCAATTGGATGATTTAGAAGAATACCATGATAAGTTTGATTTGTTGCTAAATCGGGTAGATATACCTTAAGAGTAAGTTGTTAGCTTGTTCATTGAAGAATTAAAGGCTGATATTAAATGTTTTGTTAGATTGTTTAATCCTAAATTGCTATAGGAGGCATGTGACCTCTCGTGTATCTGTTAAGTAGTCATTATTAATCCCGTTATTTCTTATAAGGATTCGTTTTGTTATTAATACAATTCCAAGGTTTCGTTTGTAAATCTTGATGTAATTTAATGCGTGGATAATTAATATTGTCAATAATAATAATAATAAACATAAAAGAAAATATCAATATTAGTAATAATAATAAAATGATAAATAATACTAAGAAGGTGTTTAATCTTGATAATAAATGAAAACAAACAAGTTTAAAATTTGGGCATAAAATAATAATATGTAAACTACAGGGACTAAAACTGTAATTTAGTTTAAACTAGAAATAAAACTTTGGATTAAAAGGTGTAATATTAAAACCTCAGGGACCAAAGGTGTAAATTGTAAAACCCAACCCCAAACACCCCGATTTCCGGTGGGAGCTCCGGCCGAGCTCCGGCCACCCCCAATCGGTCGATATACCCGAATTTAACTCAATTAAACCACACCATTACAATCGCGCAACCGTTTCGAACTTGAACACGCACCTTAATTTCGTTTAGACGTCGGTTATGAACCCAATCGGTTTGAATAACCGAAGCTTTTAATCATAGAGTCGTTCGAACATTAAAACTCTATAATAATCAAATTAAATGTATCTTAATCGAATGTTTAACTAATCCTAAGCGACTATCGAACTCAATTCCACCTGAAACACACTGGAACCACCCGAAAAATTCCCTCTCTTCATCGCGACTACAACGCTAGTGTTCATCACCATTCTGTCGATATTAACTGAAATTGACAGAGGGCTTTCGTTCATCAAGATCCTTGGAAGCTTCCTGTGCAACGAATTTGGATAATATCAACGTTTGCATCACGAACACTACCCAACCTTGGTTGCGACTGTTCTTCGACTTGTAGCATCGATTTCTCACATCTTTCGGGTAATTAAACACACACACATACTCGTTTTTCTTTGAGGATCAAAAGCCCTATGTTTATTACAGGAATTATATTAGAATTCATGTTCAATTAGGTTGAAATCGAATCTAGGGTTTATGTGGAATTGGGGGTTTTCTTTGAATTTGTGTTTTTAAGAATTAAAACCCATCTTCTATCAGGCATAGGCGCCCTAGCCTAATGGTAAACCACTCCCATGCCATCCTTGAGGTCCCGGGTTCGAACCCGGGCACCCTCAAACCTTTTTTTAAGGCTTTTCAGCCTTTAAATAAATTATGAAATTTTTTAATAATTGTAAAAATTATTTTTGTAAACTTTAAATATTTTAAAGACACCAAATTATTTTCTGTAAAATTTTAAACTTAAATAATTAAATATTCTTTAATAAAACATTTTTAACAAAGGTTATTCTTGGATTATTTCTTATAAAATGGATTTTAAATAATAGTTTAAATTAGTAAATTATTATTGGCCAACACGTTAATTATTGTTTAATCATGTTATTTTAAATAATTATTAAAATCTATTTACATCATATATTTAAACTTTACAAATTATTATAAAGGATTTAATTTCTTTTCCCCATATTAAATTACCTAAATGGGATATTTCTTTTCATGGATTAAAATATATTTAAGTTCATTAGCTAACCCTATTTATTTATAAAAACCCAAATTCCCATTGAAACCCTAGTTCACGTTAATTCGTTAATATTACCTCCAAACTTATTCTTGAAATATATACGTAGGTAACTTGTAAAAGGAATCGTTGGAGCACCGTTTATTTATTGATATCATCTTATATATATCAAGTGAGTTTCCATGCCCCTTTTACTTTATTTCACACTTTTGGGGTGAAACATGTTAACTTTATGAACTTGCACTTGTAAACATCTTGATACTTGTAAATGCACGAGCAATTCATCTATAAACTTTGTCATGGTTATTTGTAATATTGTGAGCTTTATATGATGAATATTATATGTTGACAATCATTAACTATTGCTAGCCTGGCGACGTCATAGATCTATGGGCCTGACAAGCCTATTTGGTGCTAAAGCCGAGGTTATTGCCGGCTCCTAGTGTCGTATTCTTGAGCACTATGGGAACCAAGTACACTTAGCTAATCGTTAAACTTGTAAATGATATTCTTGGTCAAGGTTTGATTGAGTATATGTTATCTATAAACTGCTATTTCGTAACCATTGACATGAATTGCTACTTATAAACTTTTATATATATATATAATATATATATTATATATTATATATATATATATATAATATATATATATGTATGCTTAACCCATGGAAACTCACCAACTTTTAAGTTGACCATTTTATTTTAACATGTTTCAGGAAATGCACAAGGTTGATGATTATCTTTGAAGCATGCTTACACCTAGGATTTGGACCTAGGAAAAATAAATAAAATAACTTGAGACTTGAAAGTTGAACTTTGTTATTTTTGTTTGTTGAGACATTTGGTTGTAATGTTTATTTCAACTTATGAATTTTTATATTTACAATTTATGGTAGTGTTATGTGGCTGTGAACAATCTTAACCCTCACATCTCGACGTTTCCGCCGTTAAGGTTGGGGTGTGACAGATTGGTATCAGAGCCCATAACTATAGGGATTTAGGTTATTAGAAATGGTGACCTAGACTATAGTTGATGCATGAACCTCATAAGAAAAATCTTTATGATCTTGTAATATATCTTGTTGCATGCTACATAATGCTACTTGTTAAGGAGGGCCTCTTGATGTGCAACTTGATGCCTTTAGTTAGGATTGCCTTATAATTGAGAAACTTGGTTGCCTGTCCTCTCTAAAACTTATCTTAATCCTTTATTCTCTCGACGATGAAATATCTTAAACTTATTCTCGACGACACGTGGGAACGTAAGCTTTATATC
The DNA here is from genome assembly GCA_025506505.1 of Flaveria sonorensis. Classification (NCBI taxonomy): domain Eukaryota; kingdom Viridiplantae; phylum Streptophyta; class Magnoliopsida; order Asterales; family Asteraceae; genus Flaveria; species Flaveria sonorensis. Next base: position 52,097,758 of record CM046434.1, read on the forward strand.
AAAAGGTTCAAATCCTTAGACTTTATGACTAATCTATGAAAATCTCATCAAGGTTTTAATTCCATGAACCTAAAGAAATATTGTGTGACACATAGACACCTGTATTCTGGATTTCCTGGCAAAAAGCCTTCGGGCTAAGGTAAGCATTTCGCATAAATCCCGTGGGACTAGTTATGCTTACCTGGGGATTTCTGGGATGAGTGATAAACTATGGTCAATATACACAAGTTTCTAAGGCAATTGGAGTTAACTCACCTTGACGTGTCAACGTTTCCAAATGGTAATGCGTACCAAATGGAATCATTCCATGTGTGTTTTACAAGTCTTGAAAAATCTTTGTTGATTTACTATCTTCTACCTCCAAATTTCTGTGACTAACTTATTTTATATCCAGCATGTCTCGTCATCATGGAAAGCGTGGTAGCTCCGCCCGCAAATTAGCCGCCATGATTGCCCGTCAATGGCTGCCGTCATTCCGACCATGGTTGCCGAACTGAGTAGCACCTTGATGACCAACGCTAGTAACAACACTAATGGCAATGGGCAAGGAGAGAATAGTGCAAATCAAGGAAGAAAAACAACCAACCCTGCACGTTTAAGCACTTCAACTCGTGCAAACCCACTAGCTTTAGTGGAAAGGAAGGAGCCACTGACTTCTCGAGTGGTTTGAAAGCATGGAGAACACCTTCATCAACTATGAGTGTCCCGAGGCACTCAAAGTCCGTTATGCCACAAGTGTTCTTCAACAAAGAGCACTTACGTGGTGGAATAGTGAGAAGAGGAATCGTGGTGCTGATGCTGTGTTGGCACTCACTTGGGAAGAATTCAAGAACATTGCCATCCAAAAGTTCTGCCCGAGAAGTGAGTTGCAAAAGCTGGAGGAGGAGTTTGGAATCTCAAGCAAGATGGTGGAGATCATTTGGCCTATTCAACTAGGCATCACGAGTTGAGCATCCTGTTGCCTCACATGGTTGACACTGTTCCTCGGAACATTGAGAAGTTCATCAAGGGGGTGCCACCTCAAATCCAAGATGCCGTGGTGGGAAGTAGACCCACAACTTTGGAAGATGCCATTACCATCACCGCTCAACTCACTGAAAACCATATTCGAGCGGGCACCTTGTCTGTCAAAGGGGCTAAAAAGACTGAAAAGGCGGTCCCTGAAGCAGTTAAGGACAATAAGAATGAACCGTCTTACAACAACAAGAAACGCAAGTTCACACCGGCGCGTAATTTCGCTGTGGCTACACCCAGGTACCTCAAAGACAACCCGCTCCTGGTACACAAGCACTGCTGCTAGAACCTATGCTGGTCCTCTACCATTGTGCAATGTCTGTAAGTATCATCATGCGGGTAATACCCCGTGCCGTATCTGTACACTGTGTGGTAAGTATGGACACTTGGTGGCTACTTGTCACCGTGCACCAAACAATGCTGCGTTAGTTGCTAATCGTGCTTGCTACAACTGTGGGGAACCTGGTCATTTTCGCCCACAATGCCCTCGTCTTGCGGGTAACGTACCACAAGCTCGAGGACGTGCCTTCAACATCAATGCAAACCAAGCACAAGCTAATAACGATGTGGTGACCGGTATGTCACATCCAACCCCAACTTTATGATCCAAGTTCTTTTGTTGCTTTATCTGTATCGTTAAAGTCTTTAAAAACTGAACAGGTATGTTCCTTATTAATAATTCTTAGTCTACGTTATTTGACTCTGGAGCCGATAAGAGTTTGTTCGATAGATTTGATACTGAGATTCGTCTGGATGTTAATGAGACTACGGTGCTGCTACAAAATTTGAGGATTGAGAATGACATCGAGACTTGTATCATGGAGGCTCAACAAGCGGTTCAAGAAGGAGGAAAAATGGGAGAGGAATTGGAGTACAATCTTCGAGCTCAACTAGAAATGAAACCCAATGGGTTGATGTATTTCTTGATTCGAATTTGGGTTCCAAACCGTGATAATCTTCGTACCTTTATCATGAATGAAGCTCATCAAACTCGTTACTCAATTCATCCTGGTTCCGATAAGATGTATATGGATCTGCGTGGTCAATACTGGTGGCCTGGAATGAAGAAAGACATAGCAACTTACGTAGCTAAGTGTCTTACGTGTACAAAGGTTAAAGCTGAACATCAACGTCCTAGTGGATTGCTTGAACAACCCGAGATTCCCATGTGGAAATGGGAACACATATCCATGGACTTCATAACCAAACTACCTCGCACCTCTCGTGGTCATGATAGCATATGGGTGATTGTTGACGATTGACCAAGTCGGCACATTTCATACCCATACGTGACACCTACAAAACGTCAAGGTTAGCTCGTATATACATTGATGAGATTGTGAGTCGTCATGGCGTACCTTTGCATATCATATCCGACCGCGACGCTCGTTTCACTTCGCACTTTTGGTCGTCTATGCAAGAACTTTTGGGTACACAACTGGATTTAAGCACGGCTTACCATCCTCAAACGGACGGTCAAACCGAGAGCGAACTATTCAAACCCTAGAGGATTTGCTACGTCTTTGTGTCCTTGACTTTGGTGGTGACTGGGATACGCATTTACCTCTCGCGGAATTTTCATATAATAATAGTTACCACTCGAGTATCAAAATGGCACCTTTTGAAGCACTCTATGGTCGTAAATGTCGTTCCCCGATCTGCTGGACTGACATTGGTGAAAATTTCATCACTGGTCCTGAGCTCATACAAGAAACAACCGATAAAGTTTCCATGATTCGTAAGAACCTTGAAGTGGCTAGAAGTCGACAAAAAAGTTATGCCGATAAACGACGCAAGCTGTTGGAATTTCAAGTTAGGGACATGGTTCTTCTTAAAGTCTCACCATGGAAGGGAGTCGTTCGTTTTGGGAAGAAGGGTAAATTAGCTCCACGATTTGTAGGACCTTTCAAGATCCTGAAAAGGATTGGAAAAGTGGCTTATAAACTGGAACTACCTTCCGATCTTAGCGGGGTACATCCTGTTTTCCATGTCTCAAATTTGAGAAAATGTTTGGCTGATGAAAGTCTGTATGTCCCATTAGATGACATCCAGATCGACGAGTCATTACATTTTGTTGAGAAACCCGTTGAAGTCATGGACCGTATTATGAAGAAGACTAGGACCACTACTACCCCAATCGTCAAGGTTCGTTGGGAGAATAAGCGTGGACCTGAGTTTACTTGGGAGCGTGAGGAGCATATGAAGAAGAAATACCCGTATTTGTTCGTTTAGTTCATTCTTAATTTCGGGACGAAATTTCTTAAAGTTGGGGAGACTGTGACCTCTCGTGTATTTGTTAAGTAGTCATTATTAATCCCGTTATTTCTTATAAGGATTCGTTTTGTTATTAATACAATTCCAAGGTTCGTTTGTAAATTCTTGATGTAATTTAATGCGTGGATAATAATATTGTCAATAATAATAATAATAAACATAAAAGAAAATATCAATATAGTAATAATAATAAAATGATAAATAATACTAAGAAGGTGTTTAATCTTGATAATAAATGAAAACAAACAAGTTTAAAATTTGGGCATAAAATAATATATGTAAACTACAGGGACTAAAACTGTAATTTAGTTTAAACTAGAAATAAAACTTTGGATTAAAAGGTGTAATATTAAAACCTCAGGGACCAAAGGTGTAAATTGTAAAACCCAACCCCAAACACCCCGATTTTCCGGTGGGAGCTCCGGCCGAGCTCCGGCCACCCCCAATCGGTCGATATACCCGAATTTAACTCAATTAAACCACACCATTACAATCGCGCAACCGTTTCGAACTTGAACACGCACCTTAATTTCGTTTAGACGTCGGTTATGAACCCAATCGGTTTGAATAACCGAAGCTTTTAATCATAGAGTCGTTCGAACATTAAAACTCTATAATAATCAAATTAAATGTATCTTAATCGAATGTTTAACTAATCCTAAGCGACTATCGAACTCAATTCCACCTGAAACACACTGGAACCACTCGAAAAATTCCCTCTCTTCATCGCGACTACAACGCTAGTGTTCATCACCATTCTGTCGATATTAACTGAAGTTGACAGAGGGCTTTCGTTCATCAAGATCCTTGGAAGCTTCCTGTGCAACGAATTTGGATAATATCAACGTTTGCATCACGAACACTACCCAACCTTGGTTGCGACTGTTCTTCGACTTGTAGCATCGATTTCTCACATCTTTCGGGTAATTAAACACACACACATACTCGTTTTTCTTTGAGGATCAAAAGCCCTATGTTTATTACAGGAATTATATTAGAATTCATGTTCAATTAGGTTGAAATCGAATCTAGGGTTTATGTGGAATTGGGGGTTTTCTTTGAATTTGTGTTTTTAAGCATTAAAACCCATCTTCTATCAGGCATAGGCGCCTAGCCTAATGGTAAACCACTCCCATGCCATCCTTGAGGTCCCGGGTTCGAACCCGGGCACCCTCAAACCTTTTTTTAAGGCTTTTCAGCCTTTAAATAAATTATGAAATTTTTTAATAATTGTAAAAATTATTTTTGTAAACTTTAAATATTTTTAAAGACACCAAATTATTTTCTGTAAAATTTTAAACTTAAATAATTAAATATTCTTTAATAAACATTTTTAACAAAGGTTATTCTTGGATTATTTCTTATAAAATGGATTTTAAATAATAGTTTAAATTAGTAAATTATTATTGGCCAACACGTTAATTATTGTTTAATCATGTTATTTTAAATAATTATTAAAATCTATTTACATCATATATTTAAACTTTACAAATTATTATAAAGGATTTAATTTCTTTTCCCCATATTAAATTACCTAAATGGGATATTTCTTTTCATTGGATTAAAATATATTTAAGTTCATTAGCTAACCCTTTATTTATAAAAACCCCAAATTCCATTGAAACCCTAGTTCACGTTAATTCGTTAATATTACCTCCAAACTTATTCTTGAAATATATACGTAGGTAACTTGTAAAAGGAATCGTTGGAGCACCGTTTATTTATTGATATCATCTTATATATTTATCAAGTGAGTTTTCCATGCCCCTTTTTACTTTATTTCACACTTTTGGGGTGAAACATGTTAACTTTATGAACTTGCACTTGTAAACATCTTGATACTTGTAAATGCACGAGCAATTCATCTATAAACTTTGTCATGGTTATTTGTAATATTGTGAGCTTTATATGATGAATATTATATGTTGACAATCATTAACTATTGCTAGCCTGGCGACGTCATAGATCTATGGGCCTGACAAGCCTATTGGTGCTAAAGCCGAGGTTATTGCCGGCTCCTAGTGTCGTATTCTTGAGCACTATGGGAACCAAGTACACTTAGCTAATCGTTAAACTTGTAAATGATATTCTTGGTCAAGGTTTGATTGTAGCTATATGTTATCTATAAACTTGCTTATTTCGTAACCATTGACATGAATTGCTACTTATAAACTTTATATATATATATATATATATGTATGCTTAACCCATGGAAACTCACCAACTTTTAAAGTTGACCATTTTATTTTTAACATGTTTCAGGAAATGCACAAGGTTGATGATTATCTTTTGAAGCATGCTTACACTTAGGATTTGGACCTAGGAAAAATAAATAAAATAACTTGAGACTTGAAAGTTGAACTTTGTTTATTTTTGTTTGTTGAGACATTTGGTTGTAATGTTTATTTCAACTTATGAATTTTATATTACAATTTATGGTAGTGTTATGTGGCTGTGAACAATCTTAACCCTCACATCTCGACGTTTCCGCCGTTAAGGTTGGGGTGTGACAAGGCACATTCTTTAGCTAGACTACAAAATCAGGCCAACATAACAGTATCCGGTAATTAACCTTCATATAGACCTATTACTAAGCCATTCCAAACCTCAAGCATTGGCACTAGTTCCAAACTACCTTTACTCCCTACGCCACCTATCAAGGCCAATCAGGTAAACTCATTTAGAACCACTAAAAGGTTAACGAGCAAAGAGTTTGATGAGAAAAGGGCATGGGGAGAATGCTTCTGGTGTTCAGAGAAGCTACTAATGATGACCTTGTGCATACAGTGATTCAGATCCATAATATCTTTACATGTTATCATGGAAATTCCATCTTACTCCATTATGAAGGTGGTAGGGGCTTTGGGTACTCATCAGTTACAAATTCTTACTCATAGCGGCTCAACCCATAATTTAGTTAATCAACGGCTAGCAACTAAGCTCAATGGTCATATGCAGCCCATAGCTAATGTACCAGTGACTATTGCGGATGGTAACACGCTCTCTTGTGCTCAACTATGCAAAGACTTTCAATGGACCATGCAACGAACCTGGTTCAAAGCGGATATGTTGATCATTCCATTGAGTAACCATAATGTTGTACTTGGGGTTTAATGGTTGCAGAGCCTGAACGCCATAGTATGTAACTTTAGATCTTTAACTATGAAATTCACAGTTGATACCAAACCATTCATTCTGAAGGGTACTTCTAGTCAAGGGTTAGCCTGCAATCTGATGGGGGTTCTAACACAATCCAGTTGTTAAGGCTACGCAATCAAATACTTAGATGATTCAACTTTTATCTGAATTCTAGAATATATTTGAGGTTCCTAAAGGGCTGCCACCTAAGTGATCTTGCGATCACAAGATCCGGTTGAAGGATGAAACTCTAATCTTAACCTCAAACCGTACAGATACCCAAGTGCACATAAATATGTTATTGAAAAGATTACTCAAGAACTATTAGACACGGGAGTCAGAAGGAATAGTACCAGCTCTTTTGCAGCTCCTGTGGTTTTAGTAAAGAAAAAGATGGCACATTTAGAATGTGTAAGGACTATCAAAGGCTCAATGAGGCAACCATTAAAGATAGTTTCCCCATTCCATTGATTGAGGAGTTGCTAGATGAATTAGGGGGAGCATCTATTTTCTCTATGTTGCATCTGAGATCGGCTATCACCAAATTCGAATGCATGAGAAGGATATCCACAAAACTGCTTTTAAAACTCACCAAGGCCATTATGAATTTTGGTCCTTCCTTTTGGCCTTACCAATGCTCTAGCCACCTTACAAACATTAATGAATACCATCTTCAAACGGTTATGCGGCGCTCAACACTGGTCTTCTTGATGCATTCTTGTCTATAGCTCTTCTTGGAACCAACATTTGTTAAATGTACAAGAAGTCTTGACATTAATGCGCCAACATCAGCTCAAAGCTAAGCAAGCTAAGTGTTCTTTTTGTGGTACATCGGTGGATTATCTGGGTCCATTATCACTGGTTAAGGTGTTTCAACCGATCCAAAGAAAAGTGAAGCTATTCGGAGCTGGCCTCGACCCATTCTATCAAACAACTACGGGTTTTTTTTCTTCTTACTGGATATTATAGACGTTTATTCAGGGTTTTGGATCCATTACCAAGCCTATGACGATTTGCTCAAGAAAGATGCCTTTACTTGGCATAAGGCTGCTCAATATTAGTAAGGCATTATTAGTATATTTTTCGACAAAGGGCATGGGAGTTGTTCTAATGCAAGATGGTTACCTAATTGCCTTCATTAGTAAGGCACTATCAGTATACGAGGAGGAGCTATTAGCTATTCTTTTGGCTGTCAAAACTTAGCATCACTACTTGATTTTGAAACATTTTGTTATTAAGAAGGATCAACAAAGCTTGGAACATTTGTTAAGTCAAAAGATCATTACTCCTCTACAGCAAACATGGCTCTCTAAATTGATAGGGTTATGACTATGAAATATCGTATAAGAAGGGAAGTGAAAACAAGGTAGCTAATTGTCACGACCCGCCAAAATGCAGATCGCAACCCCTTACTTTTCAGCGATTAGGGGACATTTCAAAGCATACAAGGCTGCCCGGAAGACTCCGGAACAGCCCATACAATTCTGCAGCAACATGGCAGCATTGGAAGACTCTAGAACGTTCCAAACAACTCCAGAAAACGTTGCATAAAGGATGCTATGAAGATGCAACTTGTGCAGCCTAAAGGACCCCGGAAATCTCTAGAGAACACTACAATGTTCAGCCATGGAAAGATCATGAAAGGAGCTAGATAGTTCTATGGAAATATCTATTGCCAGATATTTTTAGTACACATATAAAATATTGTATACATACATCTAGATATAAAACAATCTAGAATCCATGTAACTATTATAAATAGGTTGGTGGTGCCTCATTTGCACACACCTAAGTTCTTTGTAACATAAAGCCTTGTACTTGTGTTTATAGTAATACAAGCTTAGTACTTGTGTTGTAATCACACATCACGAGCATTCCACTTGCGTACTACAAATCTAACGTTCCTCTACAAAGACTTCCGCTACATAAATATCCATTTGAGATCAAGAAGCTGACTTATAACGAATCTAAGTGCCGCACGTGAGCTGAACAAATCAGTCTGTGACAAGTGGTATCAAAGCCAGGTTGATTCATTGGGATGGCATCTAATCAAGAAAAGGTTGTAGTCGCAAGCATTGCCGGAGACGAGACTCGTGGCGGAAGGATACTCTTAAAGGTGACAAGAGGACTCGAAGCATGTCTAAAGACTGGTTGCAAGCATGGACAAAAGAGTGAAGATGTCGAGACAGCGTTGTCCAAATTCAAAAATGAAATCGATGAATTCAAGGCTGAAGTTGATATCTTCAAAACACACACATACGACTCTTTGTAACATGTTGAGTTGTTAGGCAATGACTTGAATGAAATGAGAAGCGGTCTCAAACTCGCTCTCTCCTTGATAAAGAAGGAGATGGAAGAGGCATTCACAAGGGAGTTGGGTCAACTTACAGCCAACTTTGAGAGAGAAATCAAAGACTTGCAAACCGAACTAAGTGTTTGCAAGCGTGCACTAGCAACTGGATGTGACAACATAATCCATGCCTCTACAAAGATAGACATACCCAAACCATCACCATTCGTTGGTAAACAAGAGGCGAGGGCTGTGGATGACTTTCTTTGGTAGATAGAACAATACTTTGAGGCCATCGATATTGTCAATGATGTCAAGAAGATAAAGACGGTGACTCTTTACTTGAAAGAGACTGTAGCTTTATGGTGGCGACGAAAGCAAATGGAAATTAATAAAGGTACGTGCACCATACAAACCTGGACTGATCTCGTTAAAGAAATCAAGAAACAATTTTATCCAGAAAACGCTGAACACGAAGCAAAGATCCGGCTTCGCAATCTAAAGCAAAATGGTAGAATCAAGGACTACGTCAAAGATTTCACTACCCTTGTGCTAGAAATCCGGACTTGTCACCAAAAGACTCTCTCATATACTTCATCGATGGCTTATAAACATGGGCAAGAACCAAGATTGAACGAAGAAATGTTCAAGATTTGTCCTCATCCATCATTGTTGTTGAAAGCTTGATTGACCTTAATGAAAGGCGATTACAAAAACCCATCGTTACGAAGGATAACAAAGAAAAAGGTGGGGGAGCGAGACCTTAAAATTATAACCAAAATCAAAATCGAAGAGAAGATAATCAACGACCACTAAAATATGGAAAAGAGGTACAAATAATCAAATGATGTTTCCTTTGCGATGGACCGCACAATGCGCGGGATTGTTCGAAAAAGGCTAGACTAACAGCTTTGATCAGATCTGATGACGAACCATCAGAACCAGAGGAGGTTCGTCTAGGAACAATGCAACTTCAACTACTTAATACTTTAAGTATAGTTGAAGACAAGCCTTTAGTGATGGCAAACCAATCAACCCGACCACAATCAAAGACAACTCGAAGACAAGATCAAAAGGTCTTCGGCTCATAAACATGGAAATAAAGAGGCAGCTTGTGAAAGCGTTGGTTGACACCGGAGCAAGCCACATTTCATCTCACTTGAAGCGGCTCAAAGACTTGGCTTAAGGATCACAATGCAAGAAGGATGGATCAAGGACGCCTCCGAGAATGCCAAAACCAATAGAAGGAGTAGCATGGGGCGTAAAGACAAAGATCGGTACATGGACAGGGAAGTTGCACTTCTCAGTCGTTCCACTAGACAACTATGATATGATACTGGGAATCAACTTCTTTCAAAAAACAAAAGCCTGCCTAGTAACATTCCTAAACACCATGTACATCATCAAGGATATCAAGTGCACACAATTACCTTAGAGCCGGATACAAGGCATCGTGGCAAAACCGTCTCTATTTTATAACTCATGAAGACAACTCATGGGGCATCGAGGCAACACGACGAGGACGTCGTGGCATTAGGTGGGGGAGAATGTCACGACCCACCAAAATGCAGATCGCAACCCCTTACTTTTCTGCGATTACGGGCCCTTTCGAAGCATACAAGGCTGCCTGGAAGACTCTGGAACAGCCCACACAATTATGCAGCAACATGGAAGCATTGGAAGACTCTAGAATGTATCGCACAACTCTAGAAAACGTTGCACAAAGGGCTGCTATGAAGATGCAACTTTTGCAGCCTAAAGGACCCTGGAAATCTTTAGAGAACACTATAATGTTCAGCCTTGGAAAGATCATGAAAGGAGCTAGATAGTTCCATAGAAATATCTAGTGCTAGATATTTCTAGTACAGATATAAAATATTGTATACATACATCTAGATATAGAACAATCTAGAATCCAGGTAACTAGTATAAATAGGTTGGTGGTGCCTCATTTACACACACCTAAGTTCTTTGTAACATAGATCCTTGTACTTGTGTTCATAATAATACAAGCTTAATACTTGTGTTGTAATCACACATCACGAGCATTCCACTTGCGTACTATAAGTCTAACGTTCCTCTACAAAGACTTCCGCTACGTAAATATCCATTTGAGATCAAGAAGGCTGACTTAGAACAAATGTAAGTGCCACACGTGAGCTAAACAAATTAGTCCGTGACATAATGCTTTATCTAGATTCTCTGGGTTGGCATTTTTTAATCTCACTCTCAGTTCTTTGGATTCTTCTTTATTGGATCGGATTAAACAGTCATTGTCTACTGATCCTTTACTATCACAACTTATTCAGCAATTGCAGGCATGCAAACTTAGTCGAAAAAACACTGGGATGGCCACTTATTGAATCAAAATGGTAAATTGTTGGTGGGAAAAGATACCACTTTGTATGCTGACATTATTTCATGGTGTCATGCCTCCATTTTAGTTAGGCATTCTAGGTATAAGCCTACTCTATCTAGACTCAAAGCACTCTTCTTTTGGAAAGGCTACTCTAAGGACGTCTATTAATTCGTTAAGGATTGTTCCGTTTTCCAAAGAGTAAAATATGAAACTATTGCTACTCCAGGGTTGCTTACCCTATTATTAGTCCTTTACTATGCTACTCCTGGGTTGCTTACCCAATTGTTAGTCCTCGGTCTATCTTTACTGATATTTTGACAGACTTCATCTCAGGCTTGCCTAAAGTTTAGGATAAAGATACAGTGTGGCTTATCATTGATCTGTTAACCAAATATGGCATTTCATTCCTTTAGCTCATCCGTATACTGCTGCTTCCTTGGCCCAGTTCTTGATCATATCTTTAAGTTGCACGGAAATCCATTTACTATTGTATCCGACCGCATTCCGGTATTCATGAGTAAGTTTTGGTAGCAGTTTATACGACTACAAGGAGTAGAGTTAGCTGCCTCCACCGTGTATCACCCCCAACCTGACGGGCAAACTCAAGTTTTGAATCGATGTTTAGAAACTTATTTGCATTGTATAACCACCCTTACAATCGGGGTGATGGATTCCTCTTGCTTAGTAGTGGTACAACACCACTTATCACTTGGCTATTTAAATGTCTCCATTTGAAGCTTTATTTGTGTTCAAGCCGAATATTCATGTTCCATATATTACGAGGGGATACAACTATAGCTGCTCTTGAAGAGCCGCATAGGGATTGCGAGCAAATGATTCAATTACTCAAACAACATCTTCATATGGCTAAGAATCGAATGAAACAATTTGCTGATGCTCACCGTTCTTAGCGCACTTTTATTGTTTCCGATTGGGTGTATGTTAAGCTCCAATCCGCTGTGCAATCTTCTCTCAAGGTGCAGAAGAATTCGAAGTTATCTACTTGCTTCTATGGTCCATTTCTTATTATGGAGAAACTGGGTTATTCTGCCTACCCCGTCAACGTTCTAGCTGATTCTTTGATCCATCCCACCTTCCATGTTTCTCTTCTGAAGCATGCTCATGGTGAACATGTTCTGGTGTTACCGTTACCTGTTGCCCCTTACTTCCTGTTACAATCGCGTGCTGTTCTTGATATATGTTTGACCAATCGCGTGAATTCGAAGTTGCCCCTTGCGCAGGTTTTAGTCCATTGGCATAATCTCCCTATTACTGAGGCTTCATGGGAGTTCTTGGATGAACTCCGTTTACGTTTCCCCTCTTTCAATTTTTGAGGAAAAATATGGTGTTACGGGGTATTGTTTGGATTGAAATAGTTGAGGGGGTCTTTGTGTAACAATTGGAAGTTTAAGGGTTTAGTTGTAATTGTTTGTTTTCGTTTGCAACGAACTTAACGGTTGATCTAATAAAAGGTGAGAAGCTAATTATCATGTCGATTAGCTTGGATTATGCTTCTTCTTCCCTTAGTCTTTTCTGACCCTAACAATCAACTGATGTCAACCTTCATCAAGTTGTCTCAACGACGTTACATTATATATTTTCCATTTAATATTTCCCTTTGTACTTAGTATTTTGTTTTGTTTCTTTTTTAATTTTTTTAATTTTGATGTGCTCATGAAATTTGAACTTGTAGGTCAAGTATAGGAAATATAGGAATTAGAATAAATACAAAACTTTATCTTTAGAGTTGTTTTCTTTTAGGATAGGGTTATAGTAAAAAAAGTATTTAATCTAAAAAGTCGAAGAAGGATTGTAGGCTTGACATATGTCTTTCTATTTTTTAAAGAGCATGACATTTTGGTCAATATATCAAATAAATCAACTCAATGTGTCATATACGTTCATTGTATCAAATATCAGTTTATTATTTCATATATAACATTATATGTTATATGAATTTTTAGAATAAGAAGATTTATAATTTAAATATTTAATTGTTTAGTTTAGTTATTAAAATCATTATCATTTAATATGAGAGAAACGGGAAACATAAATTTAAATTTAGCAGAAGTCGTCATGTGTCTCTTCTAATCATTCATTTATTATATACTATATGTCACACCCTCAAAATTCACATGCGGGGTTTTACCGCGAGACGAGTGAACAAACCAGAATCTCAGTCATTAGTTACTCAAAACGATACTATATGCATCATTTAAAATAAATCAGAGTTTAAAACTTTAAAACTATGCGGAAGGATTTTGTAAAAAGTCAAACCCAAGACAATAAAAGTGTAACATTGGCAAAAACATACGCCAACCCATTATTTACAAACATACAAACCGGAAACCAAATGTCAAAACATAAAATGAAGCTTTAAAATGCATGTTGACTCGTGATGTGCTCCTACCGGCAACCTGCTAGTATCGACCAGAGAAAAGCATACTTAAAGTGTCAACATAACGGTTGGTGAGTTCAAGAGTTTGTAGTCAATCATAACAGTTGCATTAGTAAAATATAAACAGGTGCATTAAAATAGATAGCTAGTCTAATTTCATTAGTAAAGAACCATAGCGATTTCGCGATTGAAGCTAACTATGTTTGTCTGTTTGCCTCCCACCACAACATACCAGATCGTGACGCTGTTAGTAGTTTAGGACAATATTGCACCCGTTGACTTCCGGTCACACACGTGGGGCTTGTCAGACCCAGTAGTACTACCCAAAATTTCCCGCTAGATTCCTTAATTAACGATCCGAAAGTGTGAGGGCTTTCTATGACATAACCCACCATGTCTTACCAAACATATGTTATAAAAGTAAAGCGTTTTAGAACAAAGTATGCTTTCTCCCCCAAAAAGAGAAGTAAGTAAAGTGGGGCATTGAACTCACCTGGTGCGCAACCGAAAGATAGTAAAAGCTAAAGAGCAGTGGAAAAGACAACCCTTCAAAGGTTACCTAGAACACGCAAGTACATAAGTACATGTACATAGAAATCTTAACACCCTAAGTGGTCAACAAACACATTGACCCAAAGTTTTGGAAAACAAGACTCATTTGACCTAGTTGACCAGTTGGTGACATGTCAAGTTACATTCTTGTTTGATCAAGTATAGCAATTCATCATACATGATTATCATACAAGTTATTCACGTATGCCACATTACAAACCCTTAAGTGCTATAAAAGCTCATCATACACCATGGTTTATCAAACAACACATATAAATCCCAAGAGGTCCACAATTACAATTTTAACTAATACATCATGCATCATCATGATTCTATCATAATTCCCACATAGTTCCATAATCACCTAACACCATCTATTATCATGTATATTCCATAAAGACCAAAATTTATCCAAGTTGTGCATCAAGCATTCATACAACCCAAACAAGACAATCTACCACCTTCGACATCAACAACAAGCATTCTAACATGATCCTAACATCATAAAACATGCTCAATTAACAATATTCAATGATCTACATAAATAAAGTTTCCCTTTTAGGAAAGTAACACCCAAAATCAATCTAACATCTAATTCATTCATAAATTCACCAACTTTATGCATAATCAAGTCCATAACAATTATCTAGACATGACTAACATCATCAATTCATCAATCTCATGCATAAAGTTACTATTAATAGTAAGGTATGAACAACCACTTAATTTTATGAATTTCTTGCATAATCCACGTAAACTAACATCAATACAATACAACTAACATCAAAACATCATCAAACAACATAGATTTCGACATTCATCACAATTTATCAAGTATCAAAACCATGAAAATCTAATCAAAATATAACATTTAATCGCGTAGAAATCAAGAATTGGACTTGCTAACATCTTGCAATACCCAATTGATGCCAAAATTGACTTAGTTGTGTAGTTTCTTAATCAATTTCGCAAAGGGAGAGGGTATGGGGAGGGGTTACGGCCGCAAGGAGGGGGAGCGGCAAGGGTTGGGTTTTTGTTCAATTTAACTTAATTAAAAATTACTATTTAAACCCTCTTTATTCACCTTTTGTAAAAATTAATCTTTTTAGCATTTGTTAACAATTTTAACTATAAAATACAAGCATTATTAATCAACAATAATAATCATGTATATTTTCCATTAGCTACAAACACATGAAATAAATATAACACATTGTCACTTTATCAAGTAAAATTTACAAATAATACATAAAATTCACCAATCACATAATCCCAAATTAATAATCAACATTATCAATTAAATTATTATCTGATAATCATTGTTAATTGTTATTAACTCATCAACGTTTAATAACAACTAGTGTGTGCTCACAACACTTGTATGCAAGACCTAACTGAACTAATGGAGTTTGGTAACGGAAAATTATCGGATGTCACATTATCCCCCATGTTGAAAGAATTTTCGTCTTGAAAATTACGTTACATGATTGTATTACATCACTAGTCTACTGTATTGGCACAAAGTAATGAGGTGAGTTTCGGGTGGGTTGTCACACTTTAGATATAGGTATATAATATAAATTTTAATAAAATATTGTAATGTGTATCAACTAACTCTCATAATAACTTTCATCATTAGTTATGGAGGACAAAACAATAATGTTATGGGGATCAGTCATCACTTGTTAGAGTTGGGACAACATGAAACCCATATGAATCACGCAAGAAGTGACTAACAACGTGTTTCAACTAGGGATGAGCTAAATCATATTTTATATTTTAGATCATTTTGTGTTATTTTTGTCATTGTTTCTATAGATTATATAAGCTTGGCATTTATCATTATGTTTACAATTAAAAGTGCACAATAATATACTCTCACCAATATATTTATCAAATATCAGTGTTGAAAATAACACAATATGTTATTTTTATTATTGTTTTTATTATTGTGTTTTACAATTAAAATTACATAATGATGTTATTTTACCAATGTATTTTTTAAACTTATAGTGTTCAAGATAACACAATGATAATCAAAAAACACAATGAGACATTGTGTTGTTTTGTCATTATTTTTAATGTATTAGATTAATTAGTTTATTAATTTATTATTGTGTTTTACATATTAAGATACACAACAATGTTATTCCACCATTAAAATTCATTATTTTAGGAAAATGCAATAATATTAAAAAACAAAATAACTAATAAAAGACACAATCAATTATACTAAAAGACACAATAACGATATATATGAGCTTAAAAACATAAAAGAATTTATTATATTTTTTATAACAATATCGTATTCATTTTAAAGATAAAAAATATTTGCTTTTATGGTGTAATGTAAGGCCTAGTTTCTTGCCAACCTCATAGTTGGTTTCATAAACATAACCATAATCCTTGAACTGAAAATTTTATAATTTATAATGCAATGGAAACATAAAGATCTGATTACAGCTAAGTCATAAGTAGTCAAATCATTACATCAATAGAAAAGTTATTGTTTTACATTCATATTCATATAAAAACATATAACAGGATGCCAATTTCTAATCTAGAAGCCTCGTCATGCCTAAGCATCGTCAACTCAACTAAGCTTAGATTTACCTGACATGCATAATTATTAAGTAAGCATTGCTGAACGAGTTCTAGTTTTAATTATAGATCCATAAGTCATAAACTCATAAAAGCTCTAAAGAATGATCATAGTGGAAAACTTTTCTTATTTAAATAGACATCATAGATCATACATAACAAAAATATCATGGGTAACATACAGTGATCACGTCCTACAATTAACCGGGCCATGAACTACTAGCACTAAGCCAGTTACTATGATTAGCACAGAGCAAGCTACTATGGTTGCTAGCACAAAGCAGGCCAGTGAGATACAAACATAAAGTAAGCCAATAGGTTTTAACACAATGTAGACTAGTGAGATGCTAGCATAAAGCAAGCCTAGTGAGATGCAAGCATAGAGCAAGCCAATAAGTTGTTAGCAAAGAGCAGACTAGTGAGATGTAAGCACACAACAGGTCAATAAGTTGTTAGCACAAAGCATACTAGTTAGATGCAATGATCGCGTGGTAATAAATCAAGGTTTAATTGAACTAAATGTATGATTTTACATCATGATTATGGTAGAATAGTTTCAAGTTGTTTATGTTTTGATTTATAGGTGTTAGGAGCTAAAAAGGCTTATTTTGGAGAAAAAAGAGCCAAACACGAAACTACAAGGACTAAAGATGTAAACATCAAAAGTTACAAAAAGGCACAAAATTAGGCATATCGGCATATGATACACCGGTTATAGGCGTATAATACGTCGGTCGGCGTATTGGCGGCGTATTTGTGGGAGTATTTGACAAAAATTATAGAA
Source organism: Flaveria sonorensis (assembly GCA_025506505.1). Classification (NCBI taxonomy): domain Eukaryota; kingdom Viridiplantae; phylum Streptophyta; class Magnoliopsida; order Asterales; family Asteraceae; genus Flaveria; species Flaveria sonorensis. The sequence goes on from CM046434.1 coordinate 52,115,168, forward strand.
AGTTAGGCTTATGGATGCTAAGGGGGGCGTATGATACGCCGACCCTGGGCGTATCATACGCCGGTCACCAACAAACTTCCGAATTTTGTGGACCTTGATGTCTACTTAAGCCTATCCAACCCCAACTCGAAAGAAAACTTTTCCCAGCCGAAATATAGCAAATTGAAGGTGATTTTGGGTGCTTTCAAGCTTCCCAACTCATACTAAATCATCATTGATCATCATCAAATCAAGATTGAAGATTCGATGAAGATCATGAGTGGCTAGTTCTTTCTTTGATTGCTTGTGGGAGTACAATTCTGTCAAGTAAGGCGATTGGTATATTTGATTAGGTTTTTGTATTGAACAATAGATTAGTGAATGAAGTTTTATGTTTTTATTAAGTTAAAATGTTTACTTATAAATAAAGTTGTGTGCTTGATTATCAGTTTTCGGTTTCCTTGTATCGTGAGATCATTAAGAAAAGTAGACAACGTGATATAGGTGAATTGGTAACTTTGTGAATGAACGAGTCTTAAAAGATTGTTCCTTTGTTACCACTTTAATCAAAAACTAAGATCTTGAAGTATTGTTTCTTACAAACCCCAATTCGAAATCAATTATGGATCTTGCGGAATTGGAAACCCAGAAGTGATTGTTTTTATTATTTAATTGAATTCGTTTCAAAGATTCTTGCTTTTTGCAATTGTGTTCATTATTTCATTCAAAGTTTCAATATTTAATTATAAAGTTTGTGTCTTTTAGTTAATAGAGTTACATTTGTTAAACACTTTCCACGTATTCCCTGTGAAGACGACCTTACTTACCCTTACATAATAAAGGTAGCTAAGACCAATTTAATAACTTGTTTTTGATCGAGTCTCGACAACCAGATCAGAAATGGCGTCGCTACCGGGGAATTAGTGCGCAAAATGTTATTTTTTTAATTTTTTAAAGTTTTATTTTCTTTCTTTTGTTTTGATTTGTGTGGTGCTACGCTAGGTGTTTTATGTCTTGCAGGCTAATCTCAAGAAGTTAAACCTCACCATGAATCGAGTCTATTATTCATGTACTGGTTACGGAAGTCCAGTTCACACACAAGATGATTTTCCTAAGTACTTGAAAAAGTGTGAGGATGCGAGAAGAAAATTATATATGTTGGATGCTTATTGTGATGATGTACCATCATCTTATCCATACTATGAGGCATCTTCTCCATATTATGAAGGATATTATCAGTCAGAGGCGAACTACAACTTTGAGCAAGATTTATATTGCAACAATTATGAATCAGAGATGATACAAAGCTCAAGTTATAAGGAAGATCATAATGCCTATCATCAAGAGTACTCTAAGGCAATATATGTGGATGTTAATAGGAATAATCAAGGAGATTCTGATGGATGCTGGAACCACTTAAATACTTCTCAATGTTATGATCAGAATAAATGTCAGTTTCTATATCAAAAACAAGAAAATGTTGATATCCAAAATGTTAAACAATTTCAACATACTTATCAATCTGAGGAGGAGGAAAAGATTACTCCATTAGAAGTGATGTTGTCTAGTATCGATGAAATTTTATCACAATACCAACTTTTAGATCAACAATGACTCTACTACCTCAGCATAAAATGTGATGTGCTCTTGATGAAAATCCATATTGAAGTGTCATTAGAAAACAAGGTAATGGAGGAGGTTGTGGATACTAGTACCACACTACTTCCTTTGGTTGTAGAAGAATTAGAGGTTAAATCCACCATGGCTGAGGAAACAGTGGAAGAACTAGTTATGAATCTTTCGGAGCAAGACATGAAACTTCTTAAAAGACCACAGATTGAGTTAATCAAAGTTTATCCCGACCCTTCTCTTGTACATATTACTCCAACTTATAAAGTTAAGTAAGAGGATTTAAGGATGAAGAAAAGAAAGGTGGCATCGCATGACATTGGACAAGCTATCAAGAAGTGGCTTCCCAACAACTTCTCATTTTATATGCAAATCATTGGAAAGAAATTATAGAACTTGTATGTTAATTATCGAGCATTTGTTGGAAACTCACTAGGAAAATATAGGGTTCGACCACCTTAGTAGTCTCAGGTAAGGTATGGCAGAAGACCTAAAACTTAGCGCTTGCGGGAGGCAACCAGAGAACTTTATGGGTGCGTTCACTAGAAACCCTCACGGGACTACAACTCGTCCACTCGGGTTTACCGAGGGGTTTAAAGGCTTGTTGCATATGCTAAATGCAACTGTGATTCCTACGTAAGTGAGTTTTATTTCTTTTATTAGTTCATGTTTCTTTGTTTTGTGTTGTTTGTTTTTTTTTTTTTGATAGTTCAATTACTAGACGCAAGCATTCAAGTGTGGGGAGGCACAAGTCGGTTGATGAAGGCTTCTAATAATGATTATGATCAGGTCCATATGCTCTTTCCACTACTTTGGTTTTTGAACAATATTCTTTTCATGCTTTCGTTGAAATTGATTGATAATATGTTAGGATATGTCATACTAGTATCTCTTCGTAATGAATTGTCTTAATTAGCAATAATAGGAATAAAATTAAGAATCTACTTTCCTATGATATGAAAATACCAATTGTGACTACCATAGATTGAGGACAATGTATCTCAAGTGTGGGGCTAAGGGAAGAATTGAAAAAAATTGAATCTTTTTGAAAAATAAATCTTCTAATAAGCTTAATTGTGCATGAGACCTAAAATTTTTTCATACATGGTTAATTATCACTTGTTTGTGCATGTATAGATCCCTTAGCATACTTGTTTTGAAATTATAGTAAGCCACTCCCATCATGAGCTTTTATAAAATTAGGTAAAATTCTTAGGAGGCATAACAAACCGGTTGTAGATGACATATGTGCTTCATGTTGTTTAACCCTTTTCCATCGTTTCCGTGAGAATTTGAGCCTAATTGAGCAGTTCATAGCATATGTTGCTTTTTTTTTTATATTTTTTTCATAATGAAGGAAACCATAATGTGTATTTAAGTTAGAACTTGTGTAATTGATGCGTGTCAAGATCATAAACCAATATGTGCATGAATGTGATAGAGGCATAAGAAATGAACCATTTGTGGAACATTTTCTTTTGAATTCCATGCCTTGATAAAATTCCTTTAGACACCATGTTGAGCCCCAACTTGTCGTTTGAATAACCCAATACAATAAGCCTATAAAGCCTTAACCTTTTTATGAAACCTAGGGTGATGAAGTCCAATCCATGACTTGTCTAGAAGTGTCATTTAAATATTAGTGCAATAATAGTACGTATGGTTTGAATTTGGTTATATATATATATATATATATATATATATTATATATATATATATATATATATATATATTATATATATATATATATATATATATATATATAACTAAATATGATGTCAAAATGACCAAAATATGTAGCAACAAATATAGTGTGGCAAATAAAGAATATTATTGCAACTAGATGATAGAGATTGATAACCAAGACGTCTAGCATGTTAAATTGGATTTAATTCACCATTAGCCACTCTAAAATCTCTTTCTATCCACCTTAAATCTTAGCCTAACATTACAACCCATGAAAGACCTCTTGATTTATGCATTATATTGTGTTAAATGATCGCGATATGATTAACACACGAGCTTATCATGAAAATGTATATTTTGGTTTGAGAGTTCCAGATATACTAGTATATAATCACTAATCCACAAAACAAACTGAGAGGAGTGTTCATTGTGAGGAATGTAAATGCATGAATGTTTGAAGTAAAAGGTGGAGTTATGCCAACTAAAGATTTAAAGTTTAAAATATAAGTGGTATTATATGTTGGGTTGTGAATCTTACATGATAAAAGTTTAAAACTATGTATGCCTTGGGACCTTAACTTATACAAAGTTATGATAACTTAGCATGTTTCATTAAATAAGGTGAGTTGTGCAAGTAAGTTTGTTTGAGGACAAACAAAAGGTTAAGTGTGGGGATGTGATCGCGTGGTAATAATTCAAGGTTTAATTGATTTAAATGTATGATTTTACATCATGATTATGGTGGAATAATTTCAAGTTGCTTGTGTTTTGATTTATAGGTGTTAGGAGCTAAAGAAGGCTTATTTTAAAGAAAAAAGAGCCAAACACGAAACTACAAGGACTAAAGATGTAAACATCAAAAGTTACAAAAAAGGCACAAAATTAGGCATACCGGCGTATGATACGCCGGTTATGGGCGTTTAATACGTCGGTCGGCGTATTGGCAGCGTATTTATGAGCGTATTTGACAAAAATTACAGAAAGTTGGGCGTAAGGATGCTGAGGGGGGCGTATGATACGCCGACTGTAACAGCCCAGCGTAACCGCATCATGATATTGTCGGCTTTGGCCGGGACGAACCACCATCGCCTCACGGTTTTGTTTTCATCTGGACCGGGACGTACCACCATCGCCCAGGCAAAACGCGTCACAATGGGGAAGGTATCAAGCCCCTTATAAGGAAGCCTTCGTTCCCCTTCCCAACCTATGTGGGATATTACAATCCACCCCCTTAGGGAGCCCAGTGTCCTCGCTGGCATACCGGCCCCGCCCTGGCTCTGATACCATCTGAAACAGCCCAGCGTAACTGCACCATGATATTGTCCGCTTTGGCCGGGACGAACCACCATCGCCTCACAGTTTTGTTTTCACTTGGACCGGGACGTACCACCATCGCCCATGCAAAACACGTCACAATGGGGAAGGTATCAAGCCCCTTATAAGGAAGCTTTCGTTCCCCTTCCCAACCGATGTGGGATATTACACCGACCCTGGGTGTATCATACGCCGGTCACCAACAAACTTCCGAATTTTGTGGATCTTGATGTCTACTTAAAATTATCCGACCCCAACTCGAAAAAAACTTTTCCAGCCGAAATCTAGCAAATTGAATGTGATTTTGGGTGCTTTCAAGCTTCCCAACTCATACCAAATCATCATTGATCATCATCAAATCAAGATTGAAGATCCGATGAAGATCATGAGTGGCTAGTTCTTTCTTTGATTGCTTTCGGGAGTACAATTCTTGTCAAGTGAGGCGATTGGTATGTTTGATTAGGTTTTTGTATTGAACAATGGATTAGTGAATGAAGTCTTATGTTTTGATTAAGTTAAAAGGTTTACTTATAAATAAAGTTGTGTGCTTGATTATCTGTTTTCGGTTTTCTTGCATCGTGAGCTCATTAAGAAAAGTAGACAACGTGATATAGGTGAATTGGTAACTTTGTGAATAAACAAGTCTTAAAAGATTGTTTCTTTGTAACCACTTTAATCAAAAGCTAAGATCTTGAAGTATTGTTTCTTATAAACCCTAATTCGAAGGTATCAATTGTGGATCTTGCGGAATTGGAAACCCCGGAAGTGATTGTTTCTTATTATTTAATCAAATTCGTTTCAAAGATTCTTGCTTTTTACAATTGTGTTCATTATTTCATTCAAAGTTTCAATATTTAATTATAAAGTTTGTGTCTTTTAGTTAATAGAGTTACATTTATTAAACACTTTCCATATATTTCCTATGGAGACGACCTTACTTACCCTTACACAATAAAGGTAGCTAAGACCGATATAATAACTTGTTTTTGATCGAGTCTCGACAACCAGATCATGCAAGCACAAAGCAAGTCATAAGTTGTTAGCACAAAGCATACAAGTGAGATGCAAGCACACAACAAGCCAAAGGTAATCATATTAATATCCTTTTTAAAACATATTTAGATGTTTATAAGATAGGTATAATTTAGTAAGAATCTCTAAGGGTATGGGGGAAAGTATTACAAGTGTGGTGAATACGGGTAATGGTGGTATAATAGGGATGGTTTATAAGCTAATACAAGTGGTGACAACCAAATGCGGATAACAGTAATATTTCTTCGCTAAGTTTTAGGGTTAATACGGATGGATCTTTAAATTCGGCCAAGTGTCGGATGAATGAGGGTAATAATGTATGGGTTGACTAGGCAATTGTGAACAAGGGTTTATACGACTGAGTGAACAAATAAGGGTAACAAATACCCCATCCAGATTGATTACCCTTAGACTGATTAAGGAACTAATACGACTGAGGGGAAATAAATACGGGCAATAGTTAGTTTCTCTTAGACCAAGTAAGGACTAAAGCTACTAGGAGCAAAAAATATGGGTAACAGTGTCCCATCCACATTAGTTACCCTTAGACAAAGTAAGAAACCAATGCGGTTGAGAACAACAAATGCGGGTAACAGTTCACTCATTCGCATAAACAAATGTGGGCATTGCTTTTACTCATCCGCATTGATCTATACTTAGACCATATATTAGCGAGTAGGTCGCCGTGAGTACTGTGGGTTTCATATTTTGATGGATTCGAATATAAACTAAATTATACCTTTTTTTCCTTGAAAATTTTCATGTTTTTACCATATAATCTAGGGTTCTAGCAACAATTTGAACATATATCCGGATGTTAATAAAAATATGAACCCTAGACATAAAGGTGGTAAATTTGTATTTAAAATCTTTAGATCTATACATAAAACATAGTTAATCATGCATATCAATCCTAAAACTAGTAGAAAGCATAAAAATAGGGATCTAGAACTCATTTTTCAAGCTAAGACACGAACCCTAGAACCGAGAAGCTAAACCCGAGATCTACATTCATGCACACGTAAATGTGTTATCTTTAACTGTCAAAATGGTGCTAAAACACAAGAATAACATAGATCTAGCCAAGATCTATCATTCTTTACGAGAAAGTTGATACATTGATAGTTTCTTGAACTTTCTCACTCTAGAACACAACTTTCTTTCTCTAACAACCTCCCTCTTTACTTGCATGGGGCTGTCAAGATCCTTTATATAGTGATATATTAGGACTTTATTTACATGAATTCTCCTTGCACTTTCATAGTGGTCATATACTTCTTTAAATTGTATCTGGCCCTCTTTTTCTTTCTATTAAAATTTTCGGGGTGTTACATGTAATTTTTATAAAAAGATAATTTCGTACGTAAAAATTATAAACGTTTGAAAAAAATGGGGGGGGGGGGCTTGTAAAAAGTCAATGAGGTTATTCATAAAAGATCACTCTAACAAATCTTTTACTACAAATTGATCTCAACTATTGATTAAAAAGATGAATGATTGAGATAATTTCTTATACTTTTTAGTTTTAGAGTCTTTTTATTTGAATCTTTCTCTTTCTTTTATTTTCAATTTTTTTCAGTTATAACTAGAAACAAATGTTAGTTTAGATATAAATAAAATGTTTACATGTAATAATCAAACTTATTTTGCGAATAAACTTTAAATTATAACATCCTGAAATTATATAAATGAATTATAAATATTTTGAGGCTTATATCTTATATAAAAATAAACATTCTCAATGGTTTTGCATTGAGATTTCCACTGTTATCACATAATGTTGAGATATGATTTTTAGATTTATAACTTAACACACTTAAAAAATACAAATGCGTCTCTTATGTCAGTGTCTTTCGCTAAAAGGTTAATTATACGAATAATCCGTGTGGTTTAGTGAGAATTCTGGGTTTGGTGACTAATATATTTTAATAACAAGTTTGAGACTTGTGATTCATTTTTATAATTAGTTTAGGGACTAAAGCTTTCGTTAAGATATTTGTTAAGCTCAAGGACATCCACTCCGTACACAACTAACTATAGTAACCTATGTATTATATGAGTCGGAATTATTTAATTTTAATATCATAAATATGCATTCTTGATAGTTTAGAGTAACATAAAGGATTACATTATATTAAAATGAGAAAATTACAACTAAAATTTGTAAAATCATAAATGTGTAAAATCTTTCTTGTAAACTACATTCGTTGTAACATTAGTAGGCTTGTTGTCTTTATTTAAAACTAACGGTTTAAGTCCATCTCTACTCTTCATTCTTGATAATATCAAATATAATTAACCATGTGTGAAAACATGAGTTTCCAAGTACAAACCAACTCTAGAGAGATTAAACATACGGCTAGTGAAAACTATCTTCTTTTAAACTTGAAATAAATTCTTTTATCCTACAGTTATAATCTTTGCTTTTATAACTCGATCGTATAATGATGTCACCTTATGTATTGTTCCATTACACAAACCATTCTTTTATTCAATGTTTCTTTAAAGCATGACGAGAACACCAACTTTTAAAACTAAAGAATGATTTGGTAATCCATATACCTTTAAACCATTTTAAAAAATTTGGTGAACATAAACTCTCATCAAATATGTCATTAACATACTCCTTTTGACTTATAGTATCCAACTGAGGTATTTTTTTCATGGCCGGGGAAGATGGATAGCAAATGATCATTGATTTCTTGAACAACTTCATTCTTTGGCTCAAGAATAGCTCTTTCTTGAAAGAAATTTGGGTTTTTGATATTGTTAAGGATAGAAGGATACACAAAGTCAACTAAATCTGAAATAGGATCTAACTGAATCCGAGATAAGAAGATCATTGTGTATCTATATATATGCCGCGCCATCATTAGGACACCTAAGATTATCTTCACCTAAATCTAAAAGCCACTTTGCAAAATCGTTTGTTTCTTCAATGTTACTTGCTCCACATCCGGTTGATAAACATTTGGTTAGTCTATGGACTTTGCAGTGCCAAATATACGAAGAATTTAAAGATGTATATGTGATTTATATGGATTACAGAAGTAGCAAATTTTTATATTTTACTTGTTTTTTTATTGGTTAGTTGGATGTTGTTTCTAATTTTATTGTATTAACTTAAAAGGAATGTATGCCTCATTATATGTGGACAAATAAAGAAATAAAAAATATGGTAAAAATAATGTACAAACTAATACCGGTGAATGATAATTAAAATAGAAGATAACATCAAACATGAAACCGCAGGTTAAATCGATAATCAATGTCAAAGAGTGCATACATGATTTGAAATGAAAAAAGCTCCTAACAGCATTAAATCCAGCAAACTAAAAAACACGAGATTGGAAAAGAATCAGGCATCATTTTTCAATCTTCGGGGTAGGGAGCACCAAGTAGGTGATATCGATCTTAAAAGAAAATTTCCTATCAAGCAATTGATTGAAAACATCTACGTACACATTTCCTTCCAATTCCTGAAACATAAGAAGGGAAAAAGATTTAAAAAATATACTTAGATTGATTTCACTTAAATGAAGCTTATAATTATCCTATATGTTTAAAAATCAATGGGAAGAAATAGTATTCTTATGGTGTTCTGGAATTTGACCACATGAGTTTCCTCTCTTTGCAATGCGACCCATCACCCGTGTTTATAAATAGACATATGCCATTTCTTTTTTAGAGACCGATGGGCCTTCTTTGGTGGTGCCGGAGGCGGTGGCCGCTCCATTCGAACTGTTGTTTTCCTGCCTCCTATGCATCATTTTACGTTTGTTTTTGGAGGCTAACGTGGTGGTTGTTGTGGCCACACCTTCCCGTCGGTGTCTCCATCGGCGACGATTGGGGTTCTTTTAGGCATGGCGGCAGCGTGTTGCCGGAAATCGACCCTTCTTAGGGGTTATAGGCCCCCTCCACCACTAGAACTTTCCTTGTATGGGTTGCCTAAGGGGCGATGACGCCGATTTATCTTCCTTTGTTGTTTCTGCGGTTCATAGCCTAAGATCTCTTCGATGATGGCGCCTAATAATGATTGTTCTCCTTATGTTTTCATCTTTTGCTTAGTGATGATGTGCAAGCCATATCTAAAAGCTATTTGGATTGTAATATGACGACCCTTATTCCATTTGACAAGCTAATGGTTGTTTGGTATGCAATTTTTGTTGGGTTCACTAGTTGTTTGGTTGCTCACGCTGATTTGGTGCTCAACGGTGTAAACCCTAATTTTTTTTATCAAACTAAGTTGGTTTTGCCTTTTGTATTTTTGTTGTTAGAGGTCTTCTGAAATGTTTGTTTTTGGTTTTATTATGGTAATTTGAATAGTACTTAGGCTAGCCTCATCTGATGTCTTGAAATATTATTTGATGTTTCATGGGACGTGCTCATGCCCATTGGATTAGTGTTGTTTGAGTGGTAGGTGGTTTGCTATTGTCGTCAGTGCTTGTGGATTAGGCCATTTGCAGATCGAGGTTATGAAGATTTAGTGTTATCTATGATGATGAGAAACATCTCATCTAAGACTTGCCATTAGTTTCGTGTTTACCGGTACTTTTATGATTCTCTTTCCGGTCTCCCTTGTCATTGCTACTAATGTTGACAAAGATGCTCTATTGCTCGTCTCAGAGCACCCGTTATCACAATGATTGGCCACATGAATGTGTTTATAAAGTTCTCATACCAATTTTGATCCTCTACTTGATGTGACCCAATTTGGCCATATATATATATATATATATATATATATATATATATATATATATATATGTGTGTGTGTGTGTGTGTGTGTGTGTGTGTGTGTGTGTGTGTGTTTTTGTGTAAAGATGTTTATATTTGACTCATTGACTCTTTTAAGATGACATTTTACAGGAATTGAAGTTTTGAAGTTGATGTCTAAAGAAGGTCAAAAAATTTAAAACCGGATGGCTCTTTGGTTAGATGCTTTTGTTGTTTTTGTTTTTTGTTAAACGCTCTTTGCTTAGTTGGGTTTTGTTACACTTGTTTTTTTGTTACATTGCTTCTTAGTTAAGTGCTTTTGAAAAAGATATATATATGACACTTTGGTTTATTATATATGTATATTTCAATTGTTTTTTTAGGTTTTTTCGTCAGACATGTATATAATAATCTTCTTATAATTACCCTTTTTATTGGTTTGTATATGATTTTATGAGACACTATGAATAGTAATTAGTTGGTAAGTATATAAATGGTATAGATTAAAAATAGCCCCAAAAAAAACAGCTACAAAACAGCTAAAAAGGAAAATACAAAACGTCTTAAAAAGAACTAAAAACAGGGACAAAAAAAACAGCTTTGGTTGGTAAAAATCAAAACGGGTGAAAAATAAAACAATATAAGACCAAAAACAGCTATGGATTTTAACCAAAAACAACTATGGATTATAACCAAAAACAACTATTGCATAGTTACCAAAAACATCTATCATATTTTTTTAATTTAATTTTAGTTTCATTTTACACCGGTTATATACCAAAAACAACACTAAAATATACAGCGTTCAAGGAACCGTCTTATTATGCCTAAAAGTCGTCGTATCTGGTTATCTTTTCTGTACGTGCATCCTAGTGTAATTTTATTCATCAAACCTGGAGATAATTTTCAAACAGATATTTTGCATTCTGCTTAAGAAATCTTTTAGCCTCATGATCAAAGAGAGCTAAAGAAACAACACTCTTACACCCTTAATGGAATTTTAAACATACACTTTTACCTTCCAAGATGATTATATATTTTTACATTTATCAAACTAAGGAGATACAAAGTATAAAAAAGACAACATATTTGTTTAAATTAAAAAAATAATTGTTTTAAATATACCTTGGAACAACATTAATCAGTTGGTCTTGGCAGTCTTTGCTTTTGCATGCATAAACGATTAGTATGTCAACGGTGTGTGAAGCTTCCATAATAGATTTGGTATCATTAGATCTGTAGACTTTTTTTCATGCAAATGTTGTATAATTGATAGAACCATTTAACATCAGGAGTGATTAACTTAACGTGTCAAACAACAATAACAGATTCAGTGGCGGATCTTGAACCATAGTTTAGCGGGGGCGTGGGCGAAAGTAAACTATTTTAGGTGGGGCGAACACTATATTTATTAAAAAAATTTCACTACCGGACCGAAAATTTACACTGCCGAGTCGAAAATTAACACTACCCTATGAAGCTTCGCCGAAGAACAGATTTAACCTGCATATTTTGAGAAGTCGTGGTAGGTTAGATCTAAGGAAAAGGGATGATCGTAGATAATGTAAGACATGTGGCAATAGTTGTTACATATGCGGAATTAAAAAAATAGAATGAAAAATTATTTAACGAACCTTTACTATTTTATTAACTTCTATTATTCTGTTGAATTCAGTCTTATTTAAGAAGTTATCTTTCAGATAGACTATAATCGATGAAGCAGGGAGACCAGCACTTTAGGAACCCTCAACAATTTTTTTTCACATAACTAACATGCAAGTGTAATGTTTAAACCCATAAAATGTACAAGATTATTAGAATGAAAAATTTATTAAAATTAAACCTCTTTTTAAAGAAGACAATCTCTTCTATCTCTGAGTTAATAAACAGGCGTGAAACAACATAGGAGTTTGAAATAAAGTATCCTTATGAAACGATGTTAATAAATAGTAATAGGAGTAGCATCTATGTGATAATTATAAGCTTTGAGTAATAGTACATTGTTGGATATGACAAGGAATAAGCATGTTAAGATAACCGACGATTGAACATAAAATAATATAACCTAATTATGACGCACCTCTAAAAGTCTTGAACTTTCCAAACTGTAAAATAATATAACCTAATTATGACGCAACTTTGGGTTATTTAATAGGTAACCATAGAGTTGCTTAAAGTTATTAATCAATTAAAAGAAATCTGTCTAAAATAAAGTGTAATAATAATAGTTACTCCAAATTTTTAATATGAAAGTTAAGCTTCGATGCTGGCTTTTCATTTTTCGTCGTGATGTCTTTCGTCGTAAAATATCTAACAACCACACCAATGACGTCCAAAAAAAACAAATAACACATCTGACATGATGTTAGTTATAAACTACAATGTCCTTACATTAACTCGTAGGAATTATATATTTTTGTAATTTAGCAAAGATATGGTAATATTCATACCTATGCTACCATTTTCAGGGATTGTTCGATCAAGAATGGATTGGAAGCTTGCGAATGAGAAACCATACAACAGGTCATCAAAGTCTATGCCTTTAGATAGTGTTGTATTGTAATAAAGGCACACCTTCAGCGGGTTATCAACATATTTAAAAACCCTAGAGTTGTCACCCAAAGTTAGGTTCCTAATAATCAAAGTGGCATTTTCAGAATAAATCGCTCAAATCTAGAAAACTACTTGTGCAATACACTGGCCTGAACTTTATTTCCCTGAACAACATATGTATGAACATGTGTGAGTAGAATTAGTAAGTTTGACATTTATAGTTTGTAAAACAGCAACGACATTAATTTATTATAATTAACATTTACAAGTAATGAATATAATTTTGTACAATTTCTTATAGTGTGATATGTTGTTTATTAGAAAAAATAGAAGCAACTAACCTCTTTATCAATCAATATCATCTCGATAAAGAAGGTTTGTGTTGGATTCTTAAACAATGGCTGCTTCTACAACCTTATTGAGATACACGTTTATATCTATACTTATTAATAAAATAATAATGTCACTTAATGATGAAAAGTTAGCAACTTCTATTTTGGCTGTAAAAATTAAGATGCACATTTATATATATACTTATTAATAAAACAATAACTTTAGTGTCACGTGGCATTCTCTTAAGGGTCTATTTTTTTAATTCCCTCATAAATATGTATATGTTCTTATGTTAGTCTAGCCTCATTTAGAGACATTTGGGGAAATTTTGGAAATTTAACCCTAAATTAGAGTGAATTTTTTTTTGGAAATAAAATCAAACCCGATGATTTTTTTTTTCTTCAAATAATTCATCTATAAAAACTGCAGATCACCTTCAAATCCATAAAATGCTCGATTATATTCGAATGTGACAAAAATTACGGGATTTCTTTATCGATTCCTCTCCAATTCGAAAGAATTCATGGGTATCTTTCTTTGAAAATGAAATCATACCCGATTTTGTAACACAGAGATTGAATAAATAAAATATCAAATAGTTTGTATAAAAATTTAGAAAATATAAAACAATATTTTTATATAAAATATGATTAAATTAAATATATAAATATTTCAAGTAAAACAACAATAATATCATTTTAAACTTTTGTTTATGAAATTGTTTTTTAACTGTTTCTTAAACATCTTGTTTCTTAAAAGATAATTTCATTTTGTTTAAAAAATCATCCTTAAAAAACTTTAAAAAATGGTATCGGTTTGGAACACTCACGATTTGTCTTTATAAACTCTAATGATAGCGTATTTGACAGACTTCATCAACGTTATCATTTTGGCTTCGGTTCTTCAAGTTTTCTTCAAGAATGTTATATTTGAGCTTTCATCCTCTATGATTGTGTTTTAGGATTGATATTATTTTTTCTTTCATTTTTTTATTTAAAGGTGATCTACTTCAACAATTTATCTTTGAAAAGGTATTACATGCTTCTGATTTTTAAACATCTTTATTTCTTTTTATGTATACTGTCATTTTATTATTATGTTTGATTGGAATTCTTTTCATATATGCAAATTGTTTTGATGTAGTTAGGCAAATGATAGTGAATTTGCTTTGAAACTGTATCTTAGCTTTCTAAATAATCTATTTAACATGTTTTGAAACTCTATATCTTGAAATGTAACACCCAAAAAATTTCAGCATGAAGAAAAGAAAAGAAAGCAAGGGAGAAAAAGAGAATTATTGTAAAACAAGGGGTTAAAAGCGGGCAAGGGCCAAACTTGCCCATAATGGGTTCAAAAAGGTGATAAAGCCGCCCATACTTCTCTCTCTCATGCAAGAAACCTCGGCTGAAGTAAGAAGAAGAAGCTTCACCCGGTTTTAGAGAGAGAAAGTCTTCGAAATGTAAAATTCCATGGTGTTCTTCTCGGTTTTAGTTGGGTTTTTAGCTTCTGAATCGATCCTTAAGTGTTTCTATGTGTTTGGTTGTGTGTTTTCATGTGTTTAGGTCCTAGAACTCTAGGTTGCTCTCGGGTTTGGAGGAGTTTTACTCGAAAACAGTTAGAGATGAGTTCTAGATCCCCTCTTTTAAATGTTCTCTACTTATTTGGGGCTGGTATGTATATTAAACTGATGTTTTTGAATCAAGTTATGATTTTCCATGTATGGTACGATTGCTATTGATGATATAGATATGTTTTATGATTTTCATGAGGATTGTATGAATATTTAAGATGTTCTAAGTGTTAGACCGATAGATCTAAGCTAAGAATATGCTTAAAATGATGTATGGAGACTGGAAATTGAGTAAGTTGGATCGCAGGTGCAATAAGATGTCCGTTGTGGATCTCGTATGTCCGCTATGGACACTTAGGAAGGCTGTCCAGGTCGTCCGTTGTGGACACTCACTGTCCGCTGTGGACACTTGGACATTATTAATGTCCGCTGTGGACACTTAGGCATTTAACTATCCGCTGTAGACTTTGCATGTTCGCTGTGGACTTGGTTGTCCGTTATGAACCCTTAAATGTTTTAGTTGTGCGCTGTGAACACACTTAGTGTTTTACTCATCCACTGTGGACTTTGGCTGTCCGCTGTGGGTATTGTTCATCCGCATTTGGACTTGTTCATCCGTATTTGGACTTGTTCCTCCGCATTTAGTATTGTTCATCCGCATTTGGACTTTTTCATCCGCATTTAGGATTGTTCATTTTCATTAGGTTCACCCGCATACTTTTAGACACTTAGAATATATTCTGAAGACTTTTATCTGCATTTGTTCATCCGTATTGGTTTACATTCATCCGCATTTCTTTAGGGACTTAGAATTATTCTGAAATTTTGGAAATAGAATTTAAGTGCTAAGTACTTATGTATAAGGAAAGATCATGCTTGTTTAATGTTTCTAATGTTTGATTCTTTTCTTATGGCCTGCTGTTATGGATGATATTTATTATGTTTCATGTTATATGATTATAAGGCGATGAAAATTTTAAAAGTATTATTCATAACCAAGTGGACATAAAGAAATAAAAGAAGACATTGGAACCTAATGAATGTTACCCCCGAGCCCTTATAATTAATGGAAAGCCTTGCAAGCACAATGGAATGAGGTGCACGACCTTGTTATCGTTAGCTCAACTGATGTGTGGCTGATTCAGGATGCACATCTGGGGTCTAATCCTGGGGATCGACCAACAAATCAATAGGACCCGTATTCATGAGCAGGCTTCGTGCTTAGCAGTGTGGGTCAACTATCGAATGGGTTAGCTGCCAACATTTGCCGACAGGGGTTCGACATTTGTTTCCAACCAACAATATAGGCTCTTGCTTTGTGTAAACCTAAATAATAAAAGTGGAAGATAATGAAAGAAAGAAAGATAAAGAATCTCTTAATGATTGATTATGTATAACGATGAATGATCATCAAGTGAAGTTTACAAAAGTATATTTTCTATATTTTTAAACTAGAACTCACTCAGCAACGCTCTATATGCTTCTCAGTTGGAAGGTAATGGTGTTGCTGGGAATTGCACGAGGTTGAAGCTACCTGACAAATAAAGACCGGCATCCATGACACGCTGAAAATTTATTTTTGTTTTGAAATGCAACTAGATGTTCTTTTTGTAACTAGCAACAACAATGTATTTCTTGGCAAAAGTAATAGTTAATGCATGTTATGGTTTTTATTAAATTATTCCGCTGCAAAGTTTTCTTGTTTTGATGAATCTGAATGTGTTTTAATATGAAAAGTGCTATGAATGACCAACTGTGGGGTTTCCCGGGAACGGGTCCTTACTAGTTGGTATCAGAGCCAAAGTTTAAGAGAATGGGTAAATTATTTTTCAAAACCTAAACTTAAACTGAAAATGGGACCAAATGGAGGGATGCCAACCCAAGTAGCTACGTGCCATCATGTAATTTTTCATAAAGTTAACCAGTATTATATGCGTGTGCTATTTGATTTATGTGCTCTTAGTAGATTTGGACGCTGATGTAGTCAGGATAGGGGATGCTTGGGGGATGAAGAGTAAAGTAAGTGGCTAATCACAACTGGCCACTGTAATTAAGGACTTACTATACTTGACATAACCTAAGCTATTACCTTGAATGACCTTGTTAGTGTTTGAATCTTATAGGAAGTAGATTTTATGGCGGGAAGAAAATCTGGGAAGGCAACCCGAGGTGGTGCTCGTGGCAGGCGTACTACTGGGCCACGTGTCACCAGGAGCAAGGCTAATGCTCCTAAGATGATTCATGAGGACACAGACCTCCATAGCCACCAAGAGGGTGTAGGATCAGCTACCCTCAAGTCTACGGTAAAGGAAGCTATTGTTGACGAGGTCTATAACGTCATGCAAAATGTGTTGCACTCAGTGGTGACTGAAGTTTTAAGGGCTGTAAAGGAGGGTGAGAGAACTGATGATGCTAGGAAGAAGGAGAAAGCAGAGGAAGAGCCATCTAGCTCAAAGGTGGTAATTCATGATGATGATGGTGAGGAGGAGAAGGAGACCGCCAAGGGGTGCACTTATGGGGCGTTTCAGGGGTGCATACCCCCGACCTTTGACGGTAACGGTAATGCTACTGCTGCTCACCATTGGGTTCGAGAAATAGAGGCAGTCCTAGACATCAGTGAGTGCCGGGAGAATCAGAAGGTGAAGTTTGCCTCCCATTCTTTGGTTGACTCGGCATTATGCTGGTGGGACAACATTGTCCAAGCCGAGGGAAAACGATCTATGGCAAGGATGAGGTGGTCGGATTTGAAGGAACTGGTACTGGAGGAGTATTGTCCACATCGAGAGTTGGACAAACTTGAGACTGAGTTCTTGCATTTGGAGGCTGGAAACATGACTCATCAAGAGTATACCTCTAAGTTCAATGAACTTGCAAGACTTGTGCCGGATCTAGTAACTCCGGAGTCCAAGAAGATTAAGAGGTACATGGAGGGTGGTTTGCCCGTGGACATTAAGAAGAACATGATAGCCGCTAGGCTAAGCACGTTTAGGTCCGCGGTAGATTTGATGAGAGGGACCCGATGCCAATTCAGAGGAAGGTTGAAAAGAGTTGGAACAAGAACGGTAATAGGAAGAGGTTCAGGAGTGACAACTATGGGATCAGGGAGAAGAAGATGAGGGTTGACGATTGTCGCCCAGAATTGAGTAAAGGGAATAATAGGAGGGAATGTAAGAAGTGTGGGAAGGTTCACATGGGTGAGTGTAGAGTGGGGAAGAACTGGTTTTTTAAGTGTGGAGGCGAAGGCCACTATGCTAAAGAGTGAAGGGTACCGTGATGTTATCAATGCGGGAAAGTGTTCCACTCGGGCTGAGATTGCAAGAAGGGTGGAGTAGGGAGCTCAGGGACCCAGACTATGGGTGAGAAAGGGAGAAGTGAGAGCACCAAAGCCAAGCCAAGGTAATCAACATGACCCGGGAAGAAGCCAGAGTGGACCCTGAAGTAGATTCAGGTATGTTTTTGGTAAACCAATTAAATGCTTCTGTGCTCTTCGATTCGGGTGCTAGTAGAAGTTTTGTATCTACCACCTTTTGTCATGTAATGCATGGTAAGAATAAGAAGATAGAAGTGCCCTTCCATGTAGAGACAGTGCTAGGAAAGTCTACCAAGGTGACTGATATAATAGACGATTATCTCGTAGAGTTGGACGGTCATAAGTTTCCTGCTAGATTGTATGTGATGGCCCTAGGAGGTTTTGATGTGGTGTTAGGAATGGATTGGTTAGCGGCCTACAAAGCGAACATCGTGTGCCGAAAGAAGACGATTCGTTTGACTGTGCCCGATGGCAGCTTGGTTACAGTACATGGAGATAAGGAGTACATTACACCGAGAGTGATCTCGATGATCACGGCAGAGAAGTTTAAGAGACGAGGGTGTGGTGCTTACCTGGCTTATGTGAAGGATGTGGATGCTACCGTGCCTCAGCTGTCAGGCGTGCCGGTAATATGTGATTTCCCCGATGTGTTTCCCGAAGACCTACCAGGGGTGCCACCTGACCGCAAAATCGAGTTCCAGATTAATCTGATACCTGGTGCCCAACCTGTTGTGAAGGCGCCGTATCATCTCGCTCCCTCTGAGATGAAGGAATTTATGACTCAGCTGCAAGAGTTGTTAGATAAGGGGTTCATCCGACCGAGTATCGCTCCCTGGGGTGCTCGGTCTTGTTTGTAAAGAAGAAGGATGGTAGCATGAGGATGTGCATCGACTACCGTGAGTTGAACAAGTTGACGGTGAAGAACTGGTACCCACTTGATGACTTGATGACTTGTTTGATCAGCTCCAAGGCATCAAAAGTTAAAGAACAGGATATCCTGAAGACCGCGTTTCGAACGCGATATGGGCATTATGAATTCCTCGTTATGTCTTTCGGTTTAACCAACGCGCCGGCTGCTTTTATGGATTTGATGAATGGGTGTGTCGGCCGATGTTGGATAAATCAGTGATTGTGTTTATCGATGATATCCTAATTTATTCGAAGAGTGAAGAATAGTATGCCGGTCATATTCGCGAGGTATTAGAGACGCTTAGAAGAGAGAAGTTGTATGCTAAGTTTTCCAAATGCGCGTTCTGGTTGCGGGAAGTTCAGCTTTTGGGTCATGTGGTTAATTCTGAAAGGATTATGGTGGACCCGGCAAAGGTGGACCTGGCAAAGGATTATGGCAGGATTATGGTTAATTCTGAGATTCGTAGTTTCTTGGGTTTGGCGGGCTACTACAAAAGATTCATCCAAGACTTCTCCAAGATAGCTTCACCATTGACCAAATTGACCCGTAAGGATGTGAAGTTCGTATGGGGTCAAGAGCAGGAGAATGCTTTCGAAGAGTTAAAGAGAAGATTGACTCAAGCTCCTGTCTTGATGTTACCTGAAGGGAATGAAGACTTAGTGGTCTATTCAGATGCTTCTTATTCGGGATTAGGTTGCGTACTGATGCAACGGGGAAGGGTTATAGCCTATGCGTCCCGACAGTTGAAGATCCATGAGGCTAACTACCCTACTCATGACTTGGAGTTGGCGGTTGTGGTCTTTGCATTGAAGATTTGGAGGCACTACCTGTATGGGACGAAGTGCACCATCTTCACTGATCATAAAAGTTTAAGTACTTCTTCGAGCAGAAGGATCTCAATATGAGGCAAAAGAAATGGTTAGATTTGATCAAAGACTATGATTATGAGACCCATTACCATCCGGGCAAGGCCAACGTGGTGGCGGATGCCCTTAGCAAAAAAGAGAAACCCGAGTCGATTCGGGTGAAAGTTTATCAGTTGGTTATGACCTCTGATGTGATGAAGCAGATTAAGGAATTTCAGGATGAAGCGCTGAAAGAAGATCAGATTAATTGCGAAAGGATGAAAGGTCTAGTCTCCGAGTTGGGGGAGAACTCTTGGTGTTCGGACTCGATCGGGGCAGATGTGGATTCCTCGTTATAAGGGTCTGTGTGGAAAGATTATGGATGAGGCTCACAAGACTTGATACTCAATTCATCCCAGTGCTACAAAGATGTATCATGATATAAAGAAAGATTACTGGTGGCCGGGAATAAAGCGCGATATGGCGGGGTACGTGAGTAAGTGCCTTACTTGTTTACAAGTGAAGGCGGAGCACCAGAAGCCATACGAGAAGATCCAACCCTTGGATATACCCGAGTGGAAATGGGAGTACATCACCATGGACTTCATACGAAGTTACCGCGTACGGCAAGGGGATACGATGCCGTATAGGTGATAGTTGATCGTCTAACGAAGAGTGGTCACTTTCTACCGATCCGCGAGACGTATTCATCTGAGAGGTTGGCGGATCTGTTCATCAAAGAGATAGTGACTCGTCATGGCGTACCGGTGTCTATTGTGTCTGATCGTGACACTCGGTTTACATCTAAGTTTTGGAAAAGATTTCATGATGCGATGAGGACGAGGTTACATATCAGTACGGCTTACCATCCTCAGACAAACGGTCAGTCGGAGAGGACGATTCAGACACTGGAGGATATGCTACGAGCATGTGTCATTGATTTCGGAGGAAGTTGGGATGAACACTTACCGTTAGCTGAATTCTCATATAACAACAGTTATCATGCCACCATTGGTATGCCTCTATATGAGATGCTATATGGTAGGAAGTGTAGAATGCTTGTATGTTGGGGTGACATCGGCCAGAAGAAGATAGGGAGCATTGAGGTGATCAAGGCTACGACCGAAAAGTTGGAAAAGATTAAGGCCTTTATTAAGGCGGCAAAGGATAGACAGAAGCGTATACCGACAAGAGACGTAGACTAATTGAATTCAAGGTGGGTGATAGAGTCATGCTGAAGGTCTCGCCTTGGAAAGGGATCATCCGGTTTAGGAAGCGGGGAAAGTTAAGTCCGAGGTACATAGGGCCTTTTCGAATTATTGCCCGAATAGGAGAGGTGGCCTATCGACTGGAGCTACCTGATGAGTTAAGTGGAATTCATCCAACATTCCATGTATCTCATTTGAGGAAGTACTTAGCTGAGTAGGATATGATCGTGCCATTTGAGGATATCGAGGTGGATGAACGGGTAAATTATGTGGAGCAGGCAGTGGCCATCATTGACAGAAAAGAGAAGAGGCTACGGAATAAAGTGGTTCCACTGGTGCGAGCACAGTGGAGACACAGGAAGGGATCCAAGTCTATGTGGGAGACTGAGGAAGAGATGAGGATAGCATTACCCATAACTTTTCGAGGAGTGACAGGTTTCGGGGATGAGATAGCAAATAAAGACTAGCATCCATAACACGCTGAAAAGTTATTTTTGTTTTGAAATGCAACTAGATGTTCTTTTTGTAACTAGCAACAACAATGTATTTCTTGGCAAAAGTAATGGCTAATGCATGCTATGGTTTTTATTAAATTATTTCGCTGCAAAGTTTTCTTGTTTTGAAGAATCTGAATGTGTTTTAATATGAAAAGTGCTATGAATGACCAACTGTGGGGTTTTCCGGGAACGGGGCCTTACATGAAATGATTATAAGGTTTTATTATGTTTATCATTTAATCTTTGATTATGTGATATTAAGCTTTAAAAGAATTGAATGATTAGTGTCATTTGTTTACTCCGCTTAGGTTTAAAACGTTATCTTATATGTTCCTAACGTTTACTTTCAATTGCTATGGTTTTTTGTTGTATTTGTATCATTTTACCTTACTATGACGTAACATTTAGTTTAAATCATTGTGTTTTTTGTTGTGTTGTATCATTTTACTTACTATAAGCATCAATGAAGCACCTTCTTTGACTTTCCATTTAGTCATATACAATAGGGTGTTTTAGATGCTTATTTTATCTGAGTTGTATGTAATTGTTTAGTTATGTGCAAGTGTCAAGTTATCGTTCCTTTAGCTATATATTACTTAAGATGGTTCAATCATATGAGCAAACTATTGATTTAGATCCTTACTTTATCTGATTGTATTGTAATTGTTTAACTATATACAACTTTCATTGCTACTTTGTCTGTTGTTTGATATTCTACTTGCAAGTTGAAAAAATCATAACATACATGCAAGTTTAAACTTATTATGTACCTGCAAAGATTGTTTAATGCATATTGCAACCTATAACCTGTTTATGTACCAACAAGCATTGCATATCAATTTAGATCTTTAGTTACTTTGTTGTTTAATTGAATCAATACATTATTGTTTATAATAATTTTGTATTTAAAACCATCTGCTGATAATATTTTTATTATTTTAATTAACCCATCTATTGACAATATACCTATAGGTTGACTATATGCTGATCAACTTTAATTAGCATGAAATTAGTTTAATTTTAATATGTTGGTCAATTTTAATTGACAATTTCAATTATATATATATATATATATATATATATATATATATATAATATATATATAACATTAAGTACAACTATTTGTTCAATTCACACAACCATTTAATCAACTATGTATGAAATGTTATGCAGATTAACTAAAGAGTCATATTTTATACTCTTCTTAACTCATTGTTTGTATCTGTATACTATGATGTAACATTTAGTTTAAATTATTATGGTTTTTTGTTGTGTTTGTATCATTTTGCCTTACGATAAACATCAATGAAGCACCTTCTTTGACTTTCCACTTACTCATATACAACAGGTTGTTTTAGATGCTTACGTTATCTGAGTACTATTGTAAATATTTAGTTATGTACAAGTGTCAAGTCATCGTTCCTTTAGCAATATATTACTTGAGATGGTTTAATTATATGAGCAAATTATTGTTTTAGATGCTTACTTTATCTGAGTTGTATTGTAATTGTTTAATAATATACAACTTTCATTGTTACTTTATCTGTTGTTTAAAAATAATAACATATATACCTGCAAGTTTAAACTTTTTATGTACCTATAAAGACTGATTGATGCATACTGCAAATTGCAACATGTTTATGTACGAGCAAGCATTGTATATCAATTTAGATCTTTAGTTACTTTGTTGTTTAATAGAATCAATACATCTAAATCTATCTGCTAATAATATTTTTATAAAAGTCAATATACAAAGTATTATCAATAAATTATAACTTACGAACCTTTTTAAACAACAACAATATTTTTGGATTGAACTAGTGTGTTACACAGGTCCTTAGCCTAATCATTTATAAAACATAGAGTGAATTACATTTTTCATCCTTTAGGGTATTGTACATTTTAAGTTTTGTCCTTAAACTAAAGAAATTACAGTAAACATCCTTACATTTAAAAAAGTTTACACGTTTCGTCCTTTCCTCTAACGGACGTTAATTTTGTTCATTAAGTCAGGTCATGTGCCTGACACGTGATGGTAAATTAGTCTTTTTGCCCCTATTAAACCCCATCCTACCCACCCCACCCTCAGCTCTCTCTCTCTCCCTACACAAAAGTGACAGGCCTTCGGCTACCTCCTACCACATCCTAAATCACCATCACTCGTAATCTTTCTCATAAATCCAACCACCACCACCACCACCCCTCATCTTTCTTATAACAGACTCCAATTTCATGACATCATCTTCTTCATCATCATCTTCTTCTTTTCTTCTTAGTTTTGATTTTTGCAAAGAGCTTAAATGGAGCATCAATAGCAAAAGAAGAAGGAAGACATAATCATCATCATCATCCGTTGTTGAGATGAGGAAGAAAAAAGAGCAAAGACTTTCATGGCTTCTTGTCATCTCAGATCTAATCATTGGCTGCTATCTTTGAAGCTTTTATCCCTTTGATTCCTCGCCCGTGAACGTTAGAAGAAGGTGGATTTCTTCACTAGGTTTCCAGATCTGATTGTTTTGGGTGATTATTTGATGAAAGACAATGGTCAGATTCAATGATGTTGATGTTGATGGTGGACGATGATGTTGATAGAATATGATGGTGAGCGTGGTTGTTATAGTGAAGGTGGACGAAGATGAGTGTGTGAATGGTGGTGACGATGGTCAGGTTTGTTGTTGGTTTTGTAGAGAGAGAGAGAGAGAGAGAGAGAGAGAGAGAATGAGAGATAGTGTGTGAGGGAGAAAGAGAGTTAAGGGTGAGGGTGGGTGGGATGGGGTTTAATAGGGGCAGAAATACCAATTTAACCTCACATGCAATGCACATGACAGGACTTAACGGACAAAACTAACGTCTGGTAGAGGAAATGACGAAACGTGCAAGTTTTTTAAACGTAAAGGACGTTTACTGTAATTTCTTTAGTTTAAGGACGAAACCTGAAATTTAATATAAACCTAAAGGACGAAAAGTGTAATTTATTCTAAAACATAAAAACAGAAAGGAAAACAAGAGAACTATGGGAATCGTGTAAGTTGTACGTAATAAATATAAAAGGCATATTACCTTAACGATTTATCGGTGCCAATGAATGTCGAACCAAAACTTTATATGAATGAAATGATGTATCTATGTCTCGATTCTTATAAGATCACGTTGAGTTTAAAGTTCATTTTGAAAATGAATTTTTAAGAATACTAATATCAATCATTTGTAAATCTATACTAATAAATGAAAATAAATAAGAACATTTGTCATCATTTTACCCCATCTAATATTTAGTTTTCCAGTCTCTCTACCTTTAAAATAACAAGTATATTAAAAAGATACTTTTATATATTTTTTATGTTATAAATATTAAAATTTTAATTATAGATGCTATAATAACTATGCATTAATAACTATCCATCTAATTATAGATAGTTATTATAGCATTAACCAAATGATTTTAATAAAATTATTAATTTTCTAATTAACTTTTATTTCAATTAAAGTTTCTATTTATGTCTCTAAATATAATCAACTGGAAAATTATGTTTGTTAATATATTAAGAAAAAGAAAAAGAAGAATAATGATAATAATACACAAGTTTTTAATCCGTACAATACATGGGTTTTTAAACATATATTTTTCTAAATATATAACATTATATTTATTCAATCCGTGTGTTACACGGATTCTAACCTATTTATAAGAAATAAAGTTAAAAATTATACATCGCAATTATAAGTACCTTAAATAATATTTCGAGAGTATCCAATGTTCGAAGGAAACTCTTTATTTATGTATATTATTGACCAAATAAAATCTGTTATTATAAATTAAGAATTAAGAATCAGATATATTATTAATGTTATTTTTTTAAAATATGTTTTTATAAAATAAGAAATTTTCTAAAACATCAAAACTTTTCAAAGCACGAAATATTTCAAATTGATATCTTTAAAAAGTAAAATTTTTATAAATGAAAAATAATTCATCACATCCCATGTAATACACGTGTTACTAAAACTACTATCACATCTAAGTCATTTAATGTAAAAGAGTAAGTATTATAATTTAATATTGGACGGTTTAAATAATGAACATAAATAACAGAGATTTTGTAGTCAATTGTAAAAGCAAAGATTGCCATCAATCTGTTAATATTTATGACAAAAATAAAATGAAACTTTTAAGTCTTTGACGGTATATAAATTAAGTAATTAGAAGTAATTAAGGTAGAGTTTATGCATAAATAAGAGCCAGAATACAATGAACCATTAACGAGAAAAAGAAATATTTGATTGGTGAATGAAATAAAATGTATTATTACATAGATAATCTTATTTTTTTGAATAAACTAAATTCATTCCATCCATCTACTTCTTCTTTTCATTCTATTCTTTCTTTCATTCTTGGTCACCACGCCACCGCCGCCGCCACCTCCACCGCTCACCACCGGCCGCCACCACCACCACCGGCCGCCACCACCACCACGGGAAGCACTGACTGCCACCTACCACCACCAGGAACCACCGACCCCCACCCACCACCACTGGGAACCACCAACCGCCACCACCACGGTCATCGTCACCCACCACCACCGATAAAGACCACCAGTAACCGATGACCATCACCACCACCAGTCGCCACCACCACCGGCCACCACCATTAGGAACCACCACCCGCCACCGCTGGTAACCACCGACCATCACAACCACTGTTGGCTGCCACCATTGGGAACCACCAGCCACCATCACCACCAATCATCACCATCGTAACCATTTTTGTATTTCATTTTTCTTTTTTTCCTACCTAAAAATAACACAAATTAATTATGTATTTTAATCCCCAGTTAACTAAACTAAACAATGAAATGTAATGATTTGTTTTATTTCTTTGTTCATTTCATTCTCTTATTAATTTATTTCTTCATCTATTTTATTACCACATCCTAAACACTCCCTTAAGGAAATTGATCTAATACCAAATAAGCATGAAACAAATTATTAGCATTATTTCCTGTTTATTAACAGGAAGATTTAATAACATATAACATGTAAAAGCAAATAATAACATTCTTTCTCCTTTATTAACGGTTTAGTTTTTCTTAAATTTTTATAACGAAATCATATGAGTTAAATACAATGAAATTTTAAAAATAATAAGGAAACATCAAATCATGCAAGTGTATTTCGGTTATATTTGTTACTGCATTTGACAGTGGGGATGAATTCTATTATATTTGTTTGAATGTGTTCTCTGTTAGTTCTAGCAAGACACATGAGGTATGGACCCATAAAGATGATTACGTGTGACAAATCACATGTAGAATCGTATAAAACTAAGTGATGTACTAAATAAAACGGGTTAAAACCATGATTTTTGAGTTTAGGAAGAGGAATAAAAAACACATTGGAATTTAATATATGTGTGTGTGTGTATATATATATATAGGGGCCGGTTACTATACCAAGTAATTTTTCGTGCGACGTGTATGAAGTTTTGGGGTGAAATTATCACGCAAAAACAATAATAATCACGCAAGAACAAAGTGATAATTACGCAAGACAAATTACACTCCCGTGGAATTATCACGCAGAGATGGAATTATCACGCAAGAATACCTTCTTGCGTAATAATTTCACATTTGCATGATAATTTCATCTCTGCGTGATTAATTATTACCCTTGCGTTATAATTCCACCCGTAATAACCATTTTTGCGTGATAACTTCGTACGCTTCGCACGAAAAAACACTTTGTATCATAACCTTTCTATATATATATATATATATATATATATTCTTACTTAATAAAAGATTATAAAAAATATCATGTGTCATCATAATTGTTTCAACTTTATTTTTCCACCCAAACTCATTACTAACTTTATTCAAATAATTAATAATATTTTTTTTACTTTTTACTCTAGTTTAGGTAACTAAATTAAATTTTTATTTTAATCAACTCTTAAAAATGTAGGCAATTAAATTAATAATTCATTTAAGTTTTTATCTACAGATTTGTTATTCAAAACTTTATTTATTATCAATTAAATTGTTGAATCATATATATTTAAATTTTACATGAAAATGATTTTATAGGTAGAAAGGTCCCATTAACAAAATTTATCATATATTTACATATTTAAAGATCTAATATCTCTTATGATTTGTTGAATCACAACATATTTTTGTTATATAATTGTAGCAAAAAGTATTCAAATTGTTTACATTTCATTTCATATTGAAACATTTATTTTAACACATTATCAATTGAAATCGTTTTACTCGAAAAGTAACATGTGAATCAAAAATTCATTTTATTTTTCCATACTTGCCAAATTTATATATTAAAAAGTGTTCCTATTTTTTTTATTTTATTTGTTTCACAATAATAAATACCAAGCCAATGTGTAAAACAAATGTTTTTTAGGTTTGAAAGGTTTTGGTGGAGAAAAACTGGTTGATTATTAAAAAGCCAACGTTATATATTACACCATCACTTTATAAAAATGTAACGATTTGTCTTGTGCCATGTATTAGTTTAATTTTACCATTTTTTCAATCCATTTTGGACTGTGCTCTGTCTAATTATTGAAGTATAGGTTTGTAGAAGGTCTTGTCATGTATTAAAATTTTTATGATATGAAATAAAATTTATAGTAGTGTTTTAAAAGCACCTAAATATACTACACTAATTGTTTTTTGTTTGTTATATAGATGTGATTGGTGTTATTGTTGATTTTTTAAAATAAAAAATATCACCATGAAGAACAAAAAAGAATAGATCAAACTGACATTTCAGATGAAAGATTTATATTTAGCATATTTTTAAAAACAACTATAAAATGATAAGTATTGGAAGATCCAGGAAATACACGAATTGATCGATCTCAATGCATCAAACACGAAGTGAATGATAATTGGATTGGTCAAGAAGCACACAAGATAAAATCAAATGAATAACAAGGTACATAAAGTTTTCTTTTGATTACCATAGTTGCATAAAACTTACAAAATTAGAATTTGTTCTAAGTGTTACAATTATCAAAGATACTATCTGGATGTTCACGCGCAAAAACTTCTAAACAAAAAAATGTTTTCATGCAGAAACAACAAGTTCTCTCGTGAATTCTTCAAGTTATGGCGTGAAACTTTTGAAGTAAATGCATAATCATCTTGAACTGTTAGATTAGGATGTGAAGATGTCTATGAAAGTTGAACATCTGGCTTTTCATCAAATTCCATTAGATCATTACCATTTGAAAGCAAGAGTTTGAGCCTATCAGTGTTGTATATAGTCATTTTCATATTGAACCTATCTACGAAAGTGAAGATAACAAAATGACCATGATGCAGTTGAATATCTTGAACGACCCTGGTCCTACCATTTGATATACGAAGCTGCCTGTGTACCATCTTTACCGTGACCTTCCACGCCTGAGACTCACTCGCAAACAGAAGAATAGGCTCCTTGGGCACCTCCTTTAGATAATTAACTCTGGAAAAAGTTTTAGGAGAATCCTGACTAAAAAATAATAGCTCCAACAATTAATTATGTTTAATAAAATTTTAAAAATAAGAACATCGATACAAATTCACAAATAAAGTAATATACCACATTCTCTTGTAAGGGTTCACGAATAATAAAAAAAGAAAGTGCCCATCTTATAAGTCTCAGTACAATGATAAAATGTGAGACTGAATATTGCTTTTCAAAGGTACTGAAACACTAAGATGCAATCCTTGGTCAGACAAAGATTTTCAACACATATTTTCCACCCAGTTGTAAATGAGAAGAAACCATTCACAACCTCGATATTTGAATAATCATTACAGGACGATGCTGTGAATCATAATTTTTCAACAATGTTTAAATCTGAATTAATTATGGGATGATAAAATAAATTATGATGTACAAACATATAATACCAGAATAGGAGACGACGGATCACGTTGTATGATTAAAACACAATTTCAAGATTGGTCGTACACAACAGAAGGAACTTATAATCTGTGCACCACAAAAGACATGGAAGCACAAGCCAAGAAAACATACAATCATAATCACTACAACAACAAAGTAAGGATGTAAAAACAAAAGGAACAGGATATAAATTTGATGCATTATGACCTAATTGGTATAACGAGAACCCTAGCATATGTTCTAAAAACCTTCTATTTAGAACAAAATACCAACGCTGATCAAAGAACATATGTAACCACACTAAATTAGACCTTCTATTTACAAAAAAAATACCAACAAAGGTCGAAGAAGATATGTAATCAAACCTTCGTTTTACAAAAATAAAAATAAAAAAAAAATACCAACGCAGGCCGAATAAGACATGTAATCCACACTAAAATCAACACGATCATATAACTACAAAACAAATCATGTAAAGTAGGAAAAAAAAAATTCTATTCTTACAAATCGATGTAGGTAATATCAGAACACGACACTAAGATCTTCTAAAGGGAAACGTTGTACCTTGTCATCACCCGAACAATTAAACTGTATCCTGAAAACTTCGTGTAAGGGTAAATTTTTAGTTTGAGAGGCAATTTTGAAAAGGATTAGAAGATCTAGGGTTTGTGTAGAGAAAAGTAGTGCTTTATTGAAATAAGAAAGGGGATTTAATTAGTCCGGTAATCCAACCCAAATTTTAATCCGCGTGCATAATAATTTACCTAGGTACAGTAGGAGCGAGAAAAGAAAATGATACATGACCTAGGAATGTGCCATGCCCCCACCCCTATAAATTATTATTTTATTATAGTACAGAGATTTCACATTAATGAGACTAATTTTATTTTTTGATAAACTAAAGGGATCATTTGAGAAATTAAATCTAAACTAAAAAAAAATCTAACCTCACCCAACCCACCTATTAGTCGTCTCCCTCGCATCACCGCACCACTCGTGAACTGCAGCCAACACTGCCATGCCAATCCGACCACCCACGCCACCACTACGCTTAGGTCTATGCAAATGGTTTTACCTGCCAAATACTTATTGGAACTCGGGAAGAGATCACTCTAGAACCATTAACTGGAACCGGAACCTTATAAACCTACACAGATCGGTTCCTCACGAGTCTAAATACTGGTTTTGTCGGTTTGATGTAGGATCATAACTACAAATCGCCAACCTTACATATGAGCAACATAATATATATATATATATATATAATATATATATATATAATATTATATATATATATATATATATATATATATATATATATATTAACTAGGTTAGAAACCCGTCTGTTACACTAATTGAATAAATAAAATATTAAATTAAATAGTTAATAGTTAATAACTATGATTGTAAAACGATTTGTTACTCTTTTAACTTACGAACATATAATTAGTTTATTCAGCCACTTTTATTTCAAACATCTAGTAAGGGTTCGTGTCTAGTGAACAGGTCAACCTGGCTTGATTTACTTTTGATAAAAATATGAATAAATTAACTATTAAAGTACAATAAATAATTGTTCAGATGGTCGGTAATTATACTCTTTACTAATATTAAACACTAGAGAAATTTTAAAATCATTTTAAATCATAAATACATAAATGCATTAAATCATTACAAATTTGAAACAATGAAAAATTAAAATCAAAGAATATATATATTTTTTAAATATGAATGTTTTAGAATATTTTAGTAAAAAAAATCAAATTAATTGTTTTTATTATTTTCATATTTGTTAAGAGAGAGGCGGAGAATATTTGTTGTATGTTAAAATGATAACACGTGTCATTTAAAAACATTTTTTTTATTATGTACTATAGATTATAGATGTAGATTGTAATAAATTATTAAAATAAGATGGTTGGAAATTAAACTCTTTACTAATATTTAAACACTGTTAATTTTTTTAATTATACTATAACATAAATACATAAATTTATTAAATCTAAAAAGAACTAAAACAATAAACAATTAAAACTAAAGAAAAACATATGTTAAAATATGTTTGTTTTAGAATATTATAGTAACAAATAAAAGTGAAATTTATTATTTTTGTGTTTTTTATATATATTAAGAGAGATAGACGGGAAAATATTTTTTCAATGTGCTAGAATAATTACCCCCACTCAAATCCTACAGCTTTTTTATTATATACTATAGATTGAAGTAGGATTTTACGGTAATAATAATATTAAAATAATAGTATTAATATTTAAATAATATATATATACATGTGTGTATAATTTGTTTATAAAAAGTTTTAACAGGTCATATTTGATATCTTCACATTCTAATACATTTTAAAATTTTTGTAAAATGTCATTTTAAAAACCTTAAGATTTTAAAGTTTTGTGTGTACATGAGTCTGATTAAATATGAAACGTTTCAGTGCATATTTTTATATATGCTTTGAGATGATCTACTTTTCGACGTTAATCTACGTTGTGATATAAATTTGTACTAAAATAAGTGGGGTCAAATATAAAATGTTTCTATTCGAAGTTATAAATCCGTTTTATCCTATGTTTTAACATAAATTTAGTTCAAAAAAGTAGGTGCGATCATAATTAATATTTTATCACGCCGCATACAACGCAATTGCACGTACTTTTTATATACATTTTGAGTTGATCTATATTTCGACATAAAATTTGTTTGGAAAAAAGTCGGGTCAAATATAACATGTTTTCATTTAACAATATAAATTAGAGTATACTTCGCTTGGACGTAAATTTAATCCGGAGACGAGTCGGATCGATTGTAGTATATACATTATCACGCTGCATGCAATGTCGTCACATCACCCGGGGATAAAAAATCTTATATTATATATCCACTTCACTAACCGTTAAAATATATACGCACTTCATTACACAAGTGTAGAAGACTAAATTTAAGAACAAAAAATCACAAAGTTTTTAAATTCCAATCAAAATATTATGATAGGTATGGATTTGATCATATTCTTAATTCTCGGTAAATAGATCCATTTTATCCGAATATAATGGTGATGTTCCTTTTCTTTTTTCCATTGGATAGGATTTAATAAAATAATATCTCTCTCCTTGTTGGTAGCCATTATAAATGTAATAGGATTTAACTTTTTGAATTATTCTATCAAATGTGCATATCTTCAAATTATTGTCCATTGCCTAGATACGTATGGTGATCATATCACCCTAATTTTATAAATATATTTATTTATCAGGTATATTTTCAGAAATATCTTATATAATAGTAACCAAAGTTTTTAGTGTTTACTAAAGTCACTCATACTGTTTTAAAAATATAAAATCACTCAATTTTAATATCATTGTATTATTGTGAAACTTTAATGTAAATGTTCGAATTTTATTTTTTTCAAGTGACAATAAAGCATATATGAAACGTAATTGCAATTTTTTGCAGATTTTTTTAATTTAACCTAAAGCAGAAACTAATTAAGCAAAAACATCATTAAACAATAACAATATCAATAACTATATCCAGTAAATTTAATTCATAACAAATCTCTCTACTTTAATAAAATGGTATCTAGAAGAGACACATATCAATATCATATTACTCATAATTATTTTTTCCCGCTTCTCTCTCCAATTTAATAATCACATTAATTACTAATAATATTATTAATTTTTTTAGATTAAATAATTTTTTTAATAAATTAAGAAAGAGATTTTTTTACTAATATTATTTCTAAGGAAATAATTTTTTATAAAATTAGAAAAAATTTTAGAACATCAAACATTTCTTAAAATACAAATATTTTATAATTGGTGTTTTTAAAAAGTAAAATTTTATAAACAAAAAATAATTAAAATTGAGAGTTATAATAAGAAAGTTTTTAAGTATGGCATTTTTAAAACGTTTGTTTTGAAATAAAAATTTTATTTTATTTATTATAAGAATGACTTCAATTATATTTTATTTTAGAATATCGATTTATAATTAATAAATTTTCATTCTATTAATATTTTTATTCAACCATGTAATACACGGATATACTAAAGCTAATTTTATCTGATAAAAGAATCAAAAGAGGATAATGTGTGGATACACTTTACCTCTATGATAAGGATAGAGAGATTAGTTTAAAGAGTTCAAATATAGAGGACAAAAAGAACAACAATAAACCAATCATATGTTTTTTTATTTATTTTTAATTAATTAAATTAGAAGGTTGTTACTGTAATTTTCATTACAAAATTGATTAACAAATTATTTGTAACTCTTCTATTTCATGAAATTATAACTGATTCTTTTAGTTTTGATAATCTATCATTTCTAAATCAATTTCGCACATTATCGTTTTTTATGTTTAGAATTCAAATCAAATTGTTCAACAACCAATCCAACAAGATTAATTATATTTAAATTCCAGGATCGTTTTTTCATTCCCCATTGCACTTTTACATGAACATGCACATACATCACACTTACCAACACATAAGTAACATATTTACCTACACATAAAAAAAAACATGTAGATATATCTCACTTTATGTACAAAGTTTTAATACCAACTATAGTTTTACCTACACACATACATTACATTAGTAACATATTTACTTACACATATGCACAAATGAAAATATAAGATGAGTTTTAATACACATGAACTTTACTTTTCTACACGTCACATATGCCTACACATGCTAATTACCAACACATGAATTTTCCTTTCCAGCACACACAAGTAACTTATTTACCTACATAAAATAAAATTACCTACACGCATCACCTATAGCTACACATATTAGGTGCACTACAAGTTTAAGATGAGTTTTAGATACACATGAATTTTACCTTCCAGCCTATGTCATATAGAGCAACACATGTTAGCTATACTTTCACATGTTAATTATATCTGCACAAAAATATATACCTACATTAAATTCATAACAACGTACAAAATGCAACATATATTACAAAAATATGAACACTTATCACTTACACTTAATTCATAACCACCTACATATATAGTATACATTCAAATTACACAAACAACAATCACTTACACTAAATTCATAAGAAACTTACATAGCATACTTGAAGAGCTTTTAAAATAGAAACATATATTATGTATGTTTCGTTTGTTCTTTTCTTGAAATTTCCATAAACGATTTTGTGGGATGAAGATTAAAAGATGGGTATGCATTAATTTTGCAAAATAGAAGATGGAAAGAATCATTGGTTTTGAGATGTTAATAGTAACCGAATCCTTGAATTAAAAATCATACAAATGCAATTTGACAAAAGTAGTGTTACACCCATTATAAATAGATCATTTTTTTTTCTGATAATTACGTTATTGCAACTATCGATTTATGTCATTGATTAATTTAATCTATAGTTGAGATCTCTTGCTCTTGTTCTCGTAAAAACTTGCGTTCTTCGTAGAACCTTCCCCTAAAACCAGTCTATCATTGTAAAACTTTAATGTAAAGATTCTATTTTTTTAAAAGTGACCCAAATAAAGCATTATCAAACGTGGTTACTATTTAATGCAATTTTTTAATTTAACCTAAAGCATAAAATAATCGTCAAGAAAAACGTCATCAAACAATAACCATGTCAATAATTAGATCAGTAAATTTTATCTATAACAAAGCTATTAATAGAATCTAAAGAGGGTAATATATATGTACACTTTACCTCTATCACAAAAGATAGATAGATTGGTTTTCGAAGATACTGTGACTTCAACATAGAATATAACAAAGCATCCAATAAGTAGTGAACAAGGATCAATACGTA
Source organism: Flaveria sonorensis (assembly GCA_025506505.1). Classification (NCBI taxonomy): domain Eukaryota; kingdom Viridiplantae; phylum Streptophyta; class Magnoliopsida; order Asterales; family Asteraceae; genus Flaveria; species Flaveria sonorensis. The sequence continues at coordinate 52,150,472 of CM046434.1, forward strand.
ATCAACATATACTATACCATCATCCTTAAACAATAACTAAATTTTATAATTGTGTTTATTTTGTACATTCAATTTGAACAACTATGAAAAGTTTCAAAATAACCGAACAATAATAAAACTTGAGTGGTTTTGTAATTAAAAGAAACAAGTGAGTGAAACCCGCGAGCGACGACAGATGCGTTAAATTTTGTAAGATGTGTTTTTGACGATTCTTACATTAGCATTCATCATGAGGAAAATTATGTCAACACGTTGATGAAAATAAGCAAGTCACAATGAAAAATATAAAATTTTATAAATATCTTGTTTTGAAGGGTGTAAAAGAAAAAATTATAAAAAACAAACCTTAAATTAGTTTTGTTGTATGTTTGTGCTTCAATTACTTGTATATTATCAAGCAAAACTTCGTTTATATGAAATCAATATCAAAAGGAAGATAAAAATAACAGCGTAGTAATGGTATATTCAGAATTTTATATAAAATTTTTTAAAGTTACAAGTGAAAACAACATATATCTTAAACTAATTATTAAGAGTTAAATGTTTTTTTCATCCTTGTGGTTTAATAGAATTGTTATTTAAATTTATTTGACTACCTAATTAACAATATTAACCTTGTCGGTTAACTTTCCAATATGAGAATATGGGAATTTTTTTTAGTCAAAACAATTTTAAAATAAAGAACCAGTCCATGTGAGTGGTTTATAAGTTCGGTCTCTATTTGTAATTATAATTATGATTTGACTCTGCAGTAGTATTTTATTGTTTTGCCTTGTTAATATTTTTTGGTTTAATAGTCATGTCATTTTTATCTGTTTTGTTAAATTATAAAATTCTTTGATTTAAAATTTAATTATGATTACTATCTTATTCGAGGGAAAAAAAAGTCAGACATGATAATGGGTGAGATCTTGGCAACATATTTTCTTTGGATTAAAATCAGAGGAAAACTAATGAATCTTGATTAGTAAAATTGGTGTAATGCAATTGCCCCTTAATTTGGGGAAATACATAATTTTTACATATTTCCCTAAAATATAAATTTTTAATACATAAATACAATGTTCTTTAAGTATGATTTGAGAAAATATATAATTTTACAAGTTTAGAAGGAGATGCAATTTTCACTTCTTAAAATTCTCATCTAACAATTTTTTTCTTACAATTTGATCTTAACCATTGATTAAGAAAATTGATCATTGAGATTACTTCTTAATTTTTTTAGTTATAATAGCCTTTTTATTTGAACACTTCCCTTATTATAATTGATAAATAAGTTTTCTTAACGGCTGCTAATGTACTTGTTAATGCTATTGTAAAATTTAAACAATTCGCTTTTAAATGAGAATATCTATTACACTCGCTCCTGTCAAAACTTCACAGCACTAATACACTAGACCTAATCAGAACTTAACAGTTAAACTTGTTTGGCTGAGAGTATAGTACGGGTGATCCCCTGAAAGTCTTCGACCATTTTGCCCACTTGAAAAATACAACCGCTTGCATAGTTCAATGATAAAAGTGTATGTCCTCTATCCAAAAGATGTTGAGTTTAATTCTCAATTGAAACAAAAAGTAGATTAGATATGAAGAAGATTAGATGCTGTTTAAAAAGGGAAAAAAAGAAAAAAAACACACCTGCATAACATTTAGCCAAATGTCATCAAACCTGACGAAGTCATGATTTCTCTAACATCAACTCTTTACATTAACTCTACCTGTCTTAAAAGAAAAAAAAGATAATACAATAATTCGTTTAACATTAATAATACATAACAAATAGAAAAGGTTCTTGAAAATATAAGAACTATAAATACTAATCACTCAAAACGTAAATAGATTTAAAAGTATTTATTCTAAACATAAAACGAGTTTAGAAATCGATCATCTATAATGAAATAAGTTATATTCAAAACCCGTTCCGACAAACGGGTTAAACAAAAAAACCAAAACTAAGTGTTCCAACCTTTAACAGCTCATGACATATAAACAAACCAATGAGACGGGTATTTTTTAATCCAACTTATTGGTTTTTTCTGGTTTTCAAAATGAACCGATAATAAATACATTTTTAACGGCTGATAATAATAATTAATAAATACATATATCTTCATGTACATAGATGTTTGTGTCAAAAGAAAATTATAGAAATAAAAATAGATATGCCAGGACACAACCGCGAAACCAAACAGTATCCAACGAATTTGACCACGACTTGCTCATTCACTTATTATATAACTTTTTGACTTTTGACCCACAATTTAGTTTATAGAAATATATTCGGTTACGTGATTGATTACAGGACACTTGGGTTAGTAGGAAACGATAAAAGTTAAATACCTTCTAAAAATATTAAAGTTTAAATTTTAACATGAGATAGATTATAAACTATTGTTGTTTGTAAGTTGATAAATATATGAGTACTCGTTTTAAAAAACATGATTAGTTACGGGTCATTAAGTAAGACATCCTAATGGTAAACGATTTGTCTTAAAAAAAGTTGGGGTTCGTATCTGCAAAATGTAGGTGGTGGTGTAATTATTGTAAGAAAATCAAAGAGTTGTTAAAAAAATAACTTGATTAATTATGGTGTATAGAGTTCACAGAAATTTTTTTAGAAAAAATAAAAATATATTTAGTATTTATTAGTTAAGTTTGATTATAAACTTTTAAGGAAATTATAAAAAGGGTTCCGAACATGTAAAATTCAAATTTAAAATTGTTTTAATTGAGTCATTAAATGTACTTTAAGCACAGATTAGATAAAATACCTTTTCATAGCAAATATTTAGATTATATTATATATTAATTACATTAAATGCAACATCAACTTTGAGTTCTAGTGAAAAAGGACAAACATGTATGCCTTTCATCTAAATGGATGTAAGATTTAAGTTTCCCTTAAAACTTAAAATAGATTTATTTAGAGATAATAGAAATGAAATAGGGTTATTCAAAAAAAATTGGGTTGTCTAACAAATTTCAGCATCTTTTTTTCTTTTTTCTAGACTTCATATAATGTTTACATGTATTTCCGCGATATTTTAGCACAAATGTCTAATTACTTTTCATTTTTTTATTACTAATATTAAATATAACAATCTGTTCCATTTACATATAAAAATTTTCATTATGAGTTCCTATCCACATAGGTTATACTATAATATGTCAAGTGGTTGTATATGTTAAGAGACATCTACCATGTGCTTAAATATTTATAATAATAAAAAACTATTGTTGCAATGTTAAACTTTGAAAAATCGAAGAAAGCCATAATTGATATTTACGGTTATTAAAAATTATACAATCAACCAATTAATGGGATGGTGTACGTACGTCTTTTGTATGTTGAAACTAGTGTATAAACCATCTATATATAACAGCAAATATGGTCAATAATATAACTAGGTAAGAATTCTGTATATTACTAATACACAGGTAGACCTAGACTCGAACTAAACCGTTAATAATGCTAATATACAATTAAAGACTATTCTTAATATTAAAATTGAATTGTGACTACTAATTATGATACATATCCAGATTATTGAAGTATTTACAGATGGTATAATAGAAAATCATACGACAAATATTTGATCTACAACATATGATACATATGAATAATTTAAATGTTAATCAAGTTGGTTACTTTCCTGAATAGATGACATATGTAAATGTAAAAAGAAAACTTTACAGAATAGTAAGTAAGTTTTAGTAATATTCCAATTAAGTCACTCATGTTATTATTTGTTCCAATCAGGTAATTAAAGCTTTAGGAGCGTTTTAATTAACTCACTAATATTTTTATTTGTTCCATTCAGTTCATTAAAGTTTTAGGAGTGTTCCAATTAAATCACTCATATCATTTTTAATTTTTTTAAATAATTCACAAACTTTTAAAATAATTTAGTTTTTTATAAATATTTCAATTCTTTTAATTTATTTGTGCAATTTATGAATGGCCTAATTAGAATAATTCTAAAACTTTAGTTATCTGGCTGAGACAAAAAATTTACGAGGACCTGATTGAGACAAAGAAAGTTTATGAATGACTTAACTAGAACAATTCTGAAACTTAATTATTATTTTATAAATTTACTTATATTTGTAAAATAAAAAAATTAGAGTAAAAAGTTAAAATGAACATGTAAAATAAAGATTCACCAAACAGAATAATGACGATAAAATTAGTCATTCTTTCTAGTAAGGATTTTATATTTACTAAAATAATATTCATATTATTATAATCAATTTATGAATAAATATTTTATCTTGTGTTGGACCATGAGCATTATTGTTGGCGGTCAAATAAATAAAAAAAAATTATATAAAATAAAACCATATGATTTGTTGTTTAGCGAGTCGCCGATTGCTATGAGATAAACACCAAATCAATGGTAAAATCGTGTAGTGATTCTTCTTTTCACACACACCATTGCGTACACCTGCTTCTTATTCCACCCACTTGAATCAAACAATTCCCCCCATTACTACCAGAATATCTATCTCATTATTTCCACTTTAACACCCATTCTTCATTATCCATTATTGATTGCCGATTATTTCATTAAACCATTGTTGGGTTGTTCATAAATCCCGATTTCACCAACAAAAGCTACCGAAATCAGTCAAATCACCACCCAATTTGACGAATTAGATGTGGGTTTTTGTGTTTTCACTTGAATCGTAGAGATCGTATCATCAAGATCACAGCTTGTTAGCGGTTTCTTGGGTTTTTAACGTTTTTTGGTCTAGATTATCTCAAATTTGGTGCGAATTGGAGGTTTTGGGTTTATGGGTATGATCGAGATCGGTTGAAGTTGCAATTTGGTATCTGGGTTTGAATTATTATCTAATAAGATTGAAATCTTGCTGAATTTTGATTTGGGGTTTGGTGGGGGGCTATTGAAATGAGGGTTTTGAAATCTGATGTTCGGATGGATTACTGGAGGGAGTATTTTCGCGGTGCGAATGCGAGTATTTTCGAGATTATTGAAGGAGCGATTATGTTAGCTGCTTCTGATCGCCCTAAAGAGTTTAGAGTTAGGAGAGATAATATTGCTCAGATTTTGTTTTCTTGTAGATTGATCAAGTGTTCTGGTTGTGATAAAGAAGAATTAGCCTTGCCTGTAGATGATATACAACATCATGATGATGATCATGGTGATGGTGACAATTTGGGGGATAAGTTTAAGGGTAAGTTAGCTGATGTTAGTAGGAATTGTAGTAAAGATAGCAGCAAAGTAATTAGTAGTTCTAGAAATGATGATGATGAAGATAATGATGATAATGAAGATGTTGATGGTGGTGATGGTGATCATGATGATGATCATGTAGAGGTTAATGGAAGTAACCATCAAGTTAGCAATTACAGTTATGGTGATGCAGAAGCTCTGAGTGATGAAATCGAACAAGAATCCCAAACTTTTGGTGAGGTTATGAGGATTAAAGAGATTGTTGACAACAGCCCAGATGAGGTTTATCTCTATTACTTTGATTAAGTTTATTGAAATTTGGATTAAAATTTTATTAGTTTGTGATTGTGGTAACCTTTTTAGATTGCGCAATTGTATGAATTACTCGATGATTACCTGTTTATTATTGTTTTATTCCATTGTTTAAATAGTTAATCATGGTTCTTGTTTTGTCAGTCTGCATCTGTTCTATGCAATTCGTTAAGGAAGCTTCAGTTAATGTCTATATCTGTCGAAACACTCAAGGTTTGTATATAATTTTACCATGTTAATCACCAATCCGAGACTTGTTAATGTTATATAATCCTCTTATGATCATTCATTCATATGTTTTCAGGCAACAGAAATTGGAAAGTCTGTTAATGTTCTTCGAAAACATGCATCAAAAGATGTTCGTCAAATTGCAAGAACACTAATTGAGTATGTATTCCTTTTCCATTAGCTCCTTAGAGTTGAAGTTCTCTACAAAATCAATTAAAGTAGAAAACTGCTAGAACCGCATTAACATGTTTGAATGTGATTCTCTTCCATTACATCTGATCAGCACTACATACAAGTACTTATCATGGTTCCCTGCTTAAAACTGGTTCCGTATTGAACGCGCCTCCAGCTCATGTGCACTTGAACATTGATATACATTTAAATTCCAAAGCTTGATCTCATATAATACATTTGTCAATTGTAGAGTGTGGAAAGATATGGTAGATGAATGGGTCAATGCTACTGCAAAGATGACAGGTAACTAAATCAAGAATATTTCGAGTTATTATTATTGTTATTCGTTTTTTTTTTTTTTTTTTTTTTTTTTTTGTTTCCAAAGTTCACTGATTGTTGATGAAACTTTGATGATTCTTGCAGTTGCTGAAAATACCCCTGAGTCAATAAATCCATCTGTTGTTGATGAGGAGGAAGGTCTACCTTCACCTCCTTTAGACGATTAGCGTTTTTGAACCCTCATTCAATGCCATTGGAATTATCTGAGGTATGCAGCATGAAATGTAATCTAATTCGGTTTTGTTGCATTTAATATTTGGGAACGTTTGTTAACGGTCTTTTATGTTTTGAATTGTCTCTTTCAGAAGTTCTTTGATGACGTCGATGATTATGGAAGTGAGTTCGGTTCATACATATATGTAACTGATAATTTATACATATGATAGTTGGTTCTTATTAAATTTCCTCTTTTGGATGTTGCTTTTAGATCCTCGAAAAAAAGAGAACTGTAGTAACAGAAAGCCGCCACCAGTTGAAAATCATAACGTAACCAAGTGGAAACAACAGAAACCATTAAGTGGGGAGACTATGGTCTCAAAACCATCCGTGGCTAAACCATATAAACCACCGGTTGTTGACTCTAGATTAGGGAGGCGAATGAATCCGAATATGGACCACAAGTTGCAAAACACTGAGAAACCGATTCTTCCTAAGAGACCGGTGGAAAGTGTAAGTTACCATATTCTATTAACTGTATTTGGGTTTGTTGATAAACATGTATGATTATGTGCTAGATGATTCAAAAGGGGGGTTCAGTGTTAGTTATTATACTGTTGTTTTGCTTCTTGAAATAACCAACTTCAAACTGCTTATTTAAAACAATTTATTTCACGCGTAAATAATAAGATGAGCAGTTACAAGAAGCAGTCTCGAACAACTATCTTGTAGTATCAAAACGTAATAAGCAGATAAGCAGCTCGATTGGCAATCCCAAACACGTCGCGAGTAAAAAGTGATTGTTTGATAAGTGTTCTCGAATGGTATTTGTATTGTAGAAATGCAGTTTTTTGGGGATAAATTTACATTAACTAACTATTCTTTTTTGGTAACCGAAAACAGAAACCAACATCTTCGAATGGGGAAACCGATCAAGACAAACTTGAAGCCACAAAGAGGAAACTTCAAGAACGTTATCGGCAAGCCGAGAATGGTACACATCAACAATCATGATGCTAAAGTTGGTTTTTTGGTAACAAATCAAAACGAGTTTTAGATCACACGTATAATTTTCGTAGAGATCGGGCAAGGATGACCCACAACACCTTTTAATGCGTTGATTATTATTATAATAGTAATAATCTAAATCTTTGGAATGATAAATGAGGGAGGTTATGCACATCAAAAGTAGGTTGTACCTAATTTTTTTTAACTTTTAAATTTTAAAGTATTTTATTAAACAATTAATGTTTTACATGTTTGTAACAGTGAAGAGACAACGAACCATACAAGTGATGGAGTTGCATGATCTCCCAAAGCAAGAGGTCGCCTTGAAAAACCAACACATGAGATCCGGGCACAACCATTACAGGCATTGGACGAAGGGACGGTTTTAGGCTTCTAAAGCAGTTTTGTAGGGCCATAAGCGTAAATCAATTTTCGCCTATGACCCCACAAAACCATCTGGTTTGTTCATTCTGAACCTCCAGAATGTGAAATGTTAAAACAATCCACCAAATTAAATAAGATTTGGGGTGTAATTAGTATAGTTTTATGGGAGGTGTCACACTTAGACTTTGTTGTATATAAATACCATATACAACCACCCCTTCGTTGACTTCTAAATTGGTTAGTTGGGAAGGACCCCTACCCTTACCCCACCCTACCCCCAACACTTGTGACAGAGAGCATGTTCTAAGACAGTTGAAAGCATACATATAATAAGTTAATGTTAGTAGTCAATACATGTGTACAACGTTTTTTTTATTCAGAAATTTAGACTAAAGCTTCTATTTCACATGTCATATTAACTTGTTTATTATTTATTTAGTATAATAATTTTTATTTACATGTAAATTAACTTATAAATTTTTATTATTTTATAAATATATAAACATAATGTATGATTTTCTTTAGTTTTGCAATTACAATTTTAGAAATGAAGTCTTTGAGTAAATATTTTTAGAAAGTGTATGATTAACAAGTATATATTAAACGTGTTTGGTTGCACATCAAGTAATTTATACTACTATATAATACATCTATTTGGATAAATATATAATTTTGCTAAACATATAAGTTTTAAAGCAACGTGTACAAAAAAGTACAAGACATTTAAGAGGAGTAGAATAGGAAATTTATTGAGATTTTAATTCACATAGGGGCAATATAGTAAATTTATCCATTAATTTTATATACTTTGACATTTTACTCTTGTCTCTTTATGTATTTAATAAACATTATAATATATTATTTAATAATATAGTATTATTTAATTCACTTCATTAAGTTTTATTTTATTTATGATACTATAAATTGACATTTAATTCTATATTTACTAATTATATTTTTATACTAAATACTATTTAAATTAAGTATTTTTATTTAAATACTTAAGTATATAACTTATATATATTTTCATATTTATAATTACTATAATACTAATATTTTTCTAGAAGCGTATTGTGAGTTTAATATTTTAATATTTATCTATATTTTTATAGATTACTATTTGCATCCCTGACATTTTCAAAAAAAAATTTAGTTGCATCTCTAAAGTTTAAAAACGTCATTATGTCCCGTAACTTTTTATTTTTTCATCCATTTGCATCCTGTATACTAACACCATTGGTATCTCTGTTAGATTTTTTTTGAAAGACTAAACTAGCCCTATATAAAACAAAACTTATCCACTCACCTCTACAAAGACTCTCTCTCTTATCTTACACACACACATCCACTTTTCTATTTCTTCTCTCCCCTCCATAATCTCCATCACCACCACAAGCTCTGGTCACCGCCACCACAAGCTCCGGTCACTGGTACTGTAACCTCCCTTATCACCACCAGCACAGCCCGCCGACGCCACTACAAAGTCCCCATCGGAACCACCACAACCCCCCATCATTGCCGCCACAGAGCCCCATCGTCGCCGCTACCACAGCCCCCAATCGCCACCGCCACAGCCCATCGCCGCCACCACAGCCCTATCGCCATCACCATACTCCAGCGCCACCACCGCAGCCCTCATCACAACAACCATAAACTCCTCATCGAAACCACCACAGGCCCCCATCACCACCGCCACCACAACCACCCATCGCCGGCACCACAGACACATCGCCGCCGCCATAGACTTGTGCGTGTATGGGAGAGAGCAAGAGAGAGAGAGAGAGAGTGTGTGTATGTGTGTGTGTGTGACAACGAGAGAATGTGTGTGTTTTTTTGGTTGTGGGTGTTGTGGAGATGGTGGTACATATGGTGGTGATGCGGTTCCAGTGGTGGTTATGGCTATTCCGATAGTGGTGATGGTTGAGTGTGGTATGGTGGTGATGGAGAGAGAGAGAGATAGTGAGGGTGTGGTGTGTTAGTGAGAGTGTTTGGTGAAGATGAAGATGAAGATGAAGAATGTGTTTATGATTAAAATATGGTTGAGTGGGTCCTATAATTTTTTATTTTTAAAATTTGAAGGGTAGTTTTGTCTTTTTATAAATATTTAACAGAAACCTAACGATGTTAGTATGCAGGATGCAAATGAATGAAAAAATAAAAAGTCAGGAGACATAGTGACGTTTTTAAACTTTAGGAATGCAATTAGTTATTTTTTGGAAACGTCAAAGATGCAAATAGTAACTTACTCTCTTTTATAATAAAAATGAAAGGAGGATAGAATAGTAGTTTTACATATGACTAAGACACCTATATAAGAAGTCATGTTTAAATTTTAAAAATTAACCATTTTATTGATTTATACTCTTACAATAAGTATAAATATGATTCTTATAATACAATGTTAAATCATATACACGTGACCAACAAAAACGACTTCAGTTTCAATGTCGTTCATCATTACGATTGAGCACTCATCTCTCTTCCCTTTCTCTTGCCGGTTGTTTAACAGCTCAATAACAATCAAGATAGTAATTTGTGATGACATTTTCTCCATTAACTTTCTCTGATCTATACAAATCACCACCGAAGCTGCATCCGATGATCATAAACTCTAAGATACATTCATAAAACGAAACCCCCC